>CM029015.1:132353511-132691011 GCA_016801055.1 Panax notoginseng
TTGTTTTCCAATTTAGCAAGTTGTTTTCTCTAATTCAGCAAGCTGTTTTCGTTCTCAATATATCATATTTCCAAATCATCATACTATACATTCATTATGACCTATTGAATGTCAAATTAACTTAACTCCTCTTTTAAACTCCATTTAATAACATTAAATTTATTTACTAATATTATTAATCATTAAAAATTATTTTAAATCAATGATTTTATAACACTATAATTCAAATGTTATTAATCACTCAATAATCTCATAACCTAATATTATTAATATTATAACAATATTTTAATCATTTACTAAGCTTATAAATAATTTATTTTAATTGTTTACACGTTACCAAATAATGCATTTAATCATTCTAAAATACCATAAACATCACAATACTTCACACCCGACCCAAAATTTCATCAAAAATCTGCATAAGCCATGCTCAAGGGTCTCAAGTCATAAATCGTATTTTTTTCATATTTTTGGACATCATATATTTAATTAAATCCGTTTATCCATTTATCATCATTTAGATGAAAAATACCAAATCAGTTCCAAAAATATTTCTTTTCTAAAAATCAACAATATATGATCCCCTTATGAAAATATATTTTTCCTTGAATTTTTAAAATTCATTTATTATTTTTCAAAAGTCCGTTTTTAGTTTGTAACTCAATAAAATTGGCTACATCATGCTCAACTCCAAAAATTCCCAACTCTTGGCAGAACCTTACACGTACTAACGTGAACTTCCAATTTAAATTTCGTGGCCATCGGAGTTATAGAACATCGGTTATAGTCGTTTTCGTCGAAAAATCCCAAAAAATTGAAATGGCCATAACTCGATCGATTTAAGTCGAAATAATCTTATCTTTGGACAGGACCTACCTTATATCATGTATTTTCATGTCACAAAAGGCCTGATTTTATTTCAATAATCAAATGGCCGAAAATGCCCCTGAAATTTTTTGGATAGTTTGTAGTTCGATATATCTAGATTTTACCCTGTCTCGCTAAAATAGTCATAACTCTCCCATTTTAAAATTTTTTTGAGTGATACGTGAGCCCACGCGAAGCTAACTTCTAGGACTACAACTTTTATATAATGGTGTTTTTCCAAAATTCGAACACATCAATCCAAAATATTTTTAAAAGGAGACTGTTCGGAATTTGGTTGGGCAGTTTTGATTATGCCTCTTCCGAACGTCATAACTACCTCCTCTGGAGTCGGAATTAGTCCATTTCGGAGTCTATGGAAAGCTTATTCAGTGTACTATAACATACCAAAAGCCTAGAAATTTTTGAACAACTTAGCAAATCCCGAATTTTCCTTTTAAGGACAGCAGTCTATTTACTTTTCTAAAATTCGTTCTTCGCGAAAATTTTGAGCTCTTTATCCTTCAAATCTTCATAAATCAAGTTTTACACGCCCAAATCAGTTCATTTTAGATTCTATGAACTCATAACTCATAGAATCACAACATATCCAACAATCAACAATTTACATACACATTTACTTAATAGATCTGAAGATTTAAGAAGGAAAATATAAATTTAAAATTTCAAGAACATACTTCTTTGATTCTTCCTTTAGATGCTAGATGATGATCTAGATCTTGTTAGAATTAGATATTCTTCCTCCTTGAGTTCTCCCGTAGCCTTATCCATGCTTAAATCTTCAAACCCATTTATTTTCTCTCTTGCTTTCTTGGAGAATTTGATGGAGGAGAATGGAGAAGATGGTTATGGAGATTTATAGGAGATTGTTTTGCTAATTAGGATTTCTCTTCCTTCTTTTCCTCCCTTCCTTCTCCCATGGCTTCCACTCCCCTTCTCTCTCCCTCCCTCACGGTTTTCCCGTTTTCTTTTTTTTTCCTTTCACGGTCTTCTCTCTCTTTTGATAGCTAAGAAGGGAAATAAGATGAAATAAGAGATATTTAAATATCTCCTTACCTCCTCTCCTTTTTCCACCTCTAATTGCCGACACGTGTGGACTTATAATCACCCACATATATTTTAATTGGCCATGTGACCTTCTATCTCCCTCATATCTTTTCTTCTTTGCTTTATTGAATGTCCAAAATGCCCATTTTTAATTTGGGTTTCAAAAAATTGGGCCACTTATTTAATCTTTCGGCTTTCAATTAATCCTTTGGACAATTACAATACTTGTCCCACATATAATATATTTGGCTAGATTAATAATTTAATCACCGTTAATCACTTTATGCACAAGTCACATGCTTAATTATTTAATTGGACTTGTTTAAATAATATTACCTCCTTAGCCCATTAAATCCAATTCTCTTGAACTGTAAATAATTTTATTGGGCTATGACATTATTATAGTCTAATACTTTTAATTCTATTTTACCCTAATCATTTAATTAGGGTTTTTATTTCTCACGCTACAAAATAAATTCATTACTTATGCCATTTTAATTTTATAACTCAATTAGACTTGGTTATAAAATTAATTATTTTGAGATATATAAAATAAATCTCTTAATATTAGAGTGTATATATATATATATATATATATATATATATATATATATATATATATATACTAATATTCTCCCATATTATAACCTCTTAGGTTATTTAATTACCACACCTAATATATATATTAGGTTACATAACTTAATTCTTATTTCACTTTAATATACAAAATAAATGTATTCACATTATATAATGTATATTTATTAAATCATACACATAATTTACATAATCATAACATATTTCACTTCTCACACTTATTTTGACTTTCTCCATAAAAAGTCAGCTGTTGACTTTGACCAAAAGTTAACCTTTACACATTTTGTGTTTACTGTCCATTCTGACTAAACTTGACGTTCCGGATGCAACCGAGCAGTCCGTGCTTCAAAATTCTATCTCTAACTCAAATTTTGAGTTTTAAATTATTCCCTTCATAAAGCTAATCGTATTAACTAATGACTTTATACTTGTTCAATTCACATCAATTTTTACATGTATCATAATACCTTATTCTTGATATTCATTCAAATACATATAAATTCATTTCTAGGGTTTTGGAATTTTTGTAACCCATATTTTCTCTATTCTCATTCAAATAACAAACCATATCGGTTTTACTTGAAAATTTTAAATAAATCCTCAAATTCTCTTCTAGGTTTTATTCTTTAATCTTTATTCTAATCATTCAAGATTTTATAAATTTTCGGGTTATCACAGCTTCTAACTGGAATAGTCGTTCATCGGATTCCTTTGGAAAGTTTATTTCCAGCTCTATTCTTGCCATTGCTGAAATGAGCTCCTCCTGTTTGGTTAACAACATCAACTTCTCACAACCCTTCCTACTCAAGGCATCTGTAACCACATTTGCTTTGCCCGGATGATAAAAGATCTCGCAATCATAATCTTTTATTAATTCCATCTATCTCCTTTGACGCATGTTCAGGTCCTTCTGTGTGAAAATATACTTCAGACTCTTATGGTTTGTGTATATCTCACATTTCACTCCATAGAGATAGTGTCTCCATATCTTCAGAGCAAATACTACCGCAGCAAACTCTAAATCATTAGTCGGATACCTTTTTTCATAGTCCTTCAATTGCCTTGATGCACACGTAGTCGAATACCGCAGCAAACTCTAAATCATTAGGGTTTTGAAGAGATAGAGAGAGTTCTTAGATATAGTCTACTATTTTGGCTTTTCTCTTTGGTTCTCATTAGATTTTGATTATTGAAGTTTCTATTTTGGTTTGATTGTGGATAGGAACTGAGCTTGAAGATGTACTTTGGGCAGAGATTAATCAGATCTGCATTTTCCTTTTCTCTTAACTCTCTTTGCTTTCATTGTATTATCTCAATGCTTAGATCAAATCCCATAATGGTTATTGATTCAGAAATGAACTAATCACCATTATGGGATTCTAATGGAGCTTATTGTTTAGTTCAGATCTATATGAATCTTTGTTGTACCTGATTGATTATATATGGATTGCCTAGCGCGTTTATATTTATTTCTTAGATGCTTGATCACAATCTACCTTAATAGTTTGTATGGAATTGAAAGAGGAAGTACAAATTCAGATTTGGCCATGTTAGCATATGTTCATGAAAGTTGCATGTGATAGATTTTGTGATTCGTAATCCGGATAGATAAATATCGGCTTACCATGTGTAGTCATTCGAGAGAGCTTGTACTTAAATTAATATTACTTGTAAGTCACATAGAAATATACTGAGTTAGGTAATATTGATGTTCATATGAATTATATGTATTTTGTGGAATTTATGTGATGTGGGCACGGTATATAGAAAGATATCCATGTTTTACCTTTGTGTTCTTGACTAGCAATCCGAATTAATTAATAAGGGTTAACAAGAAGTGTATAATCTAGATGATGCATTAAGTAGCATTAGGATCCCACATCCTTCCAATTTGAACCAATCTTGTGCAATTAGCTTATTAGTTAATCATTGTTATTGTTAGTTTAATCACATCTTATTCACTCGTTTAAGCAGCTAAAAATAGCTACAAAGTTGTTGCATGATAGATTAGAGATAATTACTTTTCTCCGTGGGAGCGATATTTGACTTACTCTATATTACTTGTTAATCGTGTATACTTCCACGTGTGTGTCTGTTTTGTTAACACCGAAACAAGCCAACAAGTTTTTGGTGCCGTTGTCGGGGATAGGTTTTTATTTTTATTACTATCGTCATCAATTTAAGTTAGACTTATCTGACTTGAAAAATTCACATCTTATCTCATTTTTATTTTACCTTTATTTGTGTTTCTGGTACTTGTGGATAGTATATGCGCACTCGATCTTCAAATTTTGAATTGGTACCCAGGCAGGATAATATCAACGGGAAAGCTAGGAGAGCGAGTACACGTAATTCTAATACACAAGATAACACTGAAACATCGGCATAAATAGCGGAAGAACACAGGGCTTTGAGAGATTATTCCATGCCGAACATAAATGAGCTACATTCTAGCATAGTCAAGAAAACAATAGCCGCAAACACCTTTGAGATTAAACCGAGAACAATCTAGATGGTACAGAATACGGTTCAGTTTGGGGGTACGGCTACTGATGATCGTAACGAGCATCTTTTGAGTTTTATTAAAATTTGTGACACATTCAAGTACAATGGTGTGTCGAATGATGCGGTGCAGCTCAGACTATTTCCTTTCACCTTGAGGGACAAGGCAAGGAGTTGGCTTCACTCGTTACCATCAGGATCAGTGACTACGTGGGAGGATTTAGCCTATAAATTTTTAGCCAAATTCTTTCCTATAACTAAAACATCAAAGATAAGGAGTGCTATATCTTAGTTTGAACAACAACAGGGAGAATCATTGTATGAGGCCTGGGGATGCTATAAGGAGATGCTAGGGAAATGTCCTCACCACGAGATGCTAGATTGGATGGTGATCAATACTTTCTATAATGGTTTGGGATGGCAATCTAGGTCAATCATTGATGCCACTGCAAGAGGAGCTTTATGGGCTAAGAGTTATGAGGAAGCCTATGAATTGATTAAGACCATGACGACAAATGACTTCCATAATTCGACAGCTAGAATGCCTTAACCAAGAGTTGCCAGGTTATTGGAGGTGGATGTCATCACTGCACTATCAACTAAAATGGTGGCGATGGCGAAGAAAATTGACTCTTTGGCTGAAAACAAGGTTAAGCAAGTTACCTTCATCTGTGAGATATGTGTGGGATCCCACCTGACAGAACAATGTGCTATCAAAAGCCACATAATCAATTTCAGAACTCCTACCATCCCAACAACAGAAATCATCCAAACTTCAACTGGAGTAATAATCAAGGTGCTCAACAACACCAACTTCAACAACAATACCAACCACAACAGTCTCATCAATAGTATGCACCTAAGCCTTTGTATCCTCCCAGATTTCAACAACAACAACACCAACATCATCCAGGTCCTACTCCTCAATTAGAAAATAAATCTGAGATGGAAGAGATGATGTTGAAATATATGGCAAATACTGAAGTGTTGATAAAGAGCCAAGCGGTGGCAATTAAAAACTTGGAAAACCAAATGGGCCAAATGGCTAGCATGTTGAACAACAGACTGCAAGGAGTTTTACCAAGTAACACAGAGGCAAATTCGAGAAGGGATGGGAAGAAACAATGTCAGGCCATCACATTGAGGTCTAGGAAAGAGACTACAGAGATAGGGTCTAGCGTCCTCACGCCCCAAGAAGAGCAGAACATGGAGCGCCCGCGCCAAGGTGCATAAAATTTTGAGTAGGGCTTGTCTGATGAAGGTACTAGGCAACAGGTAGTTGAGACAGATCAGAAGGAAGTAGCTGAGAAACCCAAAGCCGCACTACCACTTGTGTACCCTCCAGTAGCATACCCTCAGAGACTTTAGAAACAAAAAGAAGATAAACAGTTTACAAAATTCTTGGAGGTCTTTAAGAAGCTGCATATTAACATACCCTTCGTAGAAGCTTTGGAACAAATGCCAAGATATGCAAAGTTTATGAAAGGCATTCTATCAAGGAAGAAGAAACTGGAGGATTATGAAATAGTTGCCTTAACAGAAGAATAGAGTGCAGTGTTGCAACATAAACTACCTCCGAAGCTTAAAGATTTAAGAAGTTTTATGATACCTTGCTCCATTGAATGAATATCATTCAATAAGTGCTTATGTGACTTAGGGGCAAGTATAAATATGATTACTCTATTGGTATTCACACAGTTAGGATTGCTGGCTCTTAAGTCGACAAATATATCATTGCAGCTTATCGATAGGTCCATCACATACCTGAGAGGTATCATAGAAGATGTCTTGGTGAAAGTGGACAAGTTTATCTTCCCAGCCGACTTTATTATTATGGACTATGAAGAGGACAGAGACATACTGATCATTCTTGGGAGACCTTTTCTAGCTACTAGGCGAACACTCATAGATGTATAGAAGGGAGAACTAACCATGATAGTCTAGGTCAAAGAGGTCACATTTAATATTTTTAAAGCTATGAAGTTCCCCATTGATGAAGAAGAGTGTTTTCGGGTTGATGTAGTCGACATGGTATTAAATGAAGAGGCTGAACATTGGATGAACATTGATCTATTAGAAAGTGCCCTACTTGGAGAATCTGATATGGAGGATACATATGTTGTGGCATATGTACAAATTCAGAATACAGTACCATAGATGAGAAAATTCAAGATTCCCATTAAACCACTCAGACATACAAGAGAGACATCAGATCGACTTAAGACTTCTCTTGAGATGCCTCCTGACATTGACCTTAAACCTCTGTCAAATCATCTAAGGTACACATTTTTAGGTGAATCTTCAAAAGTTGCATGTTATAATTGCTGCTGCACTAACATCTTGTCAGGAAAGTAAATTGCTGTGAGAATTCAAATAAGCTATTGGTTAGATTATAGCGGATATTAAGGGGATCAGCCCCTCATTTTGCATGCATAAGATACTTATTGAAGATGATAGTAAGTTGACGGTAGAGCAGTAGAGGAGATTGAATCTATAATGAAAGAGGTTGTCAAGAAAGAAATCCTAAAGTGGTTAGATGCCAGAATCATATATCCTATCTCAGACAGCTCATAGGTTAGCCCAGTGCAATGCGTTCCGAAGAAGGGGGCATGACATTTGTCTCCAATAAAAACAATGAACTGATACCTACCAGAATAGTCACTAGGTGGAGGGTCTGCATGGATTATCGCAAATTGAACAAAGCTACTAGGAAAGACCATTTCCCTCACCCGTTCATTGACCAAATGTTGGATAGGTTAGCGGGACATGACTACTACTGCCTCTTGGATGGTTATTCGGGGTACAACAAGATAGTTATAGCCCTAGAAGACCAAGAGAAGACTACCTTCACATGCCTATATGGTACTTTTGCATTCAAAAGGATGTCTTTCGGATTATGTAATGCCCTGACCACATTCCAGAGATGTATGATGGCCATATTCTCTGACATAGTTGAGAAGAATGTGGAAGTCTTCATGGATGATTTTTCTGTGGAAGTCTTCATGGATGATTTTTCAGTCGTTGGGGACTGCTTTGACATATGCTTGGAGAATCTGGTTATGGTATTAAAGAGGTGTGTTGAGACTAATTTGGTGCTGAATTAGGAATATTGCCATTTTATGGTACAGAAAGGCATTATATTAGGGCATAAAGTGTCAAAGAAAGGATTAGAGGTGGACAAAGAAAAAATGGATACTATTGAGAGCTTACTTCCACCATATTCTGTGAAAGAGGTCCGTAGCTTCCTTGGGCATGCGGGGTTTTATCATTGTTTCATAAAGGACTTCTCAAAGATCACCAAGCCGTTGTGTAGTTTACTTGAGAAGGATGTCCTGTTTAGATTCGATGAGGAATGCTTAGCTACTTTAGAGAATTTATAGAAGAAATTGACTACGACACCCATTATTACAGCTCCTAACTGATCTCTTCCATTTAAACGGATATGTGATGCAAGTGACTTCACCGTGGGAGTTGTCTTGGGGCAACGCAGGAACAAAGTTTTTCATGTCATTTACTATACCAATAAAACCCTAACGGATGCCTAATTGAATTACACGACCACAGAGAAGAAGCTTCTAGTGGTGGTATATGCATTTAATAAATTATGTTCTTATCTGATTGGCACAAGAGTTGTCGTATACACCGATCATGTTATAATCTGATACCTAATATCTAAGAAAGATGCAAAGCCCCATCTCATTCGATGGATTCTTATTCTACAAGAGTTTGACTTGGAAATTAAAGATAGAAAGGGGACTGAGAACCCAGTGGCTGACCACTTATCCCGATTAGAGAATTCGGGAAATGATACAAATGATAAAGTTGTGATTAATGAGTCCTTATCAGACGAACAGTTGTTTAAGTTGCAAGGCAAAATGCCATGGTTTATGGACTATGCGAACTTTTTAGTGAGAAACATTATCCTTTCTGATTTGACTGGACCGCAGAAGAAGTTTTTACATGATGTTAAATGGTATATTTGGGATGAACGTTACCTGTTTAAGCAGTGCGCTGATAGGATGATCAGAAGGTGCATTCCAGACAGTGAGACATACATTATACTTCAGGATTGCCATTCATCAGTTTATAGAAGACACTATAGGGGAGAGAGGACAGCTGCCAAGGTGCTTCAAGTAGGCTTTTATTGGTCGACTCTCTTTAAAGATGCTTACAACTTTGTGCAAAAATGTGACCGGTGTCAGAGGGAAGGTAATATATCCAAATGGAATGAGATGCCTTTGAATATGATCTTGGAGGTTGAGATATTTGATGTATGGGGGATAGACTTTATGGGGCCTTTTGTTTTGTCGTGCGAAAATTTGTATATCCTTCTACCAGTGAACTACGTGTCCAAATGGGTGGAAGTAGTAGCCTTACCAATAAATGATGCTAGGGTGGTATTGATATTTCTTCAAAAGAGTATATTCACAAGATTTAGGACTCCTAGGGCTATCATAAGTGATGAAGGCACCCATTTCTGCAATTGACATTATACTGAACTATTGGCCAACTATGGGGTAAATCACCATATAGCCACAACTTACCATCCCCAAACGAACGGCCAAGCTAAGGTGTCCAATCGTGAGGTGAAAAGGATCTTAGAGAAAATTCTAAATCCCATGAGTAAGGATTGGTCCCTTAAGCTCGATGATGCAGTTTCGGCATATAGGACTACGTATAAGACACCATTGGGTATGTCACCGTATCAGCTAGTATATGGGAAAGGTTGTCACCTTTCCATAAAACTTGAGAACAAGGCCTACTGGACTATCAAAAAGCTAAACATTGACTTGAAAGCTGCAGGGGAGAAATGCCTTCTCTAATTAAATGAGCTAGATGAATTCAGACTGCAAACTTATGAAAACTCATAGCTGTACAAGGAGAAAGTGAAAAGGTGGCATGATCGCAAAATCATAGAAAGGAAATTTGAGCCGGGGCAAGTGATATTGTTATTTAACTTTCGTCTCAGACTCTTTCCTGGAAAACTCAAATCGCTATGGTAGGGACCTTCCACGGTAAAAACTGTGTTTCCACATGGTGCAATTAAGATTTTTGACAAATACCCGGACAAACCATTTAAAGTGAATGGACAAAGGTTGAAGCACTACTATGGGGGCGAAGTCGATAGACAGAAAGTAGCCTAGATTCTTTCCACTACATGACCATTTTAGACATAGTCGAGCTAATTGACTATAAACAAGCGCTCGATGGGAGGCACCCCATCATTTGTATTTCCCCCTCTTGTTTAATTTTGGCTACATATTTCTATTTCTCCCTCTTATTTAATTCTGGCTACATATCTTTATTATTCCCTTCCCCCCAGTTTAATTCTGAAAGTCATGAAATTGTTGAAAAATTTTGAGTTAGGAGCTTATTACATATATATTTTTGGTAGGATTCACATATATAGCATTTTTGAGGATACCATCATACAAACATTTTACATAGTTCAATTTTGATATTGGAATCAGTATATCTCATTTTTCAATGCTATTTGTGTAGGAAAGAAAATGCATGTCAGTTTGCTGCTTGTCCTTCACTGTTGCAAATCAAAAATCACTGGTGGGCTCAGGGCAGCGTGACTGCACCTTAACCACAGTCAAATTCGGCGCGCCCATGCCATCTTTCAGTATATAGATATGCCGAGCGCGCCCGCGCCTCATCACAGTCAAAAATTCGCGCGCCCGCGCCAGCGCCTGGATCCGAACAGTTTTAAAATCATAAAATATTTTTACCCACTAAGTATATATCATTTCCTTCAGTCGACAGTTCATAGAGAGCATAACATAAGCATACAAACTCCTTCTCCTTCTACTAACCAATAACAACCTCTCCTCTCCTACTCGATTACTGTAAATCGCCCGTTCAGAGCATTCAGAAGACTTTCTCTAAGGTTTATTCTAAGCATTTAGAGAACACGTTTAGGGGTTCAAAGTGCAATAGTAGGGTTTGCAAGGGAATTTTCTGACAGAACTCAGGACTCCTAAAAGAACTCGATCACGCACACCAGAATCATCTTCCAACAGTAGCCAGGATGAGGATACTGTGGACTTGACCAAATTCACCAGCCTTTCGGCACACATTGAGTACAATAGGATTACAGCAAAGAATTTGTGAATGAACGGGGGCTGAAACCTGATAAGGAGGATGGCCAAATGATGGAAAGGATCAGAGAGAGATGTTGGCTTGGGGTTGTGGAAAGGCTTGTGCCTACTCCGATGGCCATAGTTTGAGAATTTTATGCAAATGCCAAGGAGACACAAAGTGGCATCTCGATCGTCAGGGGTTTTCAGGTTGACTATCATCCACAGGCGATTCGTGAGGTGTTTTATTTGCCCAATCCTCTGACTGACCAAGTAAACTGGGTAGAGGCAGAGCAGTTTAAGACTGATTTGTATAGGGTGATCACTGACTTATGAGTATCGGGCACGCGGTAGATCTATAAGTAGGGCACAAATACACCCACCAATTTTCCCAGCTCGGCACTGAACCGATATGCAAAGGTATAGAATCTTTTCATATGCGCCAATTTGATGTCGTCCATTCACCAACATGACATTCCAGTTGAGAGGGCTATTATTTTGTGGGGGATTATTACTGGGAAGTATATCGATGTTGTCCATCTGCTTCATCAGAATATGTTGTGTTACATGCGGGGGAACACTGCTGGTAGTATTCCACATGCATCAGTTGTGATGCATCTGTGCGCCTAGGCTAGAGTTGATTGGGAGGATGAACAGGTCCACATGCCAAGTTAGGATATTACTCATGCTACCATCAAGAAATTTGAAGATTGGACTGGTGGCATAGCACATCCACGCGGCAAAGGATTTATACTACCAACTCCTTCAGCAGTTCTTTCACCATAGCCAGTAGTACCAGCCGGTCCTTCTACTACCACTATAGAGAGTCATGATCGTCGGATGAGGCAGTTGGAAAGGAAGATGGACGCTTTACATGGCAACTTCACAACTTTTGTGGATGGACTATCTCATTCTTTAGCTGAGGCTTTTACGCAGCAGGGGACAGTTATGGAGTGGCCTGTGTTCGGTTCTACCATGCTATATCCGTCGCCAGATTCATAACCTGAGTCGTGTGACCATGCCGATACATAGGGGAGTTTCCTTACCCTTTACCTTCATTAAGGACAATGAAAAGTTTAAGTTTAAGGGTATTGGGGTGTAATTAGTAGTTAGTTGCATATAGTTGTAATTGCATGTATGCATATAGTTTTAATTGCATGTTTAGTATTTATTAGTTAAATTTTGCATGAAAACTTTTTAGTTTTATTTTTGTCTTGTCTATTTAGTATATGTGTAGTTGCACTGCATATCATAATCCCATGTTTTTTGTCGGTTGAATTCCAATATGGCCAATGATGGTATAGAAATGTGATAGATTATTGAATTCAGTTGATAATTTAAGCTTAGTTATAATTTCATATATGATGTTGTGTATGTCTGTTACTTTGATGTTACCAGTTAGCACTAAATTGTCATTATTTGTTGTTGGTTAGATTAGCACATGCTTGTCTTCTGAGGGGAAAATTTTGTTTTTAATGATAGAACTTTGTAGAAAATGAGTAAAGACTACAACGACATAGAAACTCAAGTCTGGGGAACACATTGGGTATGCATGCTGTATATAAAAACACCGTGGCTAGTCTTATTTTGTGGCCTTTGCAATTTTGAGTAAGTACGCCCGACGGGATGTCTCTACACTTAGCGCCCTAAGACCTTTATCGTTTAGGAGTCGTTGTTTGAAAGCTCACTAAGGTAGCATTGAAAAGCCTAAGGGAATGAGATATTGCACAACCATGGATAAAAAATATATAAAAATAATAACAACGGGAAAGTACGAAAATTGCCCTCGTGAGTGAATAAAAGCTGAATAAACCCTCTGTTGAACCTAAGCTTGTGTTGATGTGTTAGATTGGTTGTTGGTTCATTTATGCACAAATTTCTTGACTTAAAACCTTAGTTTTCGTCCTTAGACGTATAACATGTGGAATCTTTACCTTTATTGAGCTTATTTGTTATTATATCATACACACACAACATCTTAGTAGCAGGTTATGTTTTTCGGATGGTATGTCCTTATGACTTTAGCTTAGTATGATGCTTTGTTCATTGATCTTATTATTTCTCTGAGGCACATCTTATTGGAATTCATAACATGGCTGAAAAATTTGGGATTCATTTTCATAGTAGTATAGTTGCATAGCATGTAGTTCGAATGTGTGTTTGTTGCTTGAAAGCAAGCAATAGTTCAAGTTGGGGTGTGTTTGATAAGTAGGTTTTATACCAACTTATTGGCTATCAACTTGCTAGAATTATGGCTTAAACACAAGTATTTTAGTGTTGTTTTATGCTTTTTATCTTTGTTTTCTAGGTTGCATTAAGGAAGCTCAAATGGCATTGCAATGGCTTGGACTTATCAATATAGTGAGCATGTGGTGAATTGAAGATGAAGCATAGAATGTGACGAACGAGATTTTGTAATTTAATTTGAATATTTATTGAATTAAATAAATATTTTTCGATGATTTAATTATTAGATTAAATAATTAATTGATAAAATTATGGTAGATTAATGTAATTATATGTGTAATATTTATTAAATTACGTGAATTTTTTTTATTATTCAAAGTATGTATTTAAGTGAGCTTATTAAATTAAATGAAATATTTAATAAGTATAATGTTATTTTAATTAATTTAATAATTAATTAGAAATTTAATAATTTAACATAATTAATAAATAAGAAATTTAATTATGTGGCTAAGTGAATTAATGAAAAATTATTATATTTTATTAAAATTAAATTAAATATGATATTTGATTTATTGTGTAAATGGGTGTGACATGAATAAAACTATATTATAATAGGGTAATTAAATTAAATGGGAATGAGTTTTTAAGTATAGCCAAACGTGGCCTTATGAGGAGTTGGGAGCAGTTAAATCGTGTATGGATTAACTGACCCCAACTGTGTGCATAAATGATCAGTTTTCTTTTTACGTACTTTCATTGTTAGTAATAACTTAGAGAATTTTAGAGAATTAGAGAGAAACATTGAGAATAATTGTGACATTGTAGAAGAACGTGAAGAATCAGAAGGATTGCTTTAGAGTAATCTCTTCAACCCTGTTTTAATTTACGTTATTGAAGTTTTCATGAAAAATGGCTTTCAAGTCTCTATAATTGAGAAGAGTAATAATTTTGTGTGTGTGTGTGTGTGTGTGTGTGTATATATATATATATATATATATATGATAATATGCCATCATAACATGTTTTTATCATATATGTATGTTTTCATAACATCAATTGTATATAAATATGTCGTAATTAGATTTTTTTGAAGTTACAGAATATGAAAGTAGGATATATGGCCATATGGCCCTTACGTAAAAATTAAATGATTTAATCATAAGTTGTATCAAAAATTTACACTTGTATATGCTTATGTATGTTGAAACGAACAAAATAGAATTTAAATGGATGGATTCGGTGAATTAACGACTTTGTAATGTTAAAATTCAAGTTTTTCTTCAAAACTTTACAAAATATGAAGAATAGTGAAATTAAATGTTGTAATTTATGTAATTACGTGAATTAATGTTTTAGAATAATGCTAAAGGATTTGTATGATGTTTTTGTGGAGTCTATAATTCATGCGTTGCATTAAAATTCATCGTGTTAGTTTAATTTTGGATTTATTGGGTTGTTCTGTGTGTTCTTCGCGAACTGCAGAATCTGGGTCTGCGTCGCAGCGCGGTCGCGCTGCTCCAAAGTACAAATGGAGCGTGCCCGCGCTGTGTAGCACGCCCACGCCGTGTAACGCGCATGCGCCGCTTCAAAGAGTAAATTTAGCCCGCCCACGCTGTTCAGCATGCCCGCACCGATCCAAAGAACAATTTGAGCGCGGTCGTGCCCTACTTGTAGAACATCGTAAATTTTTCTAAGTGTTCAATTTTTGAAAATGTGTTTTTAAAACCTAATGTAATGAACATTAAGACATGTCGAGCATATAATAATATGTTAATTAACTTATGTTATGTGATTAATTAATAAGACTTAAAAGTCCAATTACATATTCAGAAACCAATGTTGGGATTCGATAGGTATATCGAACTATTGATTAATGGGTATTGCAAATGTATTGATATGTACGATTTAATAAAGAACGTGAATTAATCGTAGCTTGTGCAAGAGGCAAGTTTCTAAACCTTACTTTTTATATTGAGCAAATATTCTATTTCTAAATTATTGTTGTTAAGCAAGTTTCCTAACCCTATTCGTTATCATTATACAAGTTTATAAACCTTACCTCTTTACATTGAGCAAATTCTAGACTTATAGTCTATATCGAGCAAGTTCTTATTATTATTTATCAAGTTCAATATGTTATAGTAAAGGTTATTAACCTTTTCAAAGTATGAATTCTGTTATACAATACTTATTCCATTATATACTTCTTGAGTTTATTATGCAATTTGAATATCAGTTATTGTTGAACCTTGTAAGACTAGTGAACTCTTATTGATTCGACTAGTCCATAGTTGATGAACATTCTAAATTTCATAACCCTTGTTGAATTTATGCAAACCAAACTTCCTTTGGTGCAGACTCTAATGTCAAACTGAGATGAACAACCCCATATAGGGGATTACTTATGCGTTAGTGTTAAGATATTGTGCACAATATGGTACTAATGGATGATCCCCCTAAGTACGAAAAGAAGAGTTCATAGTCTTATGACTATTAAAGGTTTCGAGTATAAACACTTGACAACCTAGAATGTAGTTAAAGGTCTTATGACCCTCAGAAGTTCTTTTGATTCTTGTTATTCATTCTTAATTCAAAAGTTGAGTTTCTTATTCCAGAAGTCTTTGATTCACTCGCATGTTATTATATTATTGTTATATTATTATACTTGTGGGCAATCATGCTCACTCTTGCATAATAATAACATTGCAGTTAAGAACGAATGGTTAGCCAAGCCTTCTACTAGCAAAGACAAGAACAAGATTAACAAGGGATGATGACTTGTTACTTATGTGTTTATGTATTTATGTTTCAGGCTTGTGTCAATGTTGTGTACGACTATTATTTGTTTATGTTTCCGCAGTTGAGATTTAATATTAGTATGACCTGGGATTTATGCATTTATTTTTGATGATGTGACTCCTTAAAGAAAGGATTTATTTTTATCTATTTATGCTTTCATTTATTATGGGTAGAGAGACATATGATGTTTGTATAGTGAATACCAAATCATGTGGGAATTGAAGTACCTGAATTTGGGGGTGTCACGGGTTGGTATCAAAGCTGTAGGTTATGAACCTTAAGTGGGGAAACAACCTTAGGTAGTAGCCTTATAGGAGATCGAGAACATAGTGGTGGTAAACTCTTATCGAGTTCTAAGAAATGAATTTCTTAATTCATTGAAGATAATAAAAGACTTTATGTGTTTATGTGATAAATTTATGTGCTCGCTAGTACAGCTTAGTAACAAAAACTTAAAATTATGTTGTCAGGATGTCAGATGCTAGAAGAGCTAGTCGAGCTGGAGAGGAGGAACCCCGAGTACCTACGGAGGAGGAGCCCCAAGACATTCATGTCGTCAGGGAGCAATTGTTACAGAGAGAGTCATCTCCGTTGATCACTGTTGTTGGTCAGGAGCATGAACCTGAGACTGATCCAGATGAGGATCCTGAGGAAGAAGAGGAAGAAGATGAGTTCCCACCGAACTCTATCAGTACTGAGATGTACTACGAGCTATATGACCGTAACATAGAATTGTGTGATGCTATTCAGGAGCTGAATGAGTGGACGGTTATTCAGCAGCTTACCATCGAGCAGAGGGATAGGGAAGTTGTGACTCTTCATACACGTCTAGGAAACGTAGAGTGGGATTTGGTTCACGAAAAGGGTTAAACCGAGGAGAAGTCCGAGGAAATAGAGAAGTTGAAGAATGAACTGAAGGAGAACTCAGAAAGGCTGACCATAGTAGAGGAGGCCTGGGTAAAGGAATCACGTCGTGCTAATCTTGCAGAAGAGGATTGTCGTGCTAAGAAGGCTAAGCTTGGGGAGACGTACTCTACACTTCTTAATGCAATGGATGAGGCCCAGGATTGAGTTATGAGATACCCAATTCAGTTCGAAGGACTACCATCATACATGCTAGATCGCAGGACGATGTCCCGCATTATGGAATAAGAGCATAACAAGGCTATTCAATGCCTTAACAGGCAGTGATAGGAATAGTTTAATTATGTGAAAACCTATCTGGTAGTTAAAAAGGTAAATTCCGATGTGTTTATAAACAAAAGAATATTTTAATATTTTAAATCATGTGGATTCTTTTTCTCGGGATAGTTGATGTAAATAGTAGTGATGCTATCGTATGATGTTAAAACTTTCGATTTGAATAAAATACCAGAGTTTATTTTAGATAATGTGTTAAGTGATTATGTTTAAATATTTTAGTTAAGCCTTAAATGTTTAAGGGATTGAATAAAGACCTAATAAGCGTATATTCTTATCATAAACATGCCGCCGAGAAGATGACCAAATCGTCGACAAGCCCAAAAAGGGTCAACGAATAACAACAATAACCACGCTAATGCTGACCCCGTTCAGCAGTTGGTGAACTTACTGGCTGGAGCAATTAACAATCAACCCCAAGCTCCACCAAATACAACGTTCAAGGATTTCAAGGCGGTGGGACTGCTAGAGTTTAAAGGCTCCATGAAACTAATTGAAGCTCAAACTTGGGTTATGGAGATGGAGAAAGTTTTTGATGTCGCCAGAGTTAGAGAGGACCAAAAAACCGATTACGCAACGTTCATGCTGAAATCTGAAGCCAGTTATTGGTGGAAAGCAATTAAAGTTCGTGGAGGAGAAGGTATGATCACTTGGGAGAATTTAAGGAGATGTTCTTCCAGATGTACTTTTCGATAAGCTCGCAGAACCAAATGGAGGTACAATTTCTGGATTTGAAGCAATGAAATATGTCCGTGCCAGATTATGCAGCAAGATTCAATGAGATGGCTAGGTTCGCCACATATCAAGTGCATACGGGTTAGGGAAAAGCAAGAAGGTTTGAACAAGGACTGAAACCTTGTTTGTATAGTAAAGTGTCGATGTTTCAGGTAAAGACGTTCACTGGAGTACTGGAGAAAGCCATACTCGCTGAAGGTGGAAGCGATGTGATAACTAAGTATAATCAGGATCAGATGAAGAAGAAGAGTGAAAATGAGGGAATTAATAAAGCCAGTGGAAGTAACACGGGAGCAAGTAACAATCAGAAGAGAAGGTGGTCTGATAACTCATCAATTGGAAATCAACAAGGAGATTAGAAGAAGAGGATTGAAGCATGCCAGACATACGGGAATGCTCATTTGGGAGTATGTATGAAGGAAAAATGGGTGTGCTACAACTGTGGTCAAGAAGGCCACATAGCACCTAACTGTCCTAACCCAAAGAAGGGCGCATGTTTCACTTGCGGCTCAAAAGACCATCTGGCAAGAGACTGTCCCAAGAAGGGATCTGGAGGGGCAAGATCAGGAGGAAATATGGGAAACAGCGGTGGAAGTGCTCTGACTATCACGGGACCTACCGCAACCAACAGACCAACTGTCAGGACTTTCAACATGACAGTGCAGGATGTTGTGATGTGGTGTCAGGTATCATTTCGATCAATAAAGTTAATGCTTATGCATTATTTGATTCAAGTGCTACTTGTTCATTTATATTCGATGACTTTGCTAAGAACTTAGAATTGCCTAAGGATGAGTTAGAATACCCCATGAACATAGAAATTGCAAATAGAGAAATAATATCTGTTAAGCACGTACATACGAACTATAGGGTGGATATTAAGGGTAATATTATGAGCATAGATCTTATCCCTCTCAGACTTGGGGAATTTGACATTAACTTAGGAATGGACTGATTATTCAATTACGGGAATGTAATTGATTGCCAGAAGAAGCCTATTAACCTTATGACTCTGTCAAAGGTTGTGTTTTATGGTAGCAAGTTGCCTAGATAAGCGAGTTGTCTGACGATGATGTAGGCCAAGAAGTTGTTAAGACAAGGCTGTGTAGGATATTTAGCTTATATAGTCGACAGTCGTAAAGAAAATCCAAAAATAGAGGAGATACCAGTAGTGAGGGACTTCGCAGATGTATTTTTGGACGATCTGCCAGGACTTCTGCCAGATAGAAAAGTTGAATTTGAGATCGATTTGGTGCCAAAAATGGCTCCAATATCGAAGGCACTGTAACGAATGGCACCAGTAGGGATGAAATAATTAATGGTACAACTGCAAGACTTAATGGACAAGAAGTACATTCAACCGAGTGTATCACCATAGGGAGCGCCGATGTTATTTGTGAAGAAGAAGGACAGGACGATGCGACTCTGCATCGACTATAGAGAACTAAATAAGGTCACGATTAAGAATAGATATCCATTACCGAGGATCGACGACTTATTCGATTAATTGAAGAGAGCAAGATACTTTTCCATGATAGACTTGAGGAGTGGTTATCATCAATTGAAGGTGAGACCAGAGGATGTTCCGAAGATAGCATTTAGGACTCGTTATGGTCACTATGAATTCCTGGTGATGTCATTTGGTCTAACAAATACTCCTGCAGCATTTATGGACTTGTGGAACGGTGTGTTTAAACCGTTTTTGGATAAATTCATGGTGGTGTTCATCGATGACATTTTGGTATACTCAAAAACCAAAGAAGAATATGTTGAGCATTTGAAGGTAATGTTAGCGGCATTGAGAAGGGAGAAGTTGTATTCCAAGTTTTTGAAATGCGAATTTTGGATCGAGCAGGTACAATTTCTTGGACATGTGATTGATAAAGACGGAATTTCGGTAGATCCATCCAAAGTCGAAGCCGTGATAAACTGGGATCAGCCGAGAACACCATCAGAAGTACGAAGTTTTCTTGGATTGGTAGGATATTACAGAAGATTCATTCAGGACTTTTCCAAGATAGCAACTCCACTGACAAATTTGACTCGAAAAGCTGTGAAATTCGTTTGGACGAAGAAGTGTGAGGAAAGCTTTCAAGAACTTAAGAAGATGTTGAGTACAACACCTGTGTTATCTCTTCCGGATGATAAAAGAAATTTTGTTGTTAATAGTTCTGCGTCGTATAAAGGACTAGGCTGTGTGCTTATGTAAAACGGTAGAGTCATTGCGTATGCGTCACGATAATTGAAGGATTATGAGAAGGGGTATCCGACCCATGACTTGGAGTTAGCCGCGGTGGTTTTTGCTTTGAAGATCTGGAGACACTATCTCTATGGGGAGAAGTGTAAAACATATACAGACCACAAGAGTCTGAAATATATTTTTACACATAAGGACTTGAATATGTGTCAAATAAGGTGGTTGGAGTTAATTAAGGACTATGATTGTGAGATTTTATACATTACGAGTAAGGAAAATGTGGTTGCCGACGCCTTAAGTAGAAAGGGTTGGGAGAAATTGATGATGTTGACCGCTCAGTAGGAACTAATTTTAGTGATGGAGAAGATGGAAATAGAAGTAAAGCATCCTATGGAGAGGGACGAGAAGTTGTTCCAGATGTAATCTGGTATAACTTTCCTGGATAAAGTTAAGGAGGCTCACATTCAGGATGAAGAATGTGAAAAGGTGAAAATGAAGATATCTGAAGGAACCGAACCGAGGTTCAAGATGGACAATGAAGGAATACTGAGATTTAAAAGTAGAATTTGGGTACTGCCAGTACCATAGATTAAGGAAGGCATTTTGAGCGAGGCTCATAGCTCACGATATTCGATTCACCCAGATAGTACCAACATGTACCAAGATCTTTGATAACATTTCTGGTGGGCAAATTTGAAACGAGATGTTGCAGAGTGTGTTGCCAAGTATCTAACATGTCAAAAAGTGAAAGCAGAGCATCAGAGGCCAAGTGGGCTGCTACAACCATTAGAAATCCCAGGATGGAAATGGGAACACATTATGATGGATTTTGTAGTTGGCCTTTAGACAACTCAGAAAGGCTATGACGCAGTATGGGTTATCGTTGACCGGCTGACAAAATCCGCACACTTTCTTTCGATCAGAATAAAATTTAACTTAGATCAGTTGGCAAAATTATATGTAAAAGGGATTATTTCGAGACACTTAGTCCCAGTGTCAATTGTTTCTGATAGGGATTCACGCTTTACATCAAACTTTTGGAAACGTTTACAAGAATGCATGGGTACGCAGTTGAGAATGAGTACGACATATCACCCTCAGACAGATGGGCAGAGTGAAAGAACGATTTAGACATTAGAAGATATGTTAAGAGCTTGTATAATGGACTTTAAAAGAAATTGGAATGATCATCTATCGTTCATAGAGTTTGGCTACAACAACAGTTACCACGCTAGTATTGACATGCCGCCTTATGAAGCGTTATATGGTAGAAAGTGCAAAACTCGGCTATATTGGGATGAAGTTGGCGAGAGATAATTACTAGGTCCAGAACTGGTACAGCAGACAGCAGAGATAGTCAAAATGATCCGAACAAGACTGGTAGCTGTGACACCCCCAAATCCAGGTTCTCTAACCTTAGATTCGGTGCTCACGATCTATCATCATCATAAGTATTCTATAACTATTACGAAATAATAAACATACATTGTTCATTATAATAAAGTCTCATAACACGGTCCCAAGGTCTCCATAACCTTAACTTTAAATACACCATTTATCATACAAATAGTTTACTTAAGAAATTCCATCAGATAATAACTAAATTGACATTTATTTTAAAGTACTCCTGGATCTTGCCCTTGCCCTTGTCCTTCGTGTTGGATCCTTCGGGCTTAACTGAAATAGATGTCATGATATAGCAAGAGTAAGCAACTAATTTGCTTCGCAAGTTTATATACAAGAGAGATATATCATGACTTAGAAAGAAATATTACGTTCAATGTTCAACAATAGTATAAGATTGTGAAGGAACATGAATTAATAATCCACAATTGAATATTCTATAATTGAATAACATGAACTGAGTGGTTTTGAATAACCATGAACATTTGCCAAGGTGCTCAGTGATTTAAACTGGACCTCTTAATAAGTTTTGGTATTCAAGGGGATCAGCCTTTCATACCTCGTGATTTATGCATAAACACTTAATAATCCGGCATTGATATCATGCCTTAATCAAATTCGTCCTTTTCTCAGTCAAGAGTTCTTACTATATCAATTTAATAAGAACAGTCATTTAAAACACATTTGATTTAACAAATTTAGACATGCTTGATCTAGCTGATACAATTAGCATAGATCTATTTCATAAACAGTTCATAAATGAAGAACTTTAATTTAATTCACAGTTCAATAGCAGTAGGACAGAATTCAATTGCACAAAGTGCGAATTTCAATAATCAATATAGACGTGAATAATCATCAATAATTATTCACTAACATGCTTTGAAAATAATAACTCTAGCTTGAGTTAGGAAACTTGCCTCGATCGTAGGTTACGGCTACGAAATTAAATTTCTATCCACTATGCAGTTAAATTATCTTCCTTTGAGAGACCTGTAAATTAATCTTTCAATTAGTCAAAGCATAACATTAGATTATGTAATCACATAGATATTATACATTACATTTAGTTCTTATAAACATTATCATGTCTAGATAGTGTTACTATTAATTAACGACTACCTTTAATTCACATAATATTATTAACTTAGATAATATTTAGTTCACCTTCTAGTATTATTGGTTTACTAATAATACTTTCATTCACTTACTAATATTATTATTATCTTAGTAATATTTCAATACCTTACTAATATTATTATTATCTTAATAATATTTCAATACCTTACAAATATTATTAATCCTCTTAATAATATTTTAATCATGCATTAATATTATTACCATAATAATATCTTACTTATGCTTTAACATCATTAATAAATTAATAATACTTTCAATCATTTACTAATATTTTATTCACCTACTAATATTATTAATTATTTAATAATATTTTATTCCTTTACTAATGTTATTATATTTAATAATATTTTATTTAATCTCGAATATTATTATTTAATAATATTTTAATCATTTAATAATAATACTTTAATCTAATATTATTAATCTTTTAATAATATTTTAATCTAGGATTAATATCTTAATCTAATATTATTAATTATTTAATAATATTTTAATGAAATTTTAATCTTAATATTTTTAGTTACTTAACAACACCATATTATAATATTATTAATATTATAATAATATTCCAATGATTTACTAAATTAATAAATAATTTATTCTAATTGTTCATCCTTTATTAACCCCTTATTTAATATCCACAAAAGGTCATAAATAATATTTATTATTATAAATTACCAACATGCCCTAAGATAGTCATGATATAATATATTATGAGCATTCAAGCATAAAAATCACATTTTTCTCATTAAAGACATCATTTAACTATTTATTTCTTTTTATTCATAATTTAACCATTTTTAAGAAAAATAGCAAACTGATTCCAAAAATTCTCAACTTCTAGATTTTGACAGAATATAAACCCACAATGATCTCCTAATTTTTCTGGAATTTTAGAAAATGATTTACTATTTTTAAAGTGTCTAAAACACTCGAATCTTGCCCCATTTTTTATAAATTGAGTTTTGCTCATAAAACTCTGAAATTTTCAGGGTATGCTCTCGTAACATATATGAAGCTACTGTAAAAATTTCGTAATTTTTCAGTGTATACACAGTGAGACATTCGAAGGTTAATATTTCGGAGTCCTTTACAGAAATAGTCATTACGCACAATATATAACTCAAAACGTTTCCGTTCTTTTTCCTGCATGTACATAACTTCTCAAGGTACCTCTGTGATTTTTCCCAGATTTTTAAAAGACAAGCAACTGACCGAAACAGCCTCATGAAAAACGGATCAGTAGCTAATTTAGGGTTTTCAAAGCCTCAACATGCAAAGCGGGCTATTTTGGGAAAAATAGTCTCAAAAGTTTCAAAATTTGCTAGATTTGTGTTCTACCACTTGGGTTTGCTACATAACTCATGTATCTAGTAACCCCCCTTCGACGTATCATAATTCCAAGTTGTAAAACTTGAGTTACTCAAGATTTAGTGGAAGAAAAACAAGAGTTTTCACCCTTGCAGAACATATGCTCATTTTCTTCCTCTAAGTCATTGATCTAACACTCAAGTTACTTAGTTCCATACATGATGATATGTAGAACTAGTGTATCTTGAGTATTTGTACATAACCCCATCAAAACTCAAGCTAGCAAAACAAAGTAAAATAAGAAGATGAAGGTAAGTTATACCTTGACTTAGTTGCTACCTTTCTTGATTTTCCAAAGTAAGTAATATACTTATGAGGCATGAACAACTAGCACTCTTATCTCTTCTCTCTATAACCAAAACTCTCTCTCTCTTTTCTCTCTATGAAGTTGGCTAGCTTGGGATCAAAAGATAGAAGAAGAAGATGGAGAGAAAATGAGATGTTGGAAGAATGAAATGTGATTACAAGATGCAATGGGCAATTCACTAATAATCCTCCCATAACTATTTTTTTGTCCATTGGGTAAAAACTTTGTATTATTATTTCCATTAGGCTAGACATGATTAAATGTGCATAATGGAGTGACAACCAATGAGAGCTTGACAACATTGTCCTTGTGTTTAATAATTTCTACTAATGGACAAGTTAGCTTAATTATTCCACTTAGGATCCTCTAGGCCATAATATCCTCCATTTAGCTTTTATTTTAAATGCTCAATTTTGATTAATCAAATGTCTAGAATACCCCTAATCAAGTGGGCTAAGTATTGAATTGTGTTTTATTTCTTTTGGGCTTCTCCTTTAATTGTTTTGGGCTATATACTAAACATAGTCTAGCAATTTTAATAATGTTACCCAATTTGATTATTTAGGGCTTCCATTTCCAATCATATGAAGTTTAATTACTTATACATGTGACTTTATCTCATAACCTAATTAGATTTACAAGAATTATGTTTAAAATTATTAGTCACTTAAAATACTATGTTTACCCACTTAAGTTAGTATACATATTAAATACTAACTTTTTCGTATTACCATAACCCTTAGGCTATTTAATAGTCTTACCTAATGTATAATTAGGTTACAAAGCTTTCATTTTTAATGAAATCTATAAATGTATGTATCCATAAGTATAGTATATATGTTAATTACCACATGCACCACTTCACATATGTGGTCACATATTAAATCCTTATATAACACAAAATTAAAAAAAATCGATAATGTACATACATATATGGTGACTTAAAGTTCATGGTTATTACAGTAGCAGCTCAAGATAGGCAGAAGAAATACGCCGATCCACATTGTAAAAATGTTGAGTTTGAATCGGGTAGTTATGTATTTTTGAAAGTCTCTCCCTGGAAAGGAAAGATCAGGTTCAGAAAGAAGGGAAAATTAAGCCCAAGGTTCATTGGACCCTTTGAAATATTGCAAAGGATTGGAGAAGTTGTGTATGAGGTAGCCTTACCTCTAGCGCTCAAGAATGTCCACAACGTCTTCCATGTTTCAGTTTTACGACCCTACAAACCTGATTACAAATATGTAATTGAATATGAACCCCTACAATTTGAAAAAGATTTATCTTATGAAGAAATTCCTATTCAGATTGGCGATAGGAAAGAACAAATTCTCAGAAATAAAGTAATACATTCTGTTAAGCTGATCTGGAGGAACCACAATGCTGAAGAAGCTACGTGTGAACTCGAAGAGAATATAATGAAGAATTATCCTCATTTATTTACTTAATTTATGTGTAAGCGATTCTGGGAATAGAATCTTTGTAAGGGGGGAGAATGTAACATGACGAATTGATTAAGTCGTGATTCTGGGGACATAATCCTTTTAAGGGGGAAAGATGTGACGAATAAGATTTTGTAATTTAATTTGAATATTTATTAAATTAAATAAATATTTTTCGATGATTTAATTATTGGATTGAATAATTAATTGATGAAATTGTGGTAAATTAATGTATTTATATGTGTTATATTTATTAAATTAATGTGGAGAATTTTTATTATTCAAAGTATGTATTTATATGAGCTTATTGAATTAAATGAAATATTTAATATGCATAAGATTATTTTAATTAATATAATAATTAATTATAGATTTAATAATTTGACATAATTAATAAATAAGAAATTTAATTATGTGGCTATGTGAATTAATGAGAAATTATTATATTTTATTTAAATTAAATTAAATAAGATATTTGATTTATTGTATAATTGGGTGTGACATGATTAAAACTATATTATAATAGGTTAATTAAATTAAATGGGAATGAGTTTTTAAGTATAGCCAAGCGTGGCCTTATGAGGAGTTGGGAGCAGTTAAACCACATATGGATTAACTGACCCCAACTGTGCGCATAAATAATTAGTTTCCTTTTTACGTACTTTCATTGTTAGTAATAACTTAGAGAATTTCAGAGAATTAGAGAGAAACATTGAGAATAATTGTGACATTGTAGAAGAACGTGAAGAGTCGGAAGGATTGCTTTAGGGTAATCTCTTCAACCCATTTTTAATTTACGTCATTGAAGTTTTCATGAAAAATGGCTTTCAAGTCTCTGTTCAAGTTTCAGTAATTGATAAGAGTAATAATTGTGTGTGTGTATATATATATACAGGAAGGATCAAGAGCAGAATTCTTAAATAGCAGAATGCCTTAAGTAGCAGAATTTTGTCAAAACGACGCCGTTTTATAGGGACGCGGTGGCATTTTTGTAAATACGCGGTGGCATGGTATTTACAAAAACGCCACCGCGTCCCTATAAAACGGCGTCGTTTTGATAAAATTATGCTACTTAAGGCATTATGCTATTTAAGAATTATGCTCTTGATCCTTTCTATATATATATATATATATATATATATATATATATATATATATGATAATATGCCATCACAGCATGTTTTTATCATATATGTATGTTTTCATAACATCAATTGTATATAAATATGTCGTAATTAGATTTTTTAAAAGTTACAGAATATGAAAGTAGGATATATGGCCATATGGCCCTTACGTACAAATTAAATACTTTAATCATAAGTTGTATCAAAAATTTACACTTGTATATGCTTATGTATGTTAAAACGAACAAAACATAATTTAAATGGATGGATTCGGTGAATTAACGAATTTGTAATGTTAAAATTCAAGTTTTTCTTCAAAATTTTACAAAATATGAAGAACAGTGAAATTAAGTGTTGTAATTTATGTAATTACATGAATTAATGTTTTAGAATAATGCTAAAGGCTTTGTATGATGTTTTTGTGGAGTCTATAATTCATGGGTTGCATTAAAATTCATCGTGTTAGTTTAATTTGGGATTTATTAGGTTGTTCTGTGTTCTTCGTGAGTTGCATAACCTGGGTCTACGTCGCAGCGTGGCCGCGCTGCTCCAAAGAACAAATGGAGTGCGCCTGCCCTGTGTAGCGCGCCCGCGCCGCTTCAAAGAATAAATTTAGCGCGCCTGCGTCGATCCAAAGAACAATTTGAGCGCGACGGCACCCTACCTGTAGAACTTCATAAATTTTTCTAAGTGTTCAAGTTTTGAAAATGTGTTTTTAAAACCTAATGTAATGAACATGAAGACATGTCAAGCGTATAATAATATGTTAATTAACTTACGTTATGTGATTAATTAATAAGACTTAAAAGTTCAATAACATATTCAAAGACCAATGTTGGGATTCGATAGGTATATCGAACTATTGATTAATGGGTATTGTGAATTTATTGATATGTAGGATTTAATAAATAATATGAATTAATCGTAGCTTGTGCAAGAGGCAAGTTTCTAAACCTTACTTTTATATTGAGCAAATAGTCTATTTCTAAATTAGTGTTGTTAAGCAAGTTTCCTAACCCTATTCGTTATCATTATACAAGTTCATAAATCTTACCTCTTTACATTGAGCAAATTATAGACATATAGTCTATATCGATCAAGTTCTTGTTATTATTTATCAAGTTCAATATGTTATATTAAAGGTTATTAATATTTTCAAAGTATGAATTCTGTTATACAATAATTATTCCATTGTATACTTCTTGAGTTTATTATTCAATTTGAATATCAGTTATTGTTGAACCTTGTAAGACTAGTGAACCCTTATTGATTCGACTAATCCATAGTTGATGAACGTTCTAAATTTCAGAACCCTTGTTGAATTTATCCAAACTAAACTTCCTTTGGTGCGGACTCTAATGTCAAACTGAGATGAATAACCCTGTATAGGGATTACTTATGCGTTAGCATTAAGATATTGTGCACAGTATGGTACTAAGGGCTGATCCCCCTAAGTATGAGAAGAAGAGTCCATAGTCTTATGACTGTTAAAGGTTTCGAGTATAAACACTTGACAACCTAGGACGTAGTTCAAGGTCTTATGACCCTCAAAAGTTCTTTTGATTCTTGTTATTCATTCTTGATTCAAAAGTTAAGTTTATTATTCTAGAAGTCTTTGATTCATTCGCATGTTATTATATTATTGTTATATTATTATACTTGTGGACAATCGTGCTCACTCTTGCGTAATAATAACATTGCAGTTAAGAATGAAAGGTTAGACGAGCCTTCTACTAGCAAAGGCAAGAGCAAGATTAAGAAGTGATGAAGACTTGTTACTTATGTATTTATGTATTTATGTTTCAGACTTGTGTAAAAGTTGTGTAAGACTATTATTTGTTTGTGTTTCTGCAGTTGAGATTTAAGGTTAGTATGACCTGGGATTGATGTATTTATTTCTAAATATGTAACTCCTTAAGGAGAGAATTTATGTCTATCTATTTATGCTTTCGTTTATTATGGGTAGATAGACATATGCTATTTATATAGTGAACACCAAATCATGTGGGAATTGAAGTACCCGAATTTGGGGGTGTCACATAGAATGTGCATATGGGAAGGGCATCTGAGCAAGGTCAAGTGAAAGAAGAAAGAAGAGGACAACATCAACTAAGGATAGCAAATGAAGCAGTAATGCACCAGCAGAAGAACTGCAGCAGACTGCAGAAAAGAAGTGTCACGCGGTCGCGCCAGCATAAAGAACAAAGTCCGCACTCCCACGCTAAGAGGAATCTAGATGGCAGCCCAGAATGCTTACAGGGTGGCTGTAAGAACACGAATTTTCAAAAAATATTAAAATAAGAATTTAGTAAATAAAATTCTTAAGGCAGGTGAAGGATTCAAATAAAAATATGTATATATATATATATATATATATATGCGTTGTGAGGTATGTGGTATGTTGTTGCATAGGTTAATATAAACTATGCAGTAAGTGATTTCTGTGTTTAATAAATATATTATTATTATATATTTGTTGTTTATTGAAGAGGCGAGTTATTTGAAGTAAAGAAGATGGATAGGAATTTATCTATCGATATTAAATAATTTATGTGAAATTATTTTATCACAGTAAGTTGGTGACATTAAATATATTTGATAATCACCAATTTCTTGAGTATATGTACGAGTATGTTTCAAGTCTAAGGCAGTGCAACCGTACCTTTAATGGTGGATGTATAGGAGCTGGGCTAAACGATTTCTTCAGAGAATGGAGGTATATACGAATTAGTGACTGATCTAACTCACTTTGAAAACAGTGTAGACAAGACATAAACTAATTTGTTGGTTGTTTGTGGGAAACCACTCAGTGTACTATATTGAATACTATTAAAGACTCGATGAGTGCTAGGTTTGGACTTATATATATGTACGTTGTCGACAAACGAAGAAAATCAATATACCTTTAAATAAAAATTGGTTAGAGAATTATTAAGTAATTTGATACACGGCGAGAAGTGAAGATTTAAGGAATGTTTGTATGTGATATATATATATTGAATTATTGAAAGAAATTATATATATATATATATATATATATATATATATATATATATATATATATATATGAGATCCTTATAGTTGGTTAAACTACTAAGGAAAAATAGAGTTTTAAAACTTGAAGTGTGATCCTTAAATTATTAAACAAAATAGTAATCTATGATGTGGAATCAAAGAAGAGGTTGATTTATCATTTATGAGGTATATGTAAAGTATTTAGGAGCGTAGATTTTATTTCGTCTAATGCATAACTCGTATGCCTCTGATCTTGAGGTGGCGTAGCTGCGCCACTTCCAAGCATAAGATCAGCGCAGTTGCGCCGGTCTGCAGAAAATTCTGAGTAAGTTTGTGGAATTTAAAGTTCAAGAAATGAATACTAGGGACTCATATAAAGGTCATAAATTGTGATTAAGTTGTTCATGAATGGATTAGGATATCCAAGCGTGAATTGAATAAATATTTATTATGGAAGTTTATTAACCTAGAATGAATGTTGGTTAATCAAGTTTATTGTGGCATGATATTAAATTTAATAGAAAGAGTTAATTCACTTACATAAGATGGTGAATTAATATATGTGTTAACATAAAGAAAATGGAATGAATATGGAAATTAAAAAGCAATTTTAATATATTACATAGTGTAATAATATATGAAAAGATTTGATAGATGAGATTTGTTATGGATAATAAGTGTCAAATAAAAGAAAGGGACCAATATATTTAAATATTGGTTAGAGATGAATATGTCAAGTTAATGCCTTAATATGTGGTTAAAGAAAATTGTTTTGGAACAATTTATGGAAGAAATGAAATGAAAGAATTATATTATATTAATTAGTGGAGTACATGATAATTATTATGGAAATAATGGGTTAAGAGTACCCAATTGATTTACATTTAGCCCAATTAAATTATTATTTGGACTAGCCCAATGTACATGGGATAGAAAATTATATATTGGTGTATATTTTAAAAAATAAGTATACTTCCTATTGAGGGTAGATCCATATATGTGTGTATATATGTGCCCATAACTTAAATGAATGTAGTAATGTTAAATTATTATACTTGATTTAATAAGCCCAAAAGGAACTAACCTTAGTAGAATGAGATCTATTTTACTGGTAAATTAGAGAGCATTGTAGCTTGTCCCATTTTCTTTGTCTCAAAACTTTTTAGTCGTGATAGGCCATTGGCCTACGCTATTTCATGGTTGCTGAGAATTGATAATGGCTACCTAGAGCTAATAATGAAGGGAGGGATGGAGGAGGAGGGAGTAGTTTACCAACTATTCATTGTACATCATCTTCTTCTTCTTCCTAGTGGTTCAAAACATTGGGCAAAGCTATTGCTTAGATATTAATTCCTTAATAAATAGGGACTTCTTATTCTTCTTTCCCGTTTGATAAATGGTCTGAGAATTTTGTTAAGGAAGGTCAGTATAATTGAGAGCAATTGGTGGATTAAAGTGTTGTTGTTAGCATATTCAAGCAATCAAGAGGTAATAACACTATCACAAATGCTCTTAAATTTCTAAGTTTTGAATTACTATAAAAGTATAAGAAAAAGTTGCTTTTGAGTCACAAAATTGATAGCTAAGGATTGTTATAATCCATGAATTGTTGCTAGATACTTATATAGTCATATGCGAAAACAACAAAAGTTAAACGGACAATTTTGGTTGAGAAACGAATTCATAGTGAACGAATTCGCTAAATTTGTCAAAACATGAACATTTAGTATGAACATGAGTTTTGAAATAATTTTTGGATTAGTTAATGTATATGTTAATTGTTGGGTATTTGGTATATTGTAGTTTTATGAGTTACAAACCCATAGAATCGAAAATGGACTAATTTGGATGAGTATAACTCATGTTATGAAAATCGGAAGGAGTATGGGTCTGTAAAATGGCAAAGATTAGAACCTGAGAGGTTGTTTTGCCTCCCAGGTCATAGCTGCACTGCCTCCAAGGCTATTTGGGGCGCAGCTACGCCGGACATTAGTGTCGGGTAGGACTGCTTTGACTTGCTGTAGTAAATTAGGCATAACGTTTTCATACACAATCCGATTGAGGTGATTCAAGATGATCTAGAACAAGAATGAATAGACCTACAACTTTCGTGCTTTAAGTATTTCAATGTAAGGTCTTTAGAAGAGGTCAAAATAGTCATCTTTATGACTGTTACGTATTTGGAGACAATCAGAGGGCCTCGAACGAGTACATACGCAAGTATAGTGCTCCCGACAATGGAATATGTTATTCTTAGTGATAAAACATAAATATTCATCATAATAGACATGACATGAAGGTTGAAGTTGTTTTATATGTGCTAAATTGCTTTGATTTGGTTTAAAACGATTTCAAAAGAAAAATCGAATACTTTTGCAAACTAAGTTTTATAAACATGAAGAGGTTATATTTTGACCTTATAAGCGTGAGTAGAAACATGTACAAACAAGTATGACATATGAGTTGAAGTTGTCTTGCATGATTAGTTTAGTATGACATTGATTTTGAGAATAAAATTTAGAAGTTTTGAAACTAGGATGGACGAACATTAAGTACTTGTGTTCTAATCTTTTGTCCAAGCATGATAGGACTTTTATGCCTCTAGGCATGATGGGTATGTGCACTCTACTAGGTAGACGTAATATGAACTACGCATATCTTAACGTAAGATTTCAAGTGATAAACCATGATAGTCATGTGATTACATATAAGCATGTTTATTGAAAGTTGTTTAACCACATTAGTGGTCATATAGTTAGACCCTTGTTGCATGAACTTACTTAGCCATGTGATAAATGGCAATAAAGCTATAAATTGTAAAACAACTTAAGGTAAATACAAGATGCACCAAACTTGGGCTAAGACCTCTTAACACGTGGGTTAATTATATGTTAACAATTATGCATGCTAAGGACTCAGATGAAACCAAAAAATAAATATCCAACTTTGGTCTGGCCAGGGAACAGCGCAGCTGCGCTCGTCCTAGGCCTAATTACAGCGCAGCTGCGCCACAAGGCATTGATGCCTGATTATTTTAACTTTGATCTGAACCTTAAAACATATGTGTAATGAAAGTCTAAAGTTATAATAGTTGACATAGATGATGTTTTAAGCATAAGAGCATGTAATGGTTATATAAAACGCAGAGTTGTTAAGTTTTATTAGGTTTGCAAAATGCAAGAACTATGTAAATCATGCATCTATGAGTTTTAAATGTGTAACGAACACATAGCGAGTCAAGTGTGTGATAGAATGTTGATGTCAAGTACGAATGGTTAAGGTATACCTATACATACCTAACTATTCTAAGAGTATGATGAGAAAGTGAAATGTAGGTTTTACAAACCCAGTTAGAAAATAATGTAACATTATTATTATATTAAGAATATATGAAATATATGACTAATGGATGTGAATCCATAATTATATAACTATGTAGCAATATACGTAGTGCAGATAAACTTTAAGCAGTTAAGTCGTAGTTGATAAACAACAAATCAGGTAAGTCTTTCAGTTCCTATTAGATATATGAATTCGATAACTATTAGTTGAGCTATATTATGCTATGAGAATTTTGATGTATGTATATGAAATGCATATGAGATATGTATGAAATTTGAAAGTTGAACTTTGATGATATATTTGGGAAGTGAACCTATATGCCTGTTATATGAGAAGTAACATGCGTAGTAAATATTAATGGATTATGAATGCATGAGATGAGTATGCTATTAGATGCTATATGCTACATGAGAACTGTTAGAATTGCCAGGCTGTCGAGCTCACCCTTGCAAATAACCACTTTTGCAGGTTAATGACTCATAGTAAAGATTACGTGCTACTTGATTGATAGAGTTCAATAGTATCAAAGGAGATTGATTCATTTATTTAAATATATAATCTTGAACCATGTTTAGGTTCTAGGAGATGTACATGATAGTAGTTTACGATGTGTAATACATGTTAAGTTGTACTATGTGATACATAGAGGAAATCAAATCGAGATGTAAAGATTTATACAGTAATTCGAATAAAATGAATCATAACATAATTTGATTCAAGGATATGTAATTAATTCAAGTTAAGACATCAATAAAAGATTTATTTTTAAAGGAGATTGAAAAAGTTTAAATTATTCTGCATATTTATATAACATCAAATATGATGTAAGACATGAATGGTAAATGACCAAGAATTGAAACATATAAAATTTTGGGGTCATTATACAAACCCTGGAAATGGAAAAAAATTATATTCTAAATTATAATAAGCAAAGTTATATTCATTAAATTATGAATAAAAGATATAAATAGTTAACGATAGTAGTATCGTTGCGGACCAGATCTGAGGTTCGAAGGGAGCCGGATTTGGGGGCGTCACAGGTTGGTATCAGAGCTGTAGGTTATAAACTTTAGGTAAGAGTACCTTAGGCTATAACCTGAGAGAAAGAAAGATGAAGACTAAAATATATATAAGCGAAGATTTAAAGAAGAATCTTGAAGTATCTAGAGAATGAGAATTCAGGAGTTTCCTAACTCCGATAATAAAAATGTTAAGATGATGTCTATAAGATAAAGATGACACAGATAATAAGAATGAACTTGAATGGAGATTAGTTGATAATGGGAAAGAACCATAAGGTAAACCGATGATCACAACATGATCGGATTGAGTTATAAAATTATAAATAGTCTTTAACGACTAAGTGGCTATAACTTAATGTTATAAGAGAAGGTACTATGAAATGGTACAAGAGAAACTCATTAGGAGTTGTAAATGATGAGATACGAAAAAAATCTTATCGAGCAAAGAGCAAGTTAAGAGTGAGATAGAGTTAAGTGGGATTTTAATTGAGGACTCATGTGAGAGCTGAGTTGTACAAACCTTTGTATGGGCAGAAGCTTTGTGCTCGTACTCGGTTCCTCACAATAATAATCAATGGAATGTCGGTGTCGTGCTATTGATATATTTATGGCGAGAAGGTGAATCTTTTCTTATATCATAGTTGACAGATAAAGACTATTAAGATTAAGATAGAGAATATTAAGATTAGGCGCGAGTTCTTAAAACTCATGCATATGGTAAGTTCGTGACTCATAATCATATGGTATGTTTTGAACTCCTCAGCGAATGGACGCCTATGGTCTGACTAGGATAAGTTCTTAAACTCATATGATTGTGGCAAGGTCCTGAACTTCCAAAGTGTGGTAAGTTTGATGAACTATATTGGGTATAGAAAGCTTCTGAGGTAAGAATTAAGAAATTTTGGTATAGTAAGTATTGATGGTGTTAGAGATTGATAGAATGAAGCAATGGAGTAAAGATTGAAGTTGATGGAGAAACATGGATTTTCTAAATCTTCTAGCTCTGCTATATTTTCAAAATTTATTGACTTCGTGCTGATGTTTACACTTCTACTTTCTTGAAAAATATTGGATCATGTGATTGAACCAATGATGTTTAAAAACAATATCGTTATTCTCATGTCTATGCTAATCGTTACGGCTAAGATAAAAATGATTTGAAAATTTTCAAAATGTATTTCTAACCATGTGCATCATTTGATATGGTGTAGAAAATGATAAATGATGGAGTCATCAATGCAGTCGAACCTAGTGTTGGTTGTGGTTGAGAGATCGTCAGCCCACCATGGTATGATGTAATATGACAAAGTCACATAATGGCAGAATTCTCAACGTACTACTAATCTGCTACGGTATCATAACGTCATAAAAGGATTTTTTGTTTTCTTTTAAATTATAAAGAGGGTCAATTAAGTTGGCTAAATTATTTTGATTGATGTCCGAGTTGTTGATAAAAATCTTTGATTCAGCTAGACGGCTGTTGAAAAATATTTATGGAATTCAAGCATTCTTGAGTATTTATGTCAAACCAGATTGCTCTGGTATGGATTCAGATATTAAAAAGCTGAGGTATAATATGACATATTTTTCGAGACAATAGTTTCGAACGTAACGCATACAGTCGTTACAATACACTATATTGCGGCCCAACGTAATGGTACAATAGGTCGGCCACCTAGTGTACGCATGTAGGGTGTTTTCAGTCTTTGCGATTGACAAACACTCTAGGTTGTAGTGTGAAGGATTTTATTGAAGCACAAGTAAACCTAGAGAAGAGTTCACGATCTTTTGACCCCTCAACATAATTTGGAATCTAAGATTATTCATACTACTTCCCGATTATTGAAAAACAGTGGAAGATTTTTATTCTTCTTAAGGATGAATGTAGTAAGTAGAATGTTTCTTAGAAAGGAAAAAGTGGTAGAATGCATTTGAGAAAGTTATAATAATAGAAAGACTTCCGAAAAAAGAAAGGATAAAATTATTAAAAAGAATATGTGATATTCGAAATAGCACCGAGTAGAGAAGGTCTCGGTGATTCCGAGGATAAAATCCTTATAAGGGGGGAGAAGATGTAAGAATTCGAATTTTCAAAAAATATTAAAATAAGAATTTAGTAAATAAAATTCTTAATGTATGTGAAGGGTTCATATATATATATATATATATATATATATATATATATATATATATATATATATATATATACATATGTTGTGAGGTATGTGGTATAGTGTTACATAGGGTAATATAAACTATGCAATAAGTGATTTCTGTGTTTAATAAATATATTATTATTATATATTTGTTGTTTATTGAAGAGGCGAGTTATTTGAAGTAAAGAAGATGGATAAAAATTTATCTATCGATATTAAATAATTTATGTGAAATTATTTTATCATAGTAAGTTGGTGACATTAAATATCTTTGATAATCACCAATTTCTTGAGTATATGTACGAGTAAGTGTCAAGTCTAAGGCAGTGTAACCTTTCCTTTAATGGTGGATGTATAGGAGCTGGGATAAATAATTCCTTCAGAGAGTGGAGGTATATACGAATTAGTGACTGATCTAACTCACTATGAAAATAGTGTAGACGAGACGGATACTAATTTGTTTGTTGTTTGTGGAAAACCACTCAGTGTACTATATTGAATACTATTAAAGACTCGATGCATGCTAGGTTTGGACTTATATATATGTACATTGTTGACAAGAGAAGAAAATCAATATACCTTTAAATAAAATTTGGTTAGAGAATTATTAATTAATTTGATACACGACGAGAAGTGAAGATTTAAGGAATATATGTATGTGTTATATATATCATGAATTATTGAAAACAATTAGATATATATATATACGAGATCCTTGTAGTTGGTTAAACTATTAAAGAAAAATAAAGTTTTAAAACTTGAAGTGTGATCCTTAAATTATTAAAGAAAATAGTAATCCATGATGTGGAATCAAAGAAGAGGTTTATTTATCATTTATGAGGTATATGTAAAGTATTTATGAGCGTAGATTTTATTTCGCCTAATGCAGAACTTGTCTGCCTCTGGACTTGAGGTGGCGCGGCTGTGCCACTTCCAAGTATAAGACTAGCGCAGCTGCGCCGGTCTATAGAAAATTCTGAGTAAGTTTGTGGAATTTAAAGTTCAATAAATAAATACTAGGGACTCATATAAAGGTCATAAATGGTGATTAAGTTGTCCATGAATGGATTAGGATAGCCAAGCGTGAATTGAATAAATATTTTTTATGGAAGTTTATTAACCTAGAATGAATGTTGGTTAATCAAGTTATATTATAGAATATAACATTATAGAGCTTTGCGTGGTAGTGACATGATATTAAATTTAATAGAAAGTGTTAATTCACTTACATAAGATGGTGAATTAATATATGTGTTAACATAAAGAAAATGGAATGAATATTGAAATTAAAAAGCAATTTTAATATATTACATAATGTAATAATATATGAAAGGATTTTATAGATGAGATATGTTATGGATAATAAGTGTCTAATAAAAGAAGGGGACCAAAATATTTAAATATTGGTTAGAGATGAATATGTTAAGTTAATGCCTTAAGATGTGGTTAAAGAAAATTATTTTGGAACAATTTATGGAAGAAATGAAATGAAAGAATTATATTATATTAATTAGTGGAGTACATAATAATTATTAAGTAAATAATGGGTTAAGAGTACCCAATTGATTTATATTTAGCCCAATTAAAATATTATTTGGACTAGCCCAATGTATATGAAATATAAGATTATAGATTGGTGTATATTTATAAAAAATAAGTATACTTCCTATTGAGGGTAGGTACATGTATATGTGTATATATGTGCCCATAACTTAAATGAATGTAGTAATATTAAATCATTATAATTGATTTAATAAGCCCAAAAGGAACTAACCTTAGTAGAATGAGATCTATTTTACTGATAAATTAGAGAGTATTGTAGCTTGTCCCATTTTCCATGTCTCAAAACTTTTTAGCCGTAATAGGCCATTGGCCTATGCTATTTCATGGTTGCTGAGAATTGATAATGGCTACCTAGAGCTGATAATGAAGGGAGGGGTGGAGGAGGAGGGAGTAGTTTACCAACTATTCATTGTCCATCATCTTCTTCTTCCTACTGGTTCAAAATATTGGGCAAAGCTATTGCTTGGATATTAATTCCACAATAAATAAGGACTCCTTCTTCTTCTTTCCCATTTGATAAATGGTCTGAGAATTTTGTTAAGGAAGGTCAGTAGAATTGAGAGCAATTGGTGGATTGAAGTGTTGTAGTTAGCAAATTCAAGCAATCAAGAGGTAATAACACTATCACAAATGCTCTTGAATTCCTAAGTTTTGAATTACTATAAAAGTATAAGAAAAAGTTGCTTTTGAGTCACAAAATTGATGACTAAGGATTGCTATAGTCCATGAATTATTGCTAGATACTGATAATATAGTCATATGCGAAAACAACAGATGTTAAACGGACCAATTTGGTTGAGAAACGAATTCGTAGTGAACGAATTCGCTAAATTTGTCAAAACATGAACATTTACTATGGAAATGAGTTTTGAATTAATATTTGGGTTAGTTATTATTTATGTTAATTGTTAGGTATTTGGTATGGTGTAGTTTTGTGAGTTACAAACCCATAGAATCGAAAATGGACTAATTTGGATAAATATATGGGTCTGTAAAATCGTGAAGAACAGAACCTGAGAGGTTGTTCTGCCTCCCAGGGTGCAGCTGCGCTACCCCCAAGGCTATTTGGGGCACAGCTACACCGGACATTAGTGTCGGGTGGAACTACTTTGACCTGTTGTTGTAAACTAAGCATAACTTTTTCATACGAACTCCGATTGAGGTGATTCAAGATGATCCGAAAACAAGTACAAATAGACCTACAACTTTTGTGCTTTAAGTGTTTCAATGTGAGATTGTTAGAAGGGGTCAAAATAGTCATATTTGTGACTGTTACGTATTTAGAGACAATCGGAGGGCGTCGAACGAGCACACACAAAAGTATAGTTGTGACGCCCACAAAATAGGTATACATCACCTATACTGAGTCGCCAAATACATGGTACAGAATACAAATACAACTTAATTATACAACAGTCGTGTAAAATACGACTAAACATATGTTGTGAGTTTTAATACAAATATTTTTAGATAGACAATATACAAACTCAATGAAGTCCTCATTACATTTATTATCACACTATTACATAGAATAGTGAGGACTACTAATGCTATCATCTGGTCCATTACTCCGTTTCCCGACTCGTCCCAACTATATTCTTATTTCCTGAAGAGAACAGTGAAAGAAAGGGTGAGCTCAACTAGCCCAGTAAGAAATATTATGACTAAGATAATGCAGAATAAATTATTATTAGCCTTAAATAGTGTTAAACTGATACAATATAACAAACAACAAGTTTAACTGCAGCGGAACAAGAAACCCATTAGAAGAGTCAAGTAGAGAATAAAATCTACTATCTTCTATGATTCAAAAGGTTTTTTTATGACTTTTATCGCTGGGACTCAGCTTAATAAATAATCCACATCATCGAATCATCCCTGCACTACGGCCAAGGATATTCTTTAGTATCACGACCACAATTATCCATGCACTACGGGCCAAAAATATTTGTGTATTCATTAATGGTCATGATCAGGCCAACCACTGTCCATCAATGCACTACGGGCCAATGAGGACTTTTACCACATCATTTGTAACATTACAGTCATGATTATATCGAATAATCCCTGGTCATAATCATACCAATTCCATCTATGCACTATAGGCCACAGATGACTTTCAACAGAATATAAATATGAGGATGATGACAATGATATAAGAATTCAATAAAACAAGTTCAAGAATTAATTTATCTAGGAACTGATAACGTCCAAATTGTCAACATGATACTGCTTTGTAGAGTAAAATTCAAGAATGCTCAGAAGAATATTTCCATGAAAAGATACTGGATGAATCGCAAATATCAAGGATATTCCACTAATTTCTTGGAGTATAGAAGTCAAAGTTTTAACCAACTGAGTATAATAAAGAATGGAATAACAAAAGAAATCACCATGCATTCGATAGACCGCACAGACATGTTATTCCAACAGAAAAATAAATAGTGGAACCAGGTCATGCGTAAATGCACCGATAGGATATTTCGACTGAATAATAAATAATGGAACCAGGTCCGGCGTAAATGCACAGACAGTATATTCCAACAGAATAATAAAGAATAGAATAACAGAAGAAATCACCATGCATGCGATAGACCGCATAGACATGTTATTTCAACAGAATACTAAATAACGGAACCAGGTTAGACGTAATACGCACCGACAGGATGTTCCAACAGAATAATAAAGACTGAACCAGGTCCGGCGTAATACGCACCGACAGGATGTTCCAACTGAATAATAAAGACGGAACCAGGTCCGGCGTAAAACGCACATACAAGATATTCCAACAGAAGAATAAATAATGTAATAACAGAAGAATTTCACCAAGTTTAGGGTAGCCCGCGTATACTGGTTGTTCCAACAGAATATTAAAGAATGGAGTAACAGAAGAATTTTACCAAGTATAGGGTAGCCCGCGTATACAGGTTATTCCAACAGAATAATAAAGAATGGAATAACAGAAGTTCTCTTCATGAATACAAAAGAAATAATATCCATTACGGATACAACAAATAATATCCCTTACCGTAAAAGAAACTTGATATCGGAGTAGTGAATTAGCATAATACTTTTCTTCTTTCTTTCAATAATTTCTCTCTCTAGAGTTTCAGTGAATTCGTATGAAATAATGAAGGAATAAGCTTCTGTTTATAGAAAAATGGACTACATGGTAACTAACTCATGAACGGTCTAGATTGATTTACTTTAATCTGACGGTCCATATTTAAAGCAAAATCTTTTAAATAAAATATAATATATTCTATTTATAATCTAAAAAAACGAATAACTTTATAAAAAATTTTACTATACAAACACTATGCAGACACTATGCATAATAAAATATAATATATTCTAATTATTGTGTAATAAAACATATAACTTTATAAAAGTATTCTGTTTTATATAAAAAGATTTTACTATTAGCCTAATAAAACGAATAACTTTATAAAAGTATTTTGTTTTATATAAAAAGTTTTTTCTGTTTTATTACATTAATAATAGTAATAAAACAAAACTGAGTGACTTATCACGTAAGCCTCAATAATCAATACCGTATGCTACTATGCAACTACACGTATTACTGTACTTTTACTACCGAGTAGTTCAACGGTATTAAATGTAAAACTTCCGTCGTTAGTTTCATAAAATATTTTTGTCATTTTCTCAATCCGACAATAATTCTGTTGTGGGGTCCACCAATAATTGTGCCGTCGTACGAATATTCCTCGATAAAAATAATATTCTCCGTCCAATCGAATATAATACAACAACTTGCATACTTTGCAAAATTTATAAATACTACCAACAACTATAACATTATCTCAAATTCACACCATATTATTTAAAAAAATATTTCGAAAAAATTAAATCTTTATTCATAAAATTTGGGGTCTCACAATCTCCCCTCCTTATGGAATTTTGCCCTCGAAATTTATGTACGTACCTGGCATGATGAACAGATGAGGACACTTCGTCAGATTCTAACTCTTGAGTTATAATCTTTGAGTGTTGAATACATTTCAGGATTTTAACAGGTACATCTTCACACGTTAAATTATCTGCTATCTCGTCCGGTTCTAAATCAATAATGTGGTTCGGGTCGTCCACATATTTACGTAACATCAATACGTTAAAAATGTTATGAACACGCGACATACTTGGCAGTAAAACGAGTCTATAAGCCACAGTTCCTACTCGATCGAGGATTTCAAATGGGTCAATTAAATCGAGGGTTGAGATTTCCTCTCTTCATCGATTCTTGCTTCTAGAGTAACGCCCGCTTGAACCTTCTTCTTCATATTCATCAGCTCTGAGTATGTAGCTTGAGCGGCTTTAACTTTATCGATTAAAGTCAATTCTAATCGTATATTCGTTATCTTCACGTGTGTCCCTAGAGTCTTTAACTCTATCTCCATCATTTGTAAGTTATACGAAATGGGTCTTTGCGTTGACAATATCGCACTCATACCCGCATATGATCTTATACTCAATGCGTCAGCTACCACGTTCGCTTTTCCAGGATGGTATTGGAGGGTATGATCATAATCTTTCAACAGTTCAAGCCAACGTCGTTACCGCATATTAAGTTCCTTTTGGGTGAAGAAATATTTAAGGGTTTAAGAAATGGGTTTTGTACCGGGGTCAAAACAAAATTCGATTTCACGCTCTGGGGTAGGCTAAGAAGTCTTCAAGAATACGTAAGGAACTTTATTAATAATAAAAATATCGTTCAAAACTGTGACCCTCATCCAAGACTTGGACAACACGTCACATTGATACCTATCAACTTGCCATCGTCATTCACGACATCGCCTACAGAAAGTCTGGCTTCGATTCATTCTACACGAGGAAGTCAACAACGAAAGGATTGGGGCTCATTACTTATGGCTTGATATGACAATGATTGACTTTAGTAGTTTGGTTACTTTGAATTCGCATAACAGTTTGGTTAGGAGTATGAAAGCTAACAACCTTACAAAAAGCATGATGAGTGGTTAACCAGTCGATTCCTAAAATCACATCAAAGTCAAGTATTTTCAAAGAGGTAAGATCGACAGGTAACGTGAAAGTGTCGATTTGAATCAAACAAGATTTATAAATAGTGGAGGTAACGAAGGTTCTTCCTAACAGAGTTTCAATAGATAAGTCAAAGCCTAATTTCTTAAGAGTCAAGTTTAAACGTTGAACACAACTAGGTGAAATACAAGAGTGGGTGGAACCGATATCGAATAAGGTACAAACTTCGCAAGGGTTTATGATTAGCTTACCCGCGATAACTTCATTTGGGTTCCTCACTTGTTGGGAAGTCCTGACAACCGCTCTCCCTTGAACTACCCGGCTTTGACTCGTCTGGGGCAGTATTTGGTGTCATCACTACCGCTGGAATTAACTTTTCTATAAGATATATTCCACCCTCAACTGCTTCATCATACTCCTGATTCATGATCTGAATCATCAATCATCGATCAATATCGAATTGAGATTGACCACTCTGTACACGGTAACTCAAAACTCGATGTTGGGTTCTTCCAATTGTTGTCCAAAAAGAGAAATGTATATCATCTATTTTAGCCTTTTTGGATCGGACGTCTCTTTCTACAATATCAACATGTCGTGCGGCTTTTACCCAAGCATCCTTCATTCTCACTCGTTCAGTTGTTTCTTCTTTCAGATGATCCTTCATATTTGAATTCTCAGATTCCAACCTTAACATCTTACACTCTGCCAAAGCGTGATTTTGTTCGAGCATCACATATCGGGTAACACAATTTTGAATTGTTGCATCCCTTTGTTCCACGACCGATTGCCGTTCTTCAACCTGTTCTTCTAACTCATGAGCATGATTTTGTAATTCTAAGTTTTGATCATAAACTTCTTCTAACCAATTCTCCTCAGGTTCCTCTTCTTCCTCTTCTTCCTCACTCTCAGCTGCTACCTCTGCAACTAGCTCGGGTGCAACTATTAGTTCTTCACTTACCACGTAGATATCTCTAATTTCTTCTTCGCTTGATATTACATTATCCCGGTTGGTGATTAGAGGTGTCTCCACGGTCTCATTCACTCCATTGTTGACATTTTCAGTTGCCATTTTCAAATACTGCCAAAAAACAAGGGTTAATTAACATGTCAAATATTATCTCTATACTCTGACCGACCAACTAAATATCAAATAAACTTAGGTAGGTCATACTAGCGAAGGAATTTCTCGTCTCTCCCCTCCTAGTTCTTGTCTCACATCTCAGCCAGGGATCATATCCCTAAGCTCTGTTACCAACTGTGACGCTCCCAAAATAGGTATACATCACTTACTCTGAGTCGCCAAATACATGGTACAGAATAGAAATACAACTTAACTATACACCAGTAGTGTAAAATACGACTAAACATATGCTGCGAGTTTTAATACAAATATTATCAAATAGACAATATACAAACTCAATGAGGTCCTCATTACATTTATTATCACACTATTACATAGAATAGTGAGGACTACTAATGTTATCATCTGGTCCATCACTCCGTTTCCTGACTCGTCCCAGCAATATTCCCATTTCCTAAAGAGAACAGTGAAAGAAAGGGTGAGCTCAACTAGCCCAGTAAGAAATATTATGACTAAGATAATGCAGAATAAATTATCATTAGCCTTGAACAGTGTTAAACTGATACAATATAACGAACAACAAGTTTAACTGCAGCGGAACAAGCAACCCATTAGAAGAGTCAAGTAGAGAATAAAATCTACTATCTTCTATGATTTAAAAGGTTTTTTTATGACTTTTATCGCTAGGACTAAGCTTAATAAATAATCCACATCATCGAATCACCCCTGCACTACGGCCAAGGATATTCTTTAGTATCACGACCACAATTATCCATGCACTACGGGCTAAGAATATTTGTGTATTCATTAATGGTCATGATCATGCCAACCACTGTCCATCAATGCACTACGGGCCAATGAAGACTTTTACCACATCATTTGTAACATTACGGTCATGATTATACCGAATAATCCCTGGTCATAATCATACCAAGTCCATCTATGCACTACAGGCCACAGATGACTTTCAACAGAATATAAATATGAGGATAATGACAATGATATAAGAATTCAATAAAACAAGTTCAAGAATTAATTTATCTAGGAACTGATAACGTCCAAATTATCAACATGATACTGCTTTGTAGAGTAAAATTCAAGAATGCTCAGAAGAATATTTCCATGTAAAGATACTGGATGAAGCGCAAATATCAAGGATATTCCACTAATTTCATGGAGTATAAAAGTCAAAGTTTTAACCAACTGAGTATAATAAAGAATGGAATAATAAAAGAAATCACCATGCATGCGATAGACCGCATAAACAGGTTATTCCAACAGAAAAATAAATAGTGGAACCAGGTTATGCGTAAATGCACCGACAGGATATTTCGACATAATAATAAATAATGGAACCAGGTCTGGCGTAAACGCACAGACAGGATATTCCAACAGAATAATAAAGAATGGAATAACAGAAGAAATCACCATGCATGCGATAGACCGCACAAACAGGTTATTCCAACAGAATACTAAATAACGGAATCAGGTCAGACGTAATACGCACCGACATGATGTTCCAACAGAATAATAAAGACGGAACCAGGTCCGGCGTAATACGCACCGACAAGATGTTCCAACTAAATAATAAAGACGGAACCAGGTCCGGCGTAAAACGCACAGACAGTATATTGCAACAGAATAATAAATAATGTAATAACAGAAGAATTTCACCAAGTATAGGGTAGCCCAGGTATACAGGTTATTCCAACAGAATAATAAAGAATGAAATAACAGAAGAATTTCACCAAGTATAGGGTAGCCCGCGTATACAGGTTATTCCAACAGAATAATAAAGAATGGAATAACAGAAGTTCTCTTCATGAATACAAAAGAAATAATATCCCTTACGGGTACAACAAATAATATCACTTACCATAAAAAAAACTTGATATCGGAGTAGTGAAGTAGAAAAATATTTTTTTTCTCTCTCTATTATTTCTCTCTAGAGTTTCAGTGAATTCGTAAGAAATAATGAAGGAATGAGCTTCTATTTATAGAAAAATGGACTGCATAGTAACTAACTCATAAACGGTCTAGATTGATTTACTTTAATCCGACGGTCCATATTTAAAGTAAAATCTTTTAAATAAAATATAATATATTCTATTTATAATCAAATAAAACGAATAACTTTATAAAAAATTTTACTATACAAACACTATGCATAATAAAATATAATATATTATAATTATTGTCTAATAAAACAAATAACTTTATAAAAGTATTCTGTTTTATATAAAAAGATTTTACTATTAGCCTAATAAAACGAATAACTTTATAAAAGTATTCTGTTTTATATAAAAAGTTTTTCCTGTTTTATTACATTAATAATACTAATAAAACAAAACTAAGTGACTTATCACGTAAGCCTCAATAATCAATACCGTATGCTACTATGCAACCACATGTATTACTGTACTTTTACTAGCGAGTAGTTCAACAGTATTAACGGTAAAACTTCCGCTGTTATTTTCATAAAATATTTTTGCCGTTTTCTCAATCCGACAATAATTTCGTTGTGGGGTCCACCAATAATTGTGCCGTCATACGAATATTCCCCGATAAAAATAATATTCCCTGGCCAATCGAATATAATACAACAACTTGCACACTTTGCAAAATTTATAAATACTAGCCACAACTATAACATTATCTCAAATTCACACCATAATATTTAAAAAAATATTTCGAAAAAATTAAACCTTTATGCATAAAATCTGGGGTCTTACAATCTCCCCTCTTTATGGAATTTTGCCCTCGAAATTTATGTACGTACCTGGTATGATGAACAGATGAGGACACTTCGTCAGATTCTAAATCATACGTTAAATTATTCGCTATCTCGTCTAGTTCTAAATCAATAATGTGGTTCGGGTCGTCCACATATTTACGTAACATCAATACGTTAAAAATGTTATGAACACGCGACATACTTGGCGGTAAAACGAGTCTATAAGCCGCAATTCCTACTCGATCGAGGATTTTAAATGGGTGAATTAAATCGAGGGTTGAGATTTTCTCTCTTCATCGATTCTTACTTCTAAAATAATGCCCTCTTGAACCTTCTTCTTTACATTCACCAGCTCTGAGTATGTAGCTTGAGCGGCTTTAACTTTATTGATTAAAGTCGATTCTAATCGTATATTCGTTATCTTCACGTAGGTCCCTAGAGTCTTTAACTCTATCTTCATCATTTGTAAGTTATACGAAATGGGTATGTGCGTTGACAATATCGCACTCGTACCCGCATATGATCTTATACTCAATGCGTCAGCTACCACGTTCGCTTTTCCATGATAGTATTGGAGGGTATGATCATAATCTTTCAACAGTTCAAGCCAATGTCGTTGCCGCATGTTAAGTTCCTTTTGGGTGAAGAAATATTTAAGGGTTTAAGAAATGGGTTTTGTACTGGGGTCAATACAAAATTTGATTTCACGCTCTGGGGTAGGCTAAGAAGTCTTCAAGAATACGTCAGGAACTTTATTAATAATAGAATTATCGTTCAAAACTGTGACCCTCATCCAAGACTTGGATAGCATGTCACATTGATACCTATCAAGTTACCATCGTCATTCACGACATCGCCTACAAAAAGTCTGGCTTCGGTGCATTCCACAAAAGGAAGTCAACAACGAAAGGATCGGGGCTCTTTACTTATGGCTTGATATGACAATGATTGACTTTAGTGCTTTGGTTACTTTGAATTCGCATAACAGGTTGGTTAGGAGTATGAAAGCTAACAACCTTACAAAAAGCATGATGAGTAGCTAACCAGTCGATTCCTAAAATCACATCAAAGTCAAGTATTTTCAAAGAGGTAAGATCGACAGGTAACGTGAAAGTGTCGATTTGAATCAAACAAGATTTATAAATAGTGGAGGTAACGAAGGTTCCTCCTAACAGAGTTTCAACAGATAAGTTAAAGTCTAATTTCTTAAGAGTCAAGTTTAAACGTTGAACACAACTAAGTGAAATACAAGAGTGGGTGGAACCGGTATCGAATAAGGTACAAACTTCGCAAGGGTATATAATTAGCTTACCTGCGATAACTTCATTTGGGTTCCTCACTTGTTGGGAAGTCTTGACAACCGCTCTCCCTTGAACTACCTGGCTTTGACTCGTCTGGGACAGTATTTGGTGTCATCACTACCGCTGGAATTAACTTTTCTATAGGATATATTCCACCCTCAACTGCTTCATCATACTCCTGATTCATGATATGAATCATCAATCTTCAATCCATATCGAATTGAGATTGACCACTCTGTACAGGGTAACTCAAAACTCGATGTTGGGTTCTTCCAATTGCTGTCCAAAAAGAGAAATGTATATCATCTATTTTAGCGTTTTTGGATCGGACGTCTCTTTCTACAATATCAACATGTCGTGCGGCTTTTACCCAAGCATCCTTCATTCTTACTCGTTCAGTTGTTTCTTCTTTCAGATGATCCTTCATATTTGAATTCTTAGATTCCAACCTTAATATCTTTCACTATGCCAAAGCGTGATGTTGTTCGAGGATCACATATCGGATAATACAATTTTAAATTGTTGCATCCCTTTGTTCGACGACCGCTTGCCGTTCTTCAACCTGTTCTTCTAACTCATGAACACGATTTTGTAATTCTACGTTTTGATCATAAACTTCTTCTAACCAATTCTCCTCAGGTTCCTCTTCTTCCTCTTCTTCCTCACTCTCAGCTGCTACCTCTGCAACTAGCTCGGGTGCAACTATTAGTTCTTCACTTACTACGTAGACATCTCTAATTTCTTCTTCGCCTGATATTACATTATCCTGGTTGGTGATTAGAGGTGTCTCCACGGTCTCATTCACTCTATTGTTGACATTTTCAGCTGTCATTTTCAAATACTGCCACAAAATAAGGGTTAATTAATGTGACGCCCCCAAAATAGGTCCATTCCACCCAACCCATTTTGAGTCGCCAAATATATCGTACAGAAACAACAACAACTTTATTAATACAATTATCGTGCAAAATACGACAACATTTAAACTGTGAGTTTAAAAACAAATATTATCTTCTAGACAATATCCACACTCAAATAAGTCCTCATTACAATTATTGATACATTATTTTACAAAAATGGTGAGGACTACTAAAACGACTTTCTAGAACCTTCATTCCATACCCCGACTAGTACTCGCTACATTCTCGCCTCCTGAGAAGAAAAATGGAACAAAAGAAAAAGGGTGAGCTCAACTAGCCCAATAAAGAATATTATGACTAAGATAATATAAAACAAATTATCATTAGTCTTCAACAGGGAAAAAATTTAATAGAATACAATAGACAACAAATTTTAAATCAATATTCGCAACGAAAATAATAATTCATTAGAAGAGTTAAGTAGAGAATGAAATCTACTATCTTCTATAAATTTAAAAGTCCATCATCTATATTTTATCCACATAACATCAATAAATATACATCTTGAATCAAATAGTCATCTTTGCACTACAGGCCAAAGATATTAATCAGTCGGTCATGTTCATCTCAACACCTGTTCATCTTTGCACTACGGGCCAAAGATATTCACTAAGAAATCATTCATCTTTGCACTACAGGCCAAAGATATTCAGTTATATCATCATTTTGGACTGAGGATGATGAAAAATATTTTAAAAACAACGAATCCAGTGAAATAAAAGAATAAGTATTAAGGATTCGTATTTCAGCTATTCCATGTCCAAAAATATCTCATAAGTAATCATAGTTGAGTAAAATTTAAGAATGATCAAAACATGGATACAATCAAAGCTAGTATCCAGAATAGATATTTTGGACGAAAAAAAAAATTTAATTTTTCTGTGAATAGTTCCGTATTCGTGAATAATGTCGCATACGTGAATAGTGTCGTATACATGAATAGTGACTCCGACACTAAAAGATAGAAATTTCACAAAAAAATATAATCATGCTTCATGAATAGTACTCGTGAATTGTAACTCGTGAATAGTAACTCGTAAATAGTAACTTGTGAATAGTAACTCCGACATGAAAAGTTTCAAATTTGATAAAAATTTCGAAACAATATTTCGGCACAATGATATTGAAGTAATAATATCATTTTCGAATAAAATAACATCCCTTACCTGGTAAAGACAGTACTTCTAGTTGAAACACCGGATATAGGCTATGACTTGAACTTGCACCGTATAGCAACACTCACAGTATTTAAATACTCACAAGAATACGCTCAATATATCGAGAGAGAAAGAGAGAGAAAACTTTAGTTTCTGGTGTAATTTTCAATTCTAACCTAAGCACCCTATTTATAGGAAAATGCTTAGAACACCAAAGCAGAAAATTTAATAAATTAATAATATAATTTTCTTAATTTCCTTAGCACACCACACCAGCTGATTTCAACCATTAACATGTGCCACTCAAATGGAAAAAATGTTTTTCTTAATAAAAATAATTAAAACTTCTAAAAATCAATTATTTCGGAACTTCGGAACTTCAATAATTCATAATAAGTAGTCATTTTATCAGAAAATTCGAATCTCGCGACTTTTTATAGGAAATTCAATTCTTAACTTTGCAGAAGAAAGTTTTTTCCAAATTCTAAACAAAAATTGACCGAAATCTACAAACGGACGATTTTACAGGCTATAATCAAATTTCAGTCAAGAAATGAGTCCACCAACATGTTTAACATGTTTTAAACATTTATTGCAACAAAAATACTCTTCCTCCTCATATACTCATATATACCACATTAATTTTAAAAATATCACCATTATTATATTATTAAAATATAATAATAAATTATTTTATCAGAAAAGATAAAATACCAATTTTCAACAATTGTCACTTTAAAAATTATCTTCATCTATATTCACATAAAATGAATATTTTTCTTATCATATAAATCAATAATTAATTATTCACAAATAATATTACAGAATCACAATAATGACAACTAGGCAGTTCCCAGGAAAGAGGGGGCTTTCCAATAAAGATTTCTCCTTACTGGCGCGCAATTAGGTGACCAAACCTCTCCTTAGACAGAGCTTTCTAGACATTGCCAATAATATAATCTAATATTTTTATTCAGATAATATGAATTATTGCTCCGATAATGGAAAATACTGTGTAGTGACAATTATTGAATAACAGTAATATAAAATATCAATGCAACAATTATTGAATCAATAAAATAAAATATTAAACAGTAATTACTGTAACCATTATTGAGTAGTGCCTTCTTACGTAAGAATCAATAATTGGTGCAATACCGTGTGCTACTGTGCAACAACGTGTATTACTGTGTTTTAACCGCCGGGTATTCTAACAGTATTAACGGTAACAACTACGCCGTTATTTATAAACAACGTATACTTGTCGTTTTCTTCATCCAATCGCTTTTCGTTATGGGCCCACAAAAGACTGCGCCGTCGTACGAATATTCCCTGACAGCAAGAATATTCCACAACCAAACAAATACTCCCCGACAACAATGAATATTTTATAACCACTTGCTTATTTAAAAATATTTACGTATTTTACCCATAACTAACCACATTAATCAAATCAACCCTTACTAATTCAAAATAATAAATAAAGGAAATTCCATTTTATAAAAAAAAAATCGGGGTCTTACAATCTCCCCTGCTTGTGAAATTTCGTCCTCGAAATTGACTTACGTACCTGGTGTTTCAAAAAGGTGAGGATACCTCGCTTTCATTTCTGTTTCCAAGTCCCAAGTCATTTCTTCAATAGCATGGTTCCTCCACAAAATCTTAACTTGTGGTATGACCTTTGTGCGTAGGACATGCTCCTTCCAATCCAAGATCTTGACAGGTACCTCCTCGTACGTTAAATCTTCGGCTATTTCGTATGGTTCTAACTCAATAACGTGGTTCGGGTCGTCCACATAATTTTGTAACTTCGATACGTGAAAAATTTTATGAACACGCGACATACTTAGCGGTAAAGCGAGTCTATAGGCCACAGTTCCTATTCGATTGAGGATTTCAAATGGACTAATAAATCGAAGGTTTGAGCTTTCCTCACATCACCGAATCTCGCTTTTGGAATAACAACTTCTTGCATCTCCTTCTTCATACTCATCAGCTCCGGTGTGTAGCTTGAGCGGTTTTAACTTTATCGATTACAGTCGATTCTAATCGTATATTCGTTATATTCACGCAGATTCTTGGAATCTTTAACTCTATCTCCATCTTCTGTAAGTCGTACAAAATGGGTCTTTGTGTTAATAATATCGCACTCGTAACCACATACGATTTTCTACTCAAAACGTCAGTTACCACATTTGCTTTTCCAGGATGGTATTGGATGGTATGATCGTAATCTTTCAACAGCTCGAGCCAACGTCGTTGCCGCATGTTTACCACATCATTTGTAACATTACAGTCATAATTATATCGAATAATCCCTGGTCATAATCATACCAAGTCCATCTATGCACTACAAGCCACAGATGACTTTCAACAGAATATAAATATGAGGATGATGACAATGATAAAAGAATTCAATAAAACAAGTTCAAGAATTAATTTATCTAGGAACTGATAACGTCCAAATTGTCAACATGATACTGCTTTGTAGAGTAAAATTCAAGAATGCTTAGAAGAATATTTTCATGAAAAGATACTGGATGAAGCGCAAATATCAAGGATATTCCACTAATTTCTTGGAGTATAGAAGTCAAAGTTTTAACCAACTGAGTATAATAAAGAATGGAATAACAAAAGAAATCACCATGTATTCGATAGACCGCACAGACAGGTTATACCAATAGAAAAATAAATAGTGGAACCAGGTCATGCGTAAATGCACCGACATGATATTTCGACTGAATAATAAATAATGGAACTAGGTCCAGCGTAAACGCACAGACATGATATTCCAACATAATAAAAAAAATGGAATAACAGAAGAAATCATTATGCATGCGATAGACCGCACAGACAGGTTATTCCAACAGAATACTAAATAACGGAACCAGGTCAGACGTAATACGCACCGACAGGATGTTCCAACAGAATAATAAAGACGGAATCAGGTCCGGCGTAATACGCACCGACAGGATGTTCCAACTGAATAATAAAGACGAAACCAGGTCCGACGTAAAACGCACAGACATGATATTCCAACAGAATAATAAATAATGTAATAACAGAAAAATTTCACCAAGTATAGGGTAGCCAGCATATACAGGTTATTCCAACAGAATAATAAAGAATGGAATAACAGAAGAATTTCACCAAGTATAGGATAGCCCGTGTATACAGGTTATTCCTACAGAATAATAAAGAATTGAATAACAGAAGTTCTCTTCATGAATACAAAAGAAATAATATCCATTACGGGTACAACAAATAATATCCGTTATCGTAAAATAAACTTGATATCGGAGTAGTGAAGTAGCAGAATACTTTTCTTCTTTCTCTCCATAATTTGTCTCTCTAGAGTTTCAGTGAATTCGTAAGAAATAATAAAGGAATAAGCTTCTATTTATAGAAAAATGGACTGCATAGTAACTAACTCATAAACGGTCTATATTGATTTACTTTAATCTGATGGTCCATATTTAAAGTAAAATCTTTTAAATAAAATATAGTATATTCTATTTATAATCTAATAAAACGAATAACTTTATAAAAGATTTTACTATGCAAATACTATGCAGGTACTATGCATAATAAAATATAATATATTCTAATTATTGTCTACTAAAACAGATAACTTTATAGAAGTATTATGTTTTATATAAAAAGATTTTACTATTAGCCTAATAAAACGAATAACTTTATAAAAGTATTACGTTTTATATAAAAAAATTTTCCTGTTTTATTGCATTAATAATACTAATAAAACAAAACTGAATGACTTATCACGTAAACCTCAATAATCAATAGTGTATGCTACTATGCAACCACACGTATTACTGTACTTTTACAATCGAGTAGTTCAACAGTATTAACGGTAATACTTCCACCATTATTTTCATAAAATATTTTTTTCGTTTTCTCAATCCGATAATAATTCCGTTGTGGGGTCCACCAATAATTGTGTCGTCGTACGAATATTCCCCTACAAAAATAATATTCCCCGACCAATCGAATATAATACAACAACTTGCTTACTTTGTAAAATTTATAAATACTACCTACAACTATAATATTATCTCAAATTCACACCATAATACTTAAAAAAAATTTGAAAAAATTAAATCTTTATTCATAAAATCTGGGGTCTCACAATAGTGCTCTCGACGATGGAATATGTTATTCTAATTGATAAAACATAAATATTCATGATAATAAACATGACATAAAGGTTGTAGTTGTTTCATATGCGCTAAATTGCTTTGATTTGGTTTAAAATGATTTCAAAAGCAAACTCGGATACTTTTGCAGACTACGTTTTATAAACATGGAGAGGTTATTTTTTGACCTTATAAGCGTGTGTAGAAACATGTACAAACAAGTATGACATGTGAGTTGAAGTTGTCTTGCATGATTAGTTTAATATGACATTGATTTTGAGAATAAAATTTAGAAGTTTTGAAACTAGGATGGACGAACATTAAGTACTTATGTTTTGATCTTGTGTGCAAGCATGATAGGACTTTTATGCCTCTAGGCATGATGGGTATGTGCACTCTACTAGATAGACATAATATGAACTATACATATCTTAACGTAAGATTTCAAGTGATAAACCATGATAGTCATGTGATTACATGTAAACATGTGTATTGAAAGTTTTATAGCCTCATTAGTGGTCATATAGTTAGACCCTTGTTGCATGAACTTACTTAGCCGTGAAATAAATGGCAATAAAGATATAAATTGCAAAACAACTTAAGGTAAATACAAGAGGCACCAAACTTGGGCTAAAACTGTGACAACCTGAGAATATGGATATTTATTAAAATATTAAAATATTGAATTAAGGTTAAATAATAAACCCAGATAGAAAATAAGTGTATGGATTTTAGATTTCCGGGAAGGAATTTTGTGAATTTAAAATTTTTGTGTTGAATTATTCAAGATTAAGGGTATAAGTGTATATGTTCTTTGTATATGGTTGTATATGTGTACAGTATGTGGTTAAGGGTCAAGGGTTGACCAGATAACCTATATCAGTGGCAAACCCTAGTATTATATTAAGGACGTCAACGTTCAGTTAGAAACCCCTAATGATTGATAAGAAATCCTAATTCTTAGATTATAAACTCTACTGTATAATTATGAACCTAATTGCTAAATTAGAAATTTTAATTAGGAAATATTAAATCCAAATAAGCAAGCTTGAATTATGATTAGAAAATCTTAGTATAATTAGAGAATCCTAATTATAATTTAGAAATATTAATTTTTTTTGAAAACATAAATTGGAAATCCTAGAAATTTAATTTGCAAACCTTAAGGGCTAAACCCTAAACCCTAAGGATTTAGACAATTGACAAGTATGCCATTAAAATTGGAAATTTAATGACCGAAATACCCTTTTCTTAAAACTTAGGTAAAAGATTTGTGAAATTGTAACGATCCCAAAATTCATACAATTTAATTCTCGATTTCAATCGTTAATAATACATTCAACCTCTACTTTTACATCATTAAATGATAATACAACCATTGAAACTTGTGGAATAATTAAAATTTTCTATTATAAACTATCCTCGTTTCTAAAACCTTCAACCTTTACATATAACTATTTCAGAACCATTTTAATACTACAAAAGTTTACATCGCAAAACGATTTTACAATTCAACATTTATACATTATTCGGAACCTTAAATATGGTTCAAATAATAATGACACAACCAACGTGTATAAATCTTCAAGTATCACATCTGATTCATGTCTTTCAAGTAACTCATAACTTTACCTTGAAATCTTGACCTGCAAAATGGTTATTTGCAAGGTTGAGCTCGACAGCCCAGCAAAATCTAACAGTTTTCATGCATCACGTAGCATATAATAACATGCTCAATAAATATTTATTAAACATTGGACTAACATAATATACAGACTACATTTCACATAACAAGTATAAAGATTGAGTTCCTTACCCAATCAACATACTTTACTCAATCAACGTAGTCATAAGTTGACTTTAACGTTTCATGCTTTCAACATAAATATAACACATCATGTTATTTGTAATAAAGACATAAAATAGTTAATCATCAAGTTCACGTAGAGAATAGGAACTGAAAGACTTGCTTGATTCGTAGTTTATGAACTACGACTTAAATGCTTATCGCTTATCTGCACTTCGTGTATTCCTACACAGTTATATGATTATTCACATTAACTATTAGTTCCATAGTAACGCATATTAACTATAATGTAAACTTTATTCTACAACTCATAACCTTTCTTATTAATCAATACACAATGTACTAACATCCTTTTTCCAACATAACACTCATTCCTAGTTAAACTTGTTATTTCGGTACAAGTCTTACATTACCATTTACATTTCAGAAATTCCAAGTGTTGACTTCACAACACTTGTCTAACATTCATTTTGTATACTAAGTTATCACATAACGCATTTGTAACTTACTAATCATTCTCATAACTTTGAGTTTATCAATTGCATAACACGGTTCTGTTTTAACCTTCTTACTACATGTGTGACACATTAACATAACCTTAAGCTAAGTTACAATGAATGTCCAAAGTCTGCATAATTAGCAGACTTCACTGTCTGTGACAGGGCACTGGCATGGTCGCGCCAGTTTTATACTGGATTACAGCGCGCCCGTGCGGCAGCGCGCCCGCCCCAAGAGGCAGCGTGCCCGCGCGATGCATCAGTTTTAGTTTTGCAGAACGTGATTCGACATAGTTTTTAGGCCAACTAACACGAATTTCACACACAAAACAGTGAAACCAACATCTACAATTGATATAACAATATCACAAACATGATTGCTATCATATTCAACCAATTAGAACAATTTAACAACAACTGAAACTATTTTAATTTCTCATTTTCATATGAAAACTCCATTTTTGAGTTCCTTTACAAAATTCATCACTATGATTTCAATTCTTCACCAAATCACTTCGTTCAAACTACGTTTTCTTCGTTTCTTAATGAACTAACATAATAAAGCCTCAATTTATAGATTAATATATGAATTGACCACTAAAATTGGTACTTTTACAAGCCATATGAAAATATACCTAAAAACATACACTGTCATTATTTTTCTACTTTATAAGCGAAATTAGCATACCAATTCCTTGGTTAAACACTAGTTCTCACATCACAAACACATATAATCATCATAATCACAAGTAACCCATTGTATAGCAATAATTCAACAAATTTGACATTCACAGAATACACAAAATTTTGCCGTAAACTCATATATATATATATATATATATATAATGTAGAGATTATGGAAAATACCTTTTCTTCCTTAAGAGATCCTTTGCAATTGTAGACAATTCTCTCAAGTTTCACTCTCAAATTCTCTTCTCTGAATTCTCAGTATACTACTTATGCGTAGCACTAAGGTTAAGCGTAAACCAACGTAAGAAATAAAACTGATAACATTAATACGCCAAACTTAATAAAATGCCAGTTACAAAACAACGTATATATTATAAATATACTATATTTATTGTTTTAATTTATTTTATTTATATTATTATAATTTAATATTCAAAAGAAATCCAAAAGCCATACGGCTCCGTTTGGCAAAACTCTTTAAAAAAATTAAACGCTTAATATTTTAAGTCTTGTTTGGCAAAAACTAAATTAACTCCATTAATTTATTTTAATAAACAATTTAGTTTATAATTTATAATCACATATTTTTTATTTGGACTTCCATATCCAATAATAATCAAATAAATTAATTACACATACTATATTTAAAATAAATATTCTACTTAAACAAATATCACAAAATTATAATCTCATTATAATTTTTATTTAATAACTTATCATACCATCTAAAATTATTAAATTAAAACAACCATATAACATCTCATGTTATATTACAACTCTCTAAATTATAAATTAATTTAATTTAGAATATTATCTAGTCATAAATATTTACTAATAATAACCACATCAATAAATATTTATTTCATTTGATAAATATTTTAAATTATAATTACTAAAATCTTATATTTATTTAAAACAACCATATTACAAGTCATATAAAACCATACATCATAAAACATTTAATACATCTCATAATAAGAATTTTAATTATTAAATTCCTATTTTAATAATTTCTAAAAATTCGGGTTGTCACATCCTTCCCCCCCTTATAAGGATTCCGTCCTCGGAATCACCAAAATCATACCTTACTCAGGTTTTCATCAAATCTCTTCGTTGAATAACTTCAACACTTTACCTTAATATATGTTTTATATTTCCTAACACCATTCTTGATAAAAATTCTAGTGATTTTTATTTCATAACATTTTACTTAGACTCAATTTTATTTTGAGTATTATATATTCATTAACCCATTCATTTCCTTTTGTAGGGATCATTATCACAAACACTCGGGATATTACATTCACCACTTCTTCTAAGAATGTTGTCCTTAAAATTTTATTTACTAATCCTCATTCATTCAATCTATCAAAATATATTTTACGCTAATATTTTATTCATTCATTGATTTCTATAGCCACTTCTTCCCACAAAGATCTTTCTACAATTATTAACTTTTCTATTAAAAGTTTTACATTATTCTTTGATAACTCATCTCCTTCTCATTTAAAAAAAAATTCTCACTTATTCAATATATTTATCATTCCGTGTCCCATTCTACGACTTACTTCTTTCTAAGGAATATCATCCTTACCACATTTGCCTTCTAGAATAGCAAGAATCTTCCACAATTGTTCAATAATTGGGAAACAGTATGAATAACTCTAGAATTTAAAAGATTCCAAATTATGTTGAAGGGTCACAAGACCGTGAACTCTATTCTCGGTTTACTAGTGCTTCAGCTCAATCCTTCACACTGTAAACTAGAGTGTTTATCAATCATAATGACTGAAAACACCCTCCTTACGTACACTAGGTGGCCAGCCTATTGTACCACTACATTGGACCGCAACGTAGTGTTTTGTAACGACTATATGCGTTACGCTCGGAACCATTGTCCCCGAAAACATGTCCCCTTATAGGGTTGTTCACCTTAGCTTTTCAACATCTGAATCCGCACCAAAACAATTTGGTTTGGCATAATTTTTCAATAAACACTTGAATTTCATGAACATATTTCAATAATCATCTAGCTGAATCAAATAGCATAGACTTCTATAACAATTCGCACATCAATCGATAATATATATATATATATATATATATATATATATATATATATATATATATATTCTCATATCTTAAAGAAGCCTCAAAAATCTTTTTATGGCGTCATGATTATGACGTTGTCATACTACATCTCACCATAGTGGGCTGACGATCATACGATCACATCCAACACCAGGTTCCATTGCATTGATGACTCCATCGTTTATCATATCACCTGACATATATAATTAAAATATATTTTGAAAATTTAAAAATTAATTTTTTTCTAGCCGAAACAAACAGCATAAATACACGAATAATAACACTGTTTTAAAAAATCTTTGGTTCACTAGTGTGATCCAACATTTTTCAAAAATAAAAAGTACAATCATAGGCACGAAGTCAATAAATTTTGAAAATCTAGCAAAGCGAGAAGATTTGGAAAAATCTATGTCTCCACTTTCTATACTGATCCATTGCTTAATAGGTCTATCTATCCTTATCATCTTCAATACTCCATTCAGACTTAATTGTACCCCAGTTCATTAAACTTACAGCACATTAGAAGTTCAAGAACTTGCCACAATAATATGAGTTTAAGAACTTATCCTAGTCAGACCATAGGCATCCATTCGCTGAGGGGTTCAAAACATACCATATTATTATAAGTCACGAACATACCATATGCATCAGTTTTAAGAATCCCACCTATTCCTAATATTATCTGACTAATCTTAATAGTTTCTAACTATCAAATGTACATATGAGAAAAGAATCACCTTTTTGCCACATATACATTGATAGCGCGACACCAACATTCTAATGATTATCAATGTGATAAACTGAGTGCAAGCATAAAACCCTCACCCGTACAAAGATTTGTACAACTCAGCCATCACATGAGTCCTCAATTGAAATCCCACCTAACTCTATCTTACCTATAACTTGCTCTTTTGCTCGATACGAATTCCTCGTATTACATCATTTATAACTCCTCATGAGTTTATCTCGTACTATTTCATCGTACATTACCTTTATAGCATCAAGCTATAAATATTCAAACATTACAGACCATCTTCCTTTTATAACTTAAACGGATCATGTCGTGATCTTATTATATTAATATCTCCTCAAAATTCTTTTCTTAACTCGTGATTGTTTTGTTTTACGATCCCATTTCTTTCCTTTCATTTACGACATTATTCGATATCTTGGCTATTGGAGTTAGGCAACTCCTGATTCTTATCTATATATCTTTTCAAGATCCTTCTTTGAATCTTCTTGTTTATATAACAATTCCTACTTTAAGAATTTCTAACATCATTTATATTGCTCAACACTTCATTCGAGTTCCACATTTTCATCATACGTATCCATTTCTATACTTGGTACACATAAAGTCTCTAATAGTTTCAATATGGTAAACTGAGTGGTTTCCCACAAACAACCAATAAACTAGGTTCAGAGTTGCTAGTTCGTATATACCTCCGCTCTATGAAGGAATCGTTTAGCCCAGATACCATATATTAACAATTAAAGAGTACAACTGTACCATACTTAACTATAACTTTCTATTCTTAACTTCTTTACCATTCTCTTTTTATAGACATTGTCTATTTATCATCACCTTACATCCTTATTATTGGAGTTGGGTAACCCCACATTCATATTCCTTATAACTCTACGAGATTCTTCTTTGAATCCTCTCACGCATATTCTAATCCCTTCTTTATAAATTTCTTAAATTACTTCTTATTGTTTAAACTTTATTTGAGCTTATTCTTTCATTATCTTCACCTTCCTTCTCTAAGGTTATAGCCTAAGGTACTCCTACCTAAGGTTTATAACCTACAACTTTGATACCAACTGTAACAACCCCAAAATTTATACAATTTAATTCTCAATTTCAGTCGTTAATAATACATTAAACCTCTACTTTTACATCATTAAATGATAATACAACCATTGAAACTTGCGAAATAAGTAAATTTTTCAATTACAAATTATCCTCGTTCTCAAAACCTTCAACCTTTACATATAACTATTTCAGAACCATTTTAATACTACAAAAGTTTACATCGCAAAATGATTTTACAATTCAACATTTATACATTATTCGGAACCTTAAACATGGTTCAAATAATAATGACACAACCAACGTGTATAAATCTTTAAGTATCACATCTGATTCATGTCTTTCAAGTAACACAAAACTTTACCTCAAAATCTTGACCTGCAAAAATGGTTATTTGCAAGGTTGAGCTCGACAGCCCAGCAAAATCTAACAGTTTTCATGCATCACGTAACATATAATAACATGCTCAACATATATTTCTTTAACATTGGACTAACATAATATACAGACTACAGTTCACATAACAAGTATAAAGATTGAGTTGCTTACTCAATCAACATGCTTTACACAATCAACGTAGTTATAAGTTGACTTTAATGTTTCATGCTTTCAACATAAATATAACACATCATGTTATTTGCAATAAAGACATAAAACAGTTAATCATCAAGTTCATGTAGCAAATAGGAACTGAAAGACTTGCCTGATTCGTAGTTTATGAACTACGACTTAAATGCTTATCGCTTATATGCACTTCGTGTATTCCTACACAGTTATATGATTATTCACATTAACTATTAGCTCCATAGTAACGCATAGTAGCTATAATGTACACTTTACTCTACAACTCATAACCTTTCTTATTAATCAAAACACAATGTACTAACATCCTTTTTCAAACATAACACTCATTCCTAGTTAAACTTGTTATTTCGGTACAAGTCTTACATTACCATTTACATTTCAGAAATTTCAGGTGTTGATTTCATAACACTTGTCTAACATTCATTGAGTATACTAAGTTATCAAATAATGCGTTTGTAAGTTACTAATCATTCTCATAACTTTGAATTTATCAATTACATAACACGGTTCTGTTTTAACCTTCTTACTACATGTGTGACACATTAACATAACCTTATGCTAAGTCACAATGAATGCCTAAAGTCTGCATAATTAGCAAACTTCACTGCCTGTGATAGGGCACTGGCGCGGCCGCGCCAATTTTATACTAGATTGCAGCGCGCCCGCGCCAAGAGGCACCGTGCCCGCATGATGCATCAATTTCAGTTTTGCAGAACGTGATTCGACACAGTTTTTAGGCCAACTAACACGAATTTCACCCACAAAACAGTGAAACCAACATCTACAATTGATATAACACTATCACAAATATGATTGCTATCATATTTAACCAATTAGAACAATTTAACAACTAAAACTATTTTAATTTCTCAAATTTCTCATTTTCATATGAAAACTCCATTTTTTAGTTCCTTTACAAAATTCATCACTATGATTTCAATTCTTAACCAAATCACTTCGTTCAAACTACGTTTTCTTCGTTTCTTAATGAACTAACATAATCAAGCCTCAATTTGCAAATTAACATACTAATTGACCACTAAAATTGGTACTTTACAAGTAATATGAAAATATACCTAAAAACATACACTATCATTATTTTTCTACTTTATAAGCGAAATTAGCATACCAATTCCTTGCTTAAACACTAGTTCTCACATCACAAACTCATATAATCATCATAATCACAAATAATCACAAGTTACCCATTGTATAGCAATAATTCAACAAATTTGAAATTCACAGAATACACAAAATTTTGTCGTAAACTCATATATGCATTTACACACACACACACACACACACACACACACACACACACACACATATATATATATATATATATATATATATATATATATGGAGATTATGGAAAATACCTTTTGTTCCTTAAGAAATCCTTTGCAATTGTAGATAATTCTCTCAAGTTTCACTCTCAAGTTCTCTTCTCTGAATTCTTAGTATACTACTTAGGCATAGCATTAAGGTTAAGCGTAAACCAACGTAAAAAATAAAACTGATAACCTTAATACGCCAAACTTAATAAAATGCTTGTTACAAAACAACGTATTTATTATAAATATACTATATTTATTATTTTTATTTATATTATTATTATTTAAAATTCAAAAGAATTCCAAAAGCCATAAGGCTCCGTTTGGCAAAACTCTTTAAAAAAAATTAAACGCTTAATATTTTAAGCCTTGTTTGGCAAAAACTAAATTAACTCCATTAATTTATTTTAATAAACAATTTAGTTTATAATTTATAATCACGTATTATTTATTTGAACTTACATATCCAATAATAATCAAATAAATTAATTACACATACTATATTTAAAATAAATTTTCTACTTAAACAAATATCACAAAATTATAATCTCGTTACAATTTTTATTTAATAACTTCTCATACAATCTTAAATTATTAAATTAAAACAACCATATAACATCTCATGTTATATTACAACTCTCTAAATTATAAATTAATTTAATTAAAATATTATCTAGTCATAAACATTTACTAATAATAACCACATCAATAAATATTTATTCCATTTAATAAATATTTTAAATTATAATTACTAAAATCTCATGTTATATTAAATTAAAACAACCATATTACAACTCATATAAAACCATACATCATAAAACATTTAATACATCTCATAATAAGAATTTTAATTATTAAATTTATATTTTAATAATTTTTAAAAATTCGGGTTGTCACAGAAATCTTGTCTGTCATCACTCTATGTTTTATCCTATGTGTGTAAAATATTTCCAAGATCAGATTTTGTATGCCACCTTGCAACATTACATACATTGTATAGTAAATTAAAAGATAAAAGTAAGTAAAAATCTTACTTTGTCTCTCATTCATGTCCAACCCATTCTCTCTCTAGCTTTTCAAAATTTAGAGTGTGAGAGAGAGAGAGAGAAGTTAAGCCATGATCAGTTCATAGCCTTCAAAGAACAGGATCCAAGGACAGAAATAAAGAATCAAAGTAAGAAAAAGGTATAAACCCTAACTCTTAGAAATCTATGTGTTTCATGTTAGATGTTGTTAAAAGTTATGTATTAAACTGTCATTTAATGATCTGGGTTGTTAGATCAAGGATCTATAACATCTAGATGCACGATTTTGAAGTTTTTAGAAATCTTGGAAAAAAGTTGGAAAATTGGCATGACAGTCATATGTCAGTGCCTCTAGATTCTTCTGTGTTAATGAGTTGTGGTGTTTGAAGTTTTATATGTGTAGTATGCCATACAGGCTTTAATCTGGAACTGAAATCAAGGTCATATCATATCTAGATTTCATGTTATAAGCAGTCAAACCTCGTTGACCGAAAATGAATTATGTTTCTGGGCAGCCTAGATTTTGTCCAGAAAGTCTGACAACATGTTTCGAGCCTCTGATTTTCTACTGTTTATGTTTTAATCCGTGTTAGTGCTTTAATCTTGTAGCCGGACATGAAGACTACTCATCCATGATTTTATATTACTCAGATCATGACCAGAATGAAAATTAATCGTGGTCAAACAACCGTTACCCAACTTGCCGGATGAAGTTTTTGGGTAACCCAGAATCTTCAAGAACCGTTTTCTGACATTACTTTGGTCGGCCTTGATTTCTTAAATGTGTTGAGGTTGTACTGATATTATGTTATATTATTGTTCTTTGACATGTAGTCTACACTATTGAACCTTCATATTACCTTGATCAAGCCCAGAACTTTGGATTCAAGGCTTGCAAAGTAGGTACCTTGGCTGTTCTTTATTTTTTAGTAACCCAAAAAATGAAGAACCGGCATGACAATGTTTTTCAGGACCCAGATCTCTCTGATTTTATATTGAATGGTTATAATGTTTGTTTAGGATTGTAGTATTGCATCAATACTATAATCTGAACACCTAATCGAACCAAGATACCTCAGGATCCATGAATTATAGCTGGTCAAACCTAGCACCTTTTTCACTGACATGGGTTTCTGGGTAGGCTCAACAATAGCTTAAGAATACCTATAGCGACGGTTCTGTCGCTATAGGGCCCTTTAGCGACAGTTAATTTCGGAAATTTATTATTTTTATTAAATAATTCGTATTAAATACTTTTTAATAATGAAAAATACAAAATAAATTCCTAAAAATTATTTTAAATTCTAAAAATGAGTTTTTAATAATTTTGAATATATTTCAGTAATATTTAATATTTTTTGAATATTAAGGGTACTTAATTTATTTAATTATAATATTAAATAAATTATTTAAAAATAATTCTAATATTCAAAAAATCATGAAAAATTATATTATGGTATAAGAAAATATTTTAAGTTATTTTTGATGACTTTTAATATTATGTGATAAATTTCATTAATTAATTAATGTTAATGGTAATTAATTCATTTAATAAATGTATTAAATAAATTATGGAAAAATAGAATTAATGATTTAAAAATTATATAAAAATGATTTAAGTGTTATAAAAATATTTTAAGTTATAAAATATAACTTTTGATATTTTGTCATAAAAAATATTAATATTTAATATTAATGACAATTATCGGATAATGAATTTAATTGTTTAAAAATTATATAAATATGATTTTAAGGTATTAAAAATACTTTGATATATTATAATATTATGTTATGATTTTTATTAATATTTAGTATTAAATAAATATTAACGATAAAGGAATTAAGTGGTATTTAAATTATATTAATACGATATTAATGATTGAAAAATCATGATAAATGGTAATAATTATTTGAAAATTATTACGAACTTATGAAAAATATTTTGATTGATAATTTAATTATCTATGATAATCGTTAAGTGTTTAGGCAGAGTTTAATTAAACTTAAACTCGATATTTATCCGACTAAGCTGTCGGGATGTCAGAATTGTACTGAACTCGACTTAGACTATAAAAGTTTGACTTGAAGTTAGGTCTTATGTGCTATGTGTTTAGGTTATTTTATATTGTGATGATATTATTCTAAATTATAGATCAATATTATTTATAATAGGTCTTCAGACAAAGCTAGATAAATTGCGTAACAGTAATCGACCGAAAAGGCAAGTTTTCCTTAACTCAACTTCGAGTTGTTTATTCAAATATGCTTGTAGATAATCATTACTGATTTCCATGTCTATGAATTTTTGAATCGTACTCAGTGCATATTGCATGTATTCATCATGTATGAAAGGCTGATCACCTTCATTTCCATTCGGTCCAGATATAATTGGTATGTTCGTGTTCAAAGTTCGTCCAGCTATGAAAATTTGTCCATGCTAGTTCACAATTATATTGTTGAATGTTAGCCAGCTATTATTCAAAATCTTTCTATCATGATATATCTTGATTTATTAAACTTAAACTTGCTGGGCAAATTTGTTGCTCACCCTTGCTATATCATGATTAACATTACAGATTAAGACGAATACGTTCGAATACAGGAAATGATAAAGCCAAGTTCAGCTTGGGATTAAATGTGCAGCTAAATTGTAATAGTATAGTATGATAATAACATTGTATGTTAGATAGATTGTGAATTCATGTATTATATGAAGGTTTTCGACATTGGGGTTAGTGTGTAAATGTAATGAATAAAAAATTTATGTTTATATCTTTCGCAATAGTTATAAAATGATTGTACCAGATCCGCGGTGATTTTGTGACCCGAATCTTGGGCTTTCACAAAGACCTCTTAACATGTGGGTTAGTTATGTGTTAACAGTCATGCATGCTAAGGACTCAGATGAAACCAGAAAATAAATATCCAACTTTGGTTTGGCCAGGGAACGACGCAACTTCGTCCGTCCTAGGCCTAATTGCAGCGCATCTGCGCCACAAGGCAGTGATGCCTGATTATTTTAACTTTTATCTGAACCTTAAAACATGTGTAATGAAAGTCTAAAGTTATAATACTTAACATAGATGATGTTTTAAGCATAAGAGCATGTAATGGTTATATAAAATAGAGAGTTGTTAAATTTTATTAGGTTTGCAAAATGCAAGAACTATATGAATCATGCATCTATGAGTTTTAAATGTGTAACGAATACATAGAGAGTCAAGTGTGTGATAGAATGTTGATGTCAAGTACGAGTGGTTAAGGTATACCTATAAATACCTAGCTATTCTAAGAGTATGATGAGAAAGTGAATTGTAGGTTTTACAACCCTAGTTAGAAAATAATGTAACATTATTATTATATTAAGAATGTATGAAATATATGACTAATGGATGTGAATCCATGATTATATAACTATGTTAGAATATACGTAGTGTAGATAAGCTTTAAGTAGTTAAGTCGTAGTTGATATACTACGAATCAGGCAAATCTTTCAGTTCCTATTTGATATATGAATTTGATAACTGTTAGTTGAGCATACTATGAGAATGTTGATGTATATATATGAAATGCATATGAAATTTGAAAGTTAATCTTTGACGATATATTTGGGAAGTGAACCTATATGCCTGTTATATGAGAAGTAACATGCGTAGTAAATATTAATGGATTATGAATGCATGAGCTAAGTACGCTATTAGATGATATGTGCTACATGAAAACTATTAGAATTGCTAGGCCGTCGAGCTCACCCTTGCAAATAACCACTTTTGCATGTTAAGGACTCGCGGTAAAGATTACGTGCTACTTGATTGATATAGTTCAATAGTATCAAAGGAGATTGATTCATTTATTTAAATATATACTCTTAACCATGTTTAGGTTCTAGAAGATGTACATAATAGTAGTTTTTGATGAGTAATATATGTTAAGTTTTACTATGTGATACATAGAGGAAATTGAATCGAGATGTAATGATTTATACAATAATTCGAACAGAATGAATCATAACATAATTTTATTCAAGAATATGTAATTGATTCAAGTTAAGACATCAATAAAAGATTTATTTTTAAAGGAGATTGAAAAAGTTTAAATATATTATTCCGCATATTTATATAACATCGAATATGATGTAAGACATGAATGGTAAATCACCAAGATTTGAAACTTATAAAAGTTTGGGGTCATTATACAGATCCTGGAAATGGAAAAAATTTATATTCTAAATTATAATAAGCAAAGTTATAATCATTAAATTATGAACAAAAGATATAAATAGTTAACGATAGTAGTATCATGGCAGACCGGATCTGAGGTTCGAAGGGAGCCAGATTTGGGGGCTTCACAGGTTGGTATCAGAGTTGTAGGTTTTAAACTTTATGTAAGATTACCTTTGGCTATAACCTGAGAGAGAGAAAGATAAAGACTAAAATATATATAAGTGAAGATTTAAAGAAGAATCTTGAAGTATCTAGAGAATGAGAATTCGGGAGTTTCCTAACTCCAGTAATAAAAATGTTAAGATGATGTCTATAAGATAAAGATGATAAATGTGACAGCCCCAAATCCCGGTACTTCATTACCTCAAGATTTAGTGTTCACGTAATCAAAACACACATATCTAACTACCCAATCATAATAAATTGAATAATAAAACATGCCCATACAGGATTACATTAATAAAACATTATCTCCTAGGTTCTCTAACCTTTAATACAATCATTCAAGTGTGGAAATTAAATTATTACATCACGTCATTATTAAAAGTCTATCATCATAACGATAAAGCAAACTTACAAGTCTTCATCATTTGTACATTTTTTTCATTTCCTTTGCTAGTTGTAGGTTTATCTACCTTCTCAACCATAGCTGCAATAAGTGTATAAATATGCAAGAGTGAGCAAACAAAGCTCACTTGAAATAAGAATACATATCTTTATAACATTTGCCAATTCATAGGCTCAATAGAACTGAATGATATATTCTATTAACATTACAACATTTGCCAATTCATAGGCTCAATAGAACTGAATGATATGTTCTATTAACATTTTTAAACATACTACTGAGGGTCAAATGACCATAAACTATGTCCACAGTTATAAGTAATCTTTCAACTTTAACTTTAACAGTCATATGACTATAAGGACTCTACGTACTTAGGGGGATCAATCCTTCGTACAATATATTGTGCACAACCATTTCAACACTAAGCGTAAACCCCTAAACATAGGGTTGTTCATCCCAGTATTTAGAGTACAAGTCCACACCAAAGAAAGCTTGGTTTGGATAAGCTTTCAAGGGTAATTGAAGTTTAATGATCATCAACTAGAACTAGTTGAATCAACAATGATTGATAATACAATAGTTGTTTAATAACAACATAGCTTAGAACATTTAAGAATCATAAATGAACTGATTCTACATATCAAACTCATGCTTGAAATAGTTATAGAGCATAAGCATTCAATAAAATGAATAAAATGGTTAACCTTTGCTTGAACAGTAAAATAAGCTAAGGTTCGAGTCTTATAACATTATAAATGATATTCCTGAACGTACATTTAACTGATAGCAAGCTGGAAATTAAAAACTTGCCCAACAATGTATTAACTCATGCAAAGAATTAAAACAGTTCAATAATAGAGACGAGAGTTCAAAATTACGTTCATTATACAATAATAGAACTTAAGAAACTTGCTTAACTGTAAACAAGATAGAATGAATCAATCAATAAAATTAATTTATTCAAAAATAATTAAGATAAGAAGCTTGCTCAATCAAAAACATGAAGTTATATAATATAATAATAGAACTAACTTAACGAAAGTGTAGAGTTAGAAAACTTTCCTCGAGCGTAAGCTAAAATATTAAAACTCACGTTCACCTATACACAGTATTAAAACCACAACATATATTAGACATACTAATATTCACTTTTCAATATAAAATGAATTACTAGCTAAACTTGTTATTTTAGCACAAGTCCTAAGCTACCATTTACATTTCAGAATTCCCAAGTGTTAGTCATCACAACACATAACTAATGTTCATTGTATAAACTAGGATATCACATTACGCATTTTTGATTTACTAATCATTTTTATAACTTTGAATTCATAATACATATAACACAACTCTGTATTAGTCTTGTTGTTACATGTTGGACACATTAACATAACCTTTAGCTAAGCCACAAAGAACGACCAATGTCTGCAGAATTAGCAGACTTCATGTTTGGAAATGGGCACTCGCGTGGCCGCGCGAGTTTTGTACTGGGAAGCTGCGCGCCCGCGCCTAAGGGCTGTGCGGCCGCGCAACGCACAGAACTCAGTTTTACAGAATAGAGCTTCAGCACTTTTCTTAAGCCAACTAACACGAATTTCACCCACCAAACAGTGATAATAACACGTAAAATAAATATACAACTATCATAGATCTGATTGCTAACGTATTCAACCACTTAGCACAATTTAACAATCACTAAAACTATTTTAATTCCTCAATTTTCATGTTTTCATACAAAAACTCATTTTTTTTATTCATTCTAAAAATCATCACTGTGAATTCATTACATGACCAAATCATCTCATTCAAATTACGTTATGTTCGTATCTTAACAAACTAGCATAAACAAAACTCAATTAACATCTTAGCATGCAATTTTACCATCAAAATTGGTACTTACATAGCTACATATGAAAACATATATATACGGACAAAATTTCTACTGATATCCGAAATTAGCATGCGATTATTGTTTAAACATGATATCTAATCATCATAGACATATGCAATCATCGTAACTAATTTAAGAACATCAATTCTAAACACTTAAAATTCACAGGGTATGAAAATTATTGTCGTAATATTCATATATATGCGTATAATATCAAAGTTGTAAAGCATACCTTCAATTACAAATACAATCGTTGCTAATCACTTGAATTTGCTGTGAAAGTTCGTAACTCTCTCTCAATTTTCTCTGCTAACCTCTAACAAGTTTTCTGAACTCTCTCAAAACCAAGCAACTAGTATGCATACAACTAAAACAAACTGATAGCCAATATGCGTAATATCAAAACACAAAACTGATATGGCCTTAATATCCATCATCAGTTATCAAAATAACGTATACATTATAAATATATTATATTTATTATTTTATTTATTTTATTTTATTTAAAAATTCAGAAATCCCAAAAGTCATAAGGCTTGTTTCGCAAAAAACGTTTAAATTTTAAAGAATTAATATATTAAGCCTTGTTTGGCAAAAACTAAATTAAACTACTTTAATTTATTTTAATAACTTCTTATAATATAGTTATTTGTCACACTATATTTATTCAAGCTTTCATATTTATTTTAATTAATTCAAATCACAATTAATTAAATAAATCATTTAATCACATAATTCAATACAAATAATTAACCATTAAATTGAAATATCAATATAATAATCATTTTCTTAATTCATCAATTATTTATTTAATAAATAATTAACTAAACAAAATTAAATCAATTGAGCAAATATTAATTCAACAATAATCACATCCATTAAATATTTATATAAATCAATAAATATTTAATATTACATTTAAAATTATGGAATGTTACAGTAAAGATAATTAGAATGAACTTGAAGGGAGTTTAGTTGATAATGGGAAAGAACCTTAAGGTAAATTGATGATCACGACATGATCAGATTGAGCTATAAAATGATAATTAGTCTGTAATGACTAAGTGGCTATAGCTTAATGCTATAAGAGAAGGTACTATGAAATGGTACGAGATAAACTCATGAGGAGTTGTAAATGATGAGATACGAAAAAATTTGTATCGAGCAAAGTGCAAGTTAAGGGTGAGATAGAGTTAAGTGGGATTTCAATTGAGGACTCGTGTGAGAGCTGAGTTGTACAAACCTTTGTATGGGCGGAGGCTTTGTGCTCGCGCTTGGTTCCTCACAATGATAATCAATGGAATGTCGGTGTCGCGCTATCGATATACTTATGGTGAGAAGGTGATTCTTTTCTCATATCATAGTTGATAGATAAAGACTATTAAGATTAAGATTGAGAATGTTAAGATTAGGCACGAGTTCTTAAAACTCATGCATATGGTAAATTCGTGACTCATAATCATAATCATATGGATCTGAGGTTCGAAGGGCGTCTTAGTGGCGCTGCGGCGCCAGTCAAGTCTCAACACAGTTTGACTTTTCACTTAAAATCTAATGTAGAGTATTTTACTTAAAATGGGTGTATTTGCTAGTTACGAGATATTCCTTCAAGCAGTTTTATTTTCCATTTTAGGGTTTTGAAGAGCTAGAGAGAATTCTTAGCTATAGTCTACTATTTTGGCTTCTCTCTTTGGTTCTCATTAGATTTTGATTATTGGAGTTTCTATTTTGGTTAGATTGTGGATATGAACTGAGCTTGGTGGTGTACTTTGGACAAAGATTAATCATATCTGCATTTTCCTTTTCTCTTAACTCTCTTTGCTTTCATTGTATTATCTCAATGCTTGGATCAAATCCCATAATGGTTATTGATTTAGAAATAAACTAATCACCATTATGGGATTCTAATGGACCTTATTGTTTAGTTCAGATCTATATGCCTCTTTGTTGTTCTTGATTGATTATATATGGATTGCCTAGCATGGTTGTGTTTATTGCTTAGATGCTTGATCACCATCTACCTTAATAGTTTGTATGGAATTGAAAGAGGGAGTACAAATTCAGATTTGGTCATGTTAGCATATGTTCATGAAATTTGCATGTGATAGATTTTGTGATTCGTAATCCGGATAGACATATACCAGCTTACCATGTGTAGTTATTCGAGAGAGCTTGAACTTAAATTAATATTACTTGTAAGTCACATAGAAATATAGTGAGTTAGGCAATATTGGTGTTCATATGAATTCTATCTATTTTGTGGATTTTATGTGATGTGGGCATGGTATATCGAAAGATAGCCATGTTTTACCTTCATGCTCTTAACTAGCAAATCGAATTAATTAATAAGGGTTAACAAGAGGTGTATAATCTGGATGATGCATTAAGTAGCAATAGGATCCCATATCTTTCCAATTTAAATTAATCTTGTGTAATTAGCTTATTAGTTAATCATTGTTATTGTTAGTTTAATCACATCTTATTCACTCGTTTAAGCAACCAGAAATAGCTTCAAAGTTGTTGCATGATAGATTAGAGATAATTACTTTTCTTCGTTGGAACGATACTTGACTTACTCTATATTACTTGTTAACCGTGTATACTTGCATGCGTGTGTCTGTTTTGTTAACACCGAAACAAGCCAACAAAACCCAAGGATATCATTTCTTAACTAGGCGACATTACTTCAGTGGAAACTTTGGGTTTCAAAGTTTGAGCCCCGATAGGTTGATAGTGAGTGTTGCTCACCTCGAGGGCTTAGAAGATGACATGCTCAACTCCTTCATTGAAACTGATTAGAGGCATATCACTTTGGACATGGACAAGATATTCTGGCTCAGCATTGACAGTGACCAGATTACAATTGATGATGTACTTAACCTATTGATGAAGAGTGGATGGAATGACTCTTGCCATATGGATCCAAGGTCTTCCGAATAACAAATTATATCATGTGTTGATGTTTAGCACTTGAAAGGATATGTAAAAGGTATGTGGACCGATCTCCACAGGCAATTTATTTTCTCATACAACATTCCATCGAGACCCATCGAAGGCTCTAATGACTATGTGGCTGCTTCGAATCTAGTTGTGATTGATCTTCATTCTTTCCAATGTGGCATAAGGGCAGATGTTTAAGTAAGATCATCCATCTATTAGTACACCTCTGACCACATATCCTGAAGACATCATTGCTATTTGCAATGGCTTGCAATGACCTACCCCTTCGGGGGGTATGTCATCATCAGTGAAAGATATCACATTGCTATTGAAAATGTGATCTACCAGATGATAAAACTTTTCAACGTCCACCGTCTTTAGCAGGTGGGCTTCTTCTAGTATCTTCATTAAGACCTTACGATGATCTTTAGAAGAGAATACGTGTGATGCCCCCAAATATGGGTATCTTTCAACCCGACATATGGTGCTACACGGTGCTACAGTTCACACATACATTCAATTGAAATGCCTCAAAAAAATGAATATTTCTTATATATATTCAAAAACAATATTCCCTTCCCATCTTCTTTATAACCAATACATAAGTTATTTGTCATAATATCAAAAATATTACAACATTAAACCTATACTCTTACATAGACAGTTCAACGGTCTGCCTTAGCCTTTCCCTTATCTTTATCGGATCCTTCGGTCTATTCGGTCTTAGCTGCATTCATATGATTCAAGCAAGAGTGAGCATAACAAGCTCAGCAAGTACACCAATTTCATTTAAACGACATGCTTGAAACATAGGAATAGTATATCTCAAGTAACTGAACAATATTTATGAAGTACTATCGATAATTCAAAATAGCACTTCACTTTTCCTTCAAAATATTTTACAATGACAATATTCAGTAAAACATCAATTCCGGTCCAAGACCATGAGCATTTCATACTTTCTTTGAAAAGGACAACCCGACACTAAGTCCGTAAGTCTGGCATATCTTACGAGCACGTCTAGGTGATCAGCCTATAGTATTCTATGTTGATCAACTCAACATTCTATAAACATATGTACGTTTAAGTGGTGGCAACCTCACGTGCTTGTCGTTTGATAACAAAGCATTTTAACATACTCAATCTTCATTTGAAAACCACACCAACATAGTTTGGTAAAATATTGATAGTACTTTGATAGATTATAAGAAATCCAACATAATGTAAGTCTAGCCGAAAGAATTGGCATCGACTTTATCATACATCAATTCATGCGTAAGAATACATGAATCACAAAACTTGTCCAGATTGAACAAAAACAAGGGTTAGAACACTTGCCTTCAGCGTTTGCTACTGTTACTACACGTTCACTTTAAGTCTTTAAGGTCTCTACAATATATAATCACAAAACATAACGCATTAGGTCATGAATAAATATACATAGTTCCTAATGAATCTTACCCTTCTTCTCAATATAATCATGTCTTAGATTGTTTATTATTGGTTCCGACTTATCACATTACATTGCTCTGACATTTAATTAATCTTTCATTGACCTTCAGTTGTAATACTTAAGGTCTTTAACATCAATTAAGAATGTTACTTCAAGTTTTTTAAGGTTGTACATAATTACCAATTACTTGTCTTTCTTTTTATCTTTATAAACACTCTTTACTATGCAAACCCTAAGGTTGGCGCTGCGACGCCACCTTCCTTTCATTAAGCCGTGCTGCGGTGCCACACTTTAGTGGCTATATACTGGACTCGGCGCTGCGGCGCGAGTCCAAGTGTTACCTGCTGCGTTGCGGTGCGAAACTCCAGTAGGTTACAGCTTTTCTCGGCACTGCTCGGCGCTGCAGGCCCACCTATTTTGCCTTCGGCTGGCGCCGCGGCTCCAGCTCTGTGCACCAAAATTTTTTTACAGACTTTTTCTTTTATGAGATTCCCGGGCTCATAACTTCTTCATTATAAGTCCGAATTGACTCGTTAAAAAGCCGTTAGTTCACAAATCACATACTCTACGCGTTCATACAAAAATTTTACATTTTCGACTTCGTTAACTCAAAATTCACCTATTATTTCATTTTTATCGAAAACGATAAACGTCCGTGAACGTTCAACGCTCGTTTCTTCATTCTAAGTCAGAATTCGGTCATTTTTGATTTCGTAACTCTATAATGACAAATAAGGCTTGTCTCCATCGAAAACCAATGTTTCTGAGCTCAAAATCAAAATTTGACTTCTAATCCGAGAATTTCACGAATTCGACGATTATCGTCCAATCGTGAGAATTTCGACATTACTTCGTTACTTATGATTTTATTATTATTTCAATTGGATTCTATCCATCATATTAACATCTTAACCTACTCATTTGATCAACTTATTTTCATGATAAGTTATTACTTGTTATTCATGAGCTTATAACTTATCAAAGTATAAGCTACATATATTTTCATTTGTCATGACTTATGATAGATTAGGCCTTCTAACCATTATTCTTATATCCTTTTATCATACTAACTTCATTCATGTAAACATGTTACAAGTTTTACAAGTTTTTCCTTAGTTTATAGCTTATTCATGAACAAAGTGCTTATTAACAGCTTATTAAGACTTAAGTCCTTAGATTATTCATTCTTATCATTTCTTAACATACATGTCCATTACTCCACAATTCTCTTATCAATCTATAATGGTAGATATGGAAGACTAATAACATATGAGGCTTACCCTAGATGATCAAGCTTGTTCTTCTTCTTTTCTAATAATGGAAGCCTAGCTTATTTTTGCTTATTCTCTCTACCAAATAAATTGAAAGTGTTGGATGAAAGTTAACAATCCAGCAAATGAAAATCAACTCTCTTATTTATAGGAAAACCAAGGTTAGGGCATATTAGTCATTTAGGCCAATCCCACCCCCTTACTATTCATTACCTATGCACTAAGTAAACTTGCTCCCTACTTCTTTTGCTTGGCCATTACATAAAGCTCTTGGTCACCAAGATTAACCATTTGGCCATGGGTTTCCCCATGGGTCACCCTAACCCATTGGATCAATAACTTGGGCTTAGGTTTAATTACTTAACTTAAGCTTTTGGGCTTGCATTAAATTACTTTGGACTTTACCTTAACAACCACTTGGGCTTTAACATTACATAATCTTGGGCTTACATATTAATTCTTATTGGACTTGCACTTCCTACATAATCCAACAAGTCCATTTCATTTGGCTTAAAGCCTTACAACGTATACTATACATATAATTCTCGTATTCTCACTCATATACTTATTCAACATATACTATATACTATCATTCATACATACTCGTATAATACCTCGTATTATACTCGTATTCATTACTTCGGATAATACTTACGTATTACACGATCATCGCTTTACTAGTTAACGCTTTACTTTTCCTTAACTTCCTCGAATTAAGTCCGCATGTGAAAAAGTACGTTTTCCATACTTGAATTATTATTACATAATCCATCTTAGCTCGATATTTTATCATTACGTCGATATTTTATCGTTACGTATTTCTCAGAAGTTCAAAAATATTTCCTGAGCGAAAATCGATGAATACTGTTTTTCAAAAAAATTCTCGGAATGCTTTTATTTTTGTCTTGGAAATTCAAACACTTTAATTCCTTCACGTAGTTAAAATACTATGACTTTTCAACGTTTCTAGGTTATAAAATGACATTCATCTTACTAACACATAATAATAACAAATAATATAATTCTATTCATTATTTAATTAAATCAAATTATTTTACATAAGATCTGAAATTCTCGGTTGTTACATTCTTCCCCTCTTATAAAGATTATGTCCTAAGAATCTCTTCTTACATTAGGTAAACAACTGAGGGTAATCCTTCCTGATCTTTTCTTCCAATTCCCATGTTGCTTCCTCGGCATCATGGTTCTTCCATAACACCTTTATAGAAGGTATAACTTTGTTCCGTAGAACTTGCTCTTTTCTATCGATAATTTGAATAAGCAACTCTTCGTACGTTAAGTCCTTCGCGATATGAATAGCCTCATAAACTATTATGTGCTTATAATCCGACTTATAAGGACGGAACACAAATACATGAAACACGATATGTATTCGTTCTAAGTCTGGAGGTAACGCTACCATATAAGCTACCTCGCCTACCCGTTTTAACACTTCAAAAGGTCCTATAAACCTTGAACTTAACTTCCCATTCTTTCCAAAGTGTATCTTTCCTCTCCAGGGAGATACCTTTAGAAACACGTAAGTGCCTACTTCAAACTCCCTATTTTCTCGATGTGAGTCCGCATACTTTTTTTGTCTGTCATGAGCTGCTACGAGATGCATCCGTATCAACTTCACTACATCCTCTGTTTGTTGCACCAATTCTGGTCCAAGCATTCAGCGTTCTCCCACTTCAGCCCAACACGATGGTGTTCTGTATTTCCATCCGTACAAAGCTTCGTAATGCGGTATGCCTATGCTTGCATGATAATTATTGTTATACGCAAACTCCACTAACGGTAGATGATCATCCCAACTACTTAAAATCCATGACACAAGATCTCAACGTATCTTCTAACGTCTGAATTGTCCTCTCACTCTGTCCATCGGTTTGTGGATGATAAGTCGTACTCAACTTCAGTTGTGTTCCCAGCTGCTCTTGTAGACTTCTTCAAAAGTTCTACGTGAATCGTTGGTCACGATCTGACACAGTCGAAACCGACACTCCATGTCTAGAAATGACTTCCTTAACATAAAGTTTAGCTAATTGGTCTAAGTTATACTTGACCCTTATTGGCAAAAAGTGAGCTGACTTTGTCAACCGGTCCACTATTACCCAAATCGCATCATACCCCTTCTGAGTAATTGGAAGTCCCACTACAAAGTCCATCCTGATATGCTCCCACCTCCACTCCGGAATCTCCAATGACTGTAACAGGCCACTTGGTTGTTAATGTTCAGCCTTAACTTTCTGACAAGTCAAGCACCTACTCATACACTCGGCTATTTCTCTATTCATGTTCAGCCACCAAAAACTCTGTCGAAGGTCTTAATACATCTTAGTGCGAGTACCTCGAACTATGAGCTTCTTGTAACACTTGCTCTTTTAATTCTGTCTCATTCAGAACCCAAATTCTTTCTTCAAATCTTAATAATCCTTTATTATCAAGACTATACTTTAAATCTTTTTCATTGGTTAACCGCTTCTTCATTTGGTCACACTCATCAGTTCTAAGCTGCACTTCTTTGAGTCTCTCTACAATGGTAGATTGAATCTCCATCGTAAATAGTCTCTGCCCAGATTCACTTGGCAACTTAACCTCTATCTCCATCCTAGCCATCTATGTTATTAACTCAGTTTGAGCCATTAACATAGACAACTTTTCCCGACCCTTCCTACTTAAGGCGTCGGCAACTACATTGGCTTTTTCAGGGTGATACAGGATTTCACAGTCATAATCCTTTATCAACTCTAGCCATCTCCTTTGTCTCATATTCAACTCCTTCTATGTAAAGATATATTTTAGACTCTTATGGTCCGTGTATATCTCACATTTCTCTCCGTAAAGTTAATGTCTCCATATCTTTAAGGCAAAAACTACTGCGGTTAGTTCCAGATCATGAGTAGGGTAAACTTTCTCATAATCCTTTAATTGCCTTGATGCATATGCAATGACCTTGTCATGCTGTATGAGCACGCAACCAAGTCCTCTATTCGAAGCATCGCTATAAACTACAAAATTTTCTGTGTCATCGGGTAATGACAAAATAGGTGCTTCACTTAACCTTTTCTTTAGTTCTTGAAATCTGTCCTCGCATTTCTCAGTCCACGCGTATTTCACTATCTTCTTTGTCAAGTTAGTCAATGGAGTAGCTATCTTCGAAAAAATTTGGATGAATCTCCGATAGTATCCTGCTAACCCTAGGAAACTCTGCACCTCAGTTGGCGTTTTCGGTTGTTCCTAATTCATCACTGATTCCACCTTCGTTTGATCTACTGAAATCCTTTCATGGACAATGACATGACCTAAAAATTGTACCATTTCTAACCAAAATTCACACTTAGTGAACTTCACATATAACTTCTCCTTCCTAAGTGTCTCCAACACTATTCTTAAGTGTTCAGCATGATCTTCTGGCATCTTAGAATAGACTAGAATATCATCGATAAACACCACGACGGACTTGTCCAAATATTGTTTGAACACTCTGTTCATCATATCCATAAATGCAGCTGGTGCATTAGTCAATCCAAATGACATCACCAAAAACTCGTAATGGCCATAACGAGTCCTGAATGCCATCTTTGGTACGTCCTCCTTCCTAATCTTTAGCTGGTGATACCCCATCCTCAATTCTATTTTAGAAAAATACTTTTCCCCTTTCAATTGATCAAAAAGATCATCGATCCTGGGCAATGGGTATTTATTCTTTATCGTCAACTTGTTCAACTCTCGGTAGTCAATACAAAGTCTTAACGATCTGTCCTTCTTCTTGACAAACAGTACTGGTGCTCCCCACGGTGACACACTCGGTTGAATGTACTTCCTATCCAACAGTTCTTGTAACTAAACCATTAATTCCTTCATCTCCACAGGCGCCATACGGTACGGTGTCTTGAAAACTTGTGCCGCTCCTAGCACAATATCTATTACGAACTCGATCTCCCTATTCGGTGGAAGACTCGACAATTCGCTTAGAAAAACATCCATGAATTTTTTAACTATAGGTATTTGTTCCATGGTCACTCCCACTCTCTGGGTATTAACAACATGGCACAGATAACCTATACACCCCTTCCTCAACAATTTTCTAGTTTGTGTCATGGTAAGAAAACACGAACATCCCGGTGATTTGTAACCGTAAAATACTACCTGAGGTTGTCTCAACGTTCTAATATTCACACATTTCTTTTGACAATCTATAATTGCCCCATGGTTAAACAACCAATCCATACAGAGAATTACATCGAATTCTCCTAACTTTATCGGTATCAAATCTACCGATAATTTATAACCCGTATGTCTACACAACAACTCTTATGAATAGCTTCAACAAGAATGATCTCATTGTTTGCTACCTTAATATTTAAAGGTATTGGTAACTTTTAGGGAAGTAATCCTAATCGTCTAGCAAAATCACATGTTATAAATGAACAAGTAGCACCCGAATCAAACAGCACGTAAGCATTTATGTCACTGATCGGAATAATATCTGCGACTACGTCCCATGATGCAACTGTATTCTAGAATGTCATGTTAAAGGTACAGGCCATCGGTCTACCCGGCTACATTGAACCACCAATAGCTAACTTACCGCTATTAGCGCACTTATTCCAGTCTGCCCCATTCTTCGGGCAGTTCTTTGCTATGTGGTCAGTTGACCCACATACAAAGCATCTGTGGTTCTTCTTCGGACTTGGACAGTTAGGTGAAATGTGGCCCTCCTGTCCACATTTATAGCATACGGCCTTCCCCTTGAGACAGACTCCTAAATGATTCTTCCCACAGGTTTTGCAGGCCTCCATCCTTCTCTTCGGATCTCCTTATTTCACTCCGGTATTCCCAGAGTTACCCTTTCCTCTTCTGTCCTTCGCCACTTCCGCTAGCTCCATAGACCTTTACTCCTCCATCAACCTTTCCCTTATTCTTCTTATCCTCGTGGTACTGGCTTAAAGCCTCACTCCTACCTTCAGCGATTATCGCCTTCTTTAGTATAGTCCCAAAGGAAGTACTTTAGAACACATATATCCAGTTATAGAGCCAGGGTTTCAAGCCCTGCTCGAACTGTCGAGCTTTTCTAACCTCGGTGTCCACTTGGTGTGGAGCAAACCTCGCTAGTTCATTAAACTTGGTAACATATTAAGGAACCGTCATTTCCCCTTGTTTCAAATCAAGAAACAACATTTCCATCCTTCCCTGCATGCTCGTGGGAAAGTAGTTCTCGAAGAATATCTCCTTAAACCTCACCCATGTTAAGTTCTATATATCAGCTCTAGCCTAGTTAGCTTCCCACCAAAAGTTGGCCTCTCCCTTCATCATATAGGTTGCAAAAGCAATCTTCTAGCCCTCATCGAAATTTTCTATGACAAATGCCTTCTCAATTTCTTTTACCCATGTTTGGGCTTCTATAGGGTCCATAGTTCCTTTAAATTCTGGCGGACCGACACTCTTAAAATCTTTAAAAGTAGTAGCTCGTACTACTCCAGGATTTACGGGGATATTAGCCCCATTTCTATTAAACTCGTCCGTTAAAAGATTAACAAACTCCTGCATTGGGTTAACTGGACCTCCCTCCAGTTGATTAACATTAGCGTCTTGATTTCTTTGTCTCCTTCTTGGCAGCATTTTGCTGTTACAATAAACAACACATTTCGTTATTATTCGCTTCTCATTAGTTAGTTATCATTCATGATTAAACAATAACTTCAACCTATTACGCAATATGTTCCATAAAAGTCCTATATTAATTCATTTCATGTAGTATAATACTACATCGTTTACATTACACAGCCTAAGCTGATTACATTACTATCTCGCAATTGATTTCCAAAAATTGGGATTTACAAAAGACTATCATTTGTTATACAAAAGAGGGTTTTACATCATTACTAGATACAAAATATTTACATATCTAAAACTACTCTAGTCACTACTAGATTACATCTATCGCAAGGCATTATCAAAATATGCGGTGGTAAGATCGGCGATATCATCACGGCTGATAGTATGCCGAGTATGCCCAGCCTCTATTGGATAACCAGCTACCTGCTGCTGGAAATCCTTAGAGAAACTCTTATAAATATAGGACATCCTCCCTATCTTCTGTTTCTTGGTCTTTAGCTCCTACCTGAGCTCAAAGACCTCTTGTTTTAGCTCGTGGACCTTGTCCTTGGCTAAAACTCTCTCGTCATGGTCCTTCTCCCACATCGACTCCACATCTATCTTATCCTCCAAGACATCATGGAGTTCTTCTTTCAGCTCCTTTACCTCCTTACAATACTGGATGTTTCTATCCAATACTGCCATAAAATAGTGACATCATTGACTCCCCCAGAGCCATCTCTGCTGTGATTACTACTAGGTTAAAGGACACTGCCTCCACCTCTTCTTCCAACATGCCATCGAACAAAGATATAAAGTCTATGCTCTCTGAGTCTCCAGACTCAACAACTATTACTTCAGGCTCTGTTGCTATAGGATTCAGTATGATCTCTACTTGATTCACCGACCCTTCACTGACTATATGTATATCCCTGTACATTTCATTTCCTCCTGACATCTATAACAAAACAAATAGTTTGATTAGTACACGTCAGTACAATAATAAAAACATATAAGATATATAATGCATTTTTATAGGGTTAATTTCTATCTTCTACTTCTTTGACTCTTCTTAAGGTTATGAATTAAGATTTTAATCCCCCCTTAAGTTTTATAACCTATGGCTCTGATACCAACCTGTGACGCCCCCAAATTCAGGTATCTTCCAGCCCGACATATGGTGCTACACTGTGCTATAAATCACACATACATTCAATTGAAATGCCTCAAAAGAACGAATATGTCTTTATATATATTCCAAAACAATATTCCCTTCCCAGGTTCTTTATAACCAATACATAAGTTATTTGTCATAATATCAAATACATTACAACATTAAACCTATACTATTACATAGACAGTTCAACAGTCTGCCATAGCCTTTCCCTTATCTTTATTGGATCCTTTGGTCCGTTCGGTCTTAGCTGCATTCATATGGTTCAAGCAAGAGTGAGCATAACAAGCTCAGCAAGTACAATAATTTCATTTAAACGACATACTTGAAACATCGGAATAATATATCTTAAGTAACTGAACAATAGTTACGAAGTGCTATCGATAATTCAAAATAGGTCTTCACTTTTCCTTCAAAATGTTTTACATTCACAATATTCAGTAAAATATCAATTCCGGCCCAAGACAATGAGCATTTCATACTTTCTTTAAAAAGGACAACTCGACACTAAGTCTGTAAGTTCGGCATATCTTACGAGCACGTCTAGGTGATCAGCCTATAGTACTCTATGTTGATCAACACTACATTCTTTAAACGTATGTACGTTTAGGTGGTGGCAACCTCACGTGCATGTCGTTTGACGACAAAACATTTTAACATACCCAGTCTTCATTGGAAAACCACACCAACATAATTTGGTAAAACATTGATAGTACTTTGATAGATTATAAGAAATCCAACATAACTAAGTCTAGCCGAAAGAATTAGCATCGACTTTATCATACATCAATTCATGCGTATCACAAAGCTTGTCCAGATTGAACTGAAACAAGGGTTAGAACACTTGCCTTCAGTGTTTGCTACTGTTACTACATGTTCACTTTAAGACTTTAAGGTCTCTACTATATATAATCACATAACATAACACATTAGGTCATGAATAAACATACATGGTTCCTAATGAATCTTACCCATTCTTCTCAATCTAATCATGTCTTAGATTGTTTATTATTGGTTCTAACTTATCACATTACATTGCTCTGACATTTAATTAATCTTTCGTTGACCTTCAATTGTAATACTTAAGGTCTTTAACATCAATTAAGAATGTTACTTCAAGTTTTTGAAGGTTGTACATCATTACCAATTATTTATCTTTCTTTTTATCTTCATAAACATTATTTACTATGCAAACCCTAAGGCTGGGGCTGTGGCGCCAGCTTCCTTTAATTAAGCCGCGCGGCGGCGCCACACTTCAGTGGCTATAGACCGGACTCGGCGCTGCCGTACGAGTCCTAGCGTTACTTACCGCGCTGCGGCGTGAAACTCCAGTAGGTCATAGCTTTTCTCGGCACTGTTCGGCGCTGTAGCATAACCTATTTTGCCTCAGGCTGGCACCGCGGTGCCAACTCTGTGCACCAGAAATTTTTTACAGACTTTTTCTTTTGTGAGATTCCCAGGCTCATAACTTCTTCGTTATAAGTTCGAATTAGCTCGTTCAAAAGCCGTTAGTTCATAAATCACATACTCTACGCGTTCATACAAAAATTTTACATTTTCGACATCGTTAACTCAAAATTCACCTATTAGTTCATTTTTATCAAAAATGATAAACGTCCGTGAACGTTCAACGCTCGTTTCTTCGTTTTAAGTCAAAATTCGATCATTTTTTATTCCGCAACTCTATAATGCCAAATAAGACTTGTCTCCATCGAAAACCAACGTTTTCGAGCTCAAAATTAAAATTTGACTTCTAATCCGAGAATTTCACAAATTCGACGATTATAGTCCAATCGTGAGAATTCCAGCATTACTTCGTTACTTGTGATTTGATTATTATTTCAAATGGATTCTATCCATCATATTAACATCTTAACCTACTCATTTCTTCAACTTATTTTCATGATAAGTTGTTACTTATTATTCATGAGCTTATAACTTATCAAAGTATAAACTACATATATTTTCATTTCTCATTACTTATGATAGATTAAGTCTTCTAACCATCATTCTTACATCCTTTTATCATACTAACTTCATTCATGTAAATATGTTACAAGTCTTACAAGTTTTTCCTTAGTTCATAGCTTATCCATGAACAAAGTGCTTATTATCCGCTTATTAAGACTTAAGTCCTTAGATTATTCATTCTTATCATTTCTTAACATACATGTCCATTAATCCACACTTCTCTTATCAACCAAAAATGGTAGAGATGGAAGACTAATAACATAAGAGGCTTACCTTTGATGATCAAGCTTGTTCTTCTTATTTTCTAATAATGGAAGTCGAGCTTATTCTTGCTTATTCTCTCTACCAAATAAGTTGAAAGTGTTGGATGAAAGTTAACAATCAAACAAATGAAAATCAACTCTCTTATTTATAAGAAAACCAAGGTTAGGGCATATTAGTCATTTAGGCCAATACCACCTCCTTACTATTCATTACCTATGCACTAAGTAAACTTGCTCCCTACTTCTTTTGCTTAGACATTATATAAAGTTCTTGGTCACCAAGATTAACCATTTGGCCATGGGTTTCCCCATGGGTCACCCTAACCCATTTGATCAATAACTTGGGCTTAGGTTTATTTACTTAACTTAAGCTTTTGGGCTTGCATTAAATTACTTTGGACTTTACCTTAAAAAACCACTTGGGCTTTAACATTACATAATCTTGGGCTTGCATATTAATTCTTATTGGACTTACACTTCCTACATAATCCAACAAGTCCATGTCATTTGGGTTAAAGCCTTAGAACGTATACTATACGTATAATTCTCGTATTCTCACTCGTATACTTATTCAACATATACTATATACCATCATTCATACATACTCGTATAATACCTCATATTATACCCGTATTCATTACTTCACATAATACATACGTATTACACAATCATCGTTTTACTAGTTAACGCTTTACTTTTCCTTAACTTCCTCGAATTAAGTTCGCATGTGAAAAATTACATTTTCTATACTTGAATTATTATTACATAATCTATCTCACCTCGATATTCTATCTTTACGTATTTCTCGGAAGTTCAAAAATAATTCCCGAGCAGAAATTGATAAATAGTGTTTTTTAGAAAATTTCTCGGAAAGTTTTTATTTTCGTCTTGGAAATTCAAACACATTAATTCCTTCACGTAGTTAAAATACTACGACTTTCTGACGTTCCTAGGTTATAGAATGACATTCATCTTACTAACACATAATAATAACAAATAATATAATTTTATTCATTATTTAATTAAATCAAATTATTTTACATAAGATTCGAATTTCTCGGTCGTTACAATTCCAAGTCCAGAATGAATATCTGTTGAGGTGCTTCTTTCAAGCTTTGGACCACGTTGGCTTCATTATGCCCCATCTTGCAGAGGAATTCTTTAATTTTCTCCTCGGGCACTTTCCCCTTAGATTTGATGACTGGCATCATCACTCATTGTGGTAGATATAGCGGATTTTCTCTTGACACCGCAACAGTTTTATTTGACGTTGATCCCTCAACATCCCCATAGTTCCATGGGACTTTTTTCAGGCTGATGATAGGATACTACGGCCTGAATGGAAATATTAGTGGTTCTAGTGCAGCCACTTTCAAAGGGCTTTCCACTCCTTTGAGCTTGATTGCTTGAATTGTAAGAGGTGTGACAAGCAAGTCTCCCTCAGAGGATATAACTGCTATGACTTCCCTCCATCTCTACGTTCCTGGAGGAAATATCTTCCCACTCTCAGAAAATATGGTGCCATTGTCTGCCAGTTGCAGGTCACCGATGTCAATCATATTTTGGATAAGATGACGAAGTGCCCAGCAGCTTTCCATGTTATGACTACGAGTATTGGAGTGATATTGATAGACCCCGGTAGCATCAAATCTCTTTGAACGCGAATTGATTGGCGGTAGTAGTGTTATAATCTTCCCATCATTGATCAGCATCTGTAAGATTTCTTCCATTGGCTGACCTAAATGGGTGAACTCCCTTTGGTTTGCATAGTCCCGACGAGCCTGGAACCTTGCTTTTCTTGCAAGTTTTTCTTCCAAGGTTTCATTCTCTTATACTTATTGATTCTTTGTGATAAGGGAGAGGAGACTTGCATGCTCCTGACAAAGTAACTGTCGTGTAACTTGGTGTTGATGTATCACCAGTTCTGCAAGTTGATTAACCTGTTCACTGATAGACTTCATTTATTGTTCTATCATAAATCAGAATTCTGAATAATCCCATTTATCATAATTGTCTTTGCTGGTTTGGGAAGAACCCCCCACATATCTTAGGTAATTGGAACTTTCTCCACTCCCTTTGTTGATCATGTTGACATTCTCTTCCTTGTGTCGAGGGAGAGCATTATATTGAACATTTGGTTATCCTTACTTTGTCACCATGATCTCACCACTGTCTATCAGATCCTGGATCTTGTGCTTGAGGGCCCAGCAATCTTGGGTGTCATGACCCAGAGCTCTAGAATGGTAAGCACATTTTTTGCTTGTATTGAAATTCTTTCCACTTGGATTGGCTCGTGGAAGGAGCTGGACAATTTTCTTTTGTGCTGTCAGAAGCTTGAAGATGTTTTTCACTTAGATTAATGTTTCTAAGGGTCCGGGGCAAAAGAAATAAAAAACTGAAAATGGTTGTTTCTTTTGTGGCAAGCCCAGACATAAAAAGAAGGGTTGTACCAAATTTGCCGCTTGGCGTGAAAAGAAAGGTACATTTCAAGTTTTGGTTTGTTCTTAAATCAATTTAACTTCAGTACCAAGAAACACTTGGTGGGTAGATTCTGGTGTTACTACTCATATTTCTGTTTCTATACAGGGTTGCTTGCACTCCCGAATGCCAACTGATGCTGAAAGACATATCTATGTGGGTGATGGCAAATCAGTGGAGGTGAATGTAATAACCCGATAATTTCTATATAAATAAATAAGAAATTTTGCATATAAATTTTTTTATTATTATTATTAATAATGCGTATGTAAATATGTGATAAATAAAATTTATTTATTACGTGAATAATTTCAAATAATTTTATTTTAGAATTATGGATCATTATAAAGTATATTCTTATAATAATTCATTTTACAGTAGAAATGTCTTTATTAATTATTTTCCATGAAAATATAATTTTTGTATTATTTAAATAATATATGAAATGATTATTGGAATTATTATTATTATTGTTTTATTATATGAATTTTAGTTCAGATTATTAAGTTAATTATTTTAACTTAATTAATGATGTTATATATGAAAGATAAATTAGATATGAAATCCAAACCCTAAATTTAGATTTTTGTTCAAGGGATGAAAATAATAATATAATATAATTTATATTTTGATTTTTCAGTACTATAAATATATACTGTATATGTGTAGATTGTTAATAGTTAGTCAATTATGGTGTATCACGACAAACCCTAGTATCACTGTCATAAACCATAATTGGAAATTAAAAACTGGAATTTAAGATCGGTCAGAAATTATGTTATATGAATTATGTGCATATTATAGAATTAATGTTAATTAGGAAAACCCTAATAAATATTTGAAAACCCTAATTTAAAATTACAAACCCTAATTTGCTAATTAAGAACCCTAATTGCTAAAACTAGAAACCCTAATTATTATGTTAGCAAATTAAACTGGTAATTTGGGAACCTTAATTATATTAAGGAACCCTATGTATTTTTAGAACCCTAATTTTCTATTAAAAACCCTAATTTTAATTAGTGTGTTTGAATTAAAATTTTATTACACTTTAATTTTAATTTTTCAAACCTTAGTAATTATTTGGGAAACTTTAAGATTTAAAGTCTAGTGATTAAATCCTAGATTCAAGCACCTTGGACAAGAATGCCCTTAAAATTAAAATACAAATTACCATTTGACCCTTTTTATCCCATTTGTTGAATTATTGGTAGCCAAATCTTTGTAATATCTTGGCAGCCACCCTAGTCTACCTAGCTATGAGCTATAACATCAGCACATTAGCTATTAGCATACAAATTCATTGCATCAATGGATTGGATAGATTTAAAGAGAGAGAAAATCAAAAAGGAAAGCTCTTTCATACACTTATGTTCAATCTAGACATTCTCTCTCTAAAACCCACGAAATTAAGTACCATTTCAGTCACAAACCAAGCCCCACGATTATCATTAACAGATCAGAAAGTCAGCAGCAAGATCAAAGCTTAGAAAAGGTGCAAACCCTAAAATTTGAAAATCTTTTGATCATATGTTAGATGTAATTTTTTGTGTGTTAAATATATTGTATGGGGTGTTAATCAATGATCTGGGTTGCTAGATGTTAGATTCATAACATCTAGAGGCTCAGATTTGATGATTTTCCAAATCTGGAAAATTTTGAAAAGAAGGGTCTGACAGTGAATCTCAGGTCCCATAGATCTCAGTCTGTTATGTGTTTTTGTGTTTTGAAAGTTTGTACTTGTAGTCTGTTAGGAAATCTTTAATATGCAACTTGAATCAGGTCCATACCTATTGTAGATTAAAAGTTATTTATGGTCAAACTAGGTTGACCGACATTGATCGGCAGTTCTGCAAACCCAGATTCTGCCCAGAAAAGTCTGACAGTGACTTTTGAGACGCTAGATCTTACTTCTGTTAAGTGTTTTAATCATGTTCTTGTTATGTGCTTCTATACTGACGTGAGTACTGCATATACATGCTTTTATATTACCCAAATACGTAACAGAAATGAATTGAAAGTTGGTCAAACTTGAGTTGACGAAACTGCTCAAGAACATTTCTGGATAACCCAGAAATGTTCAAGAATAGTTCATGATCACTACTTTGACCGGCCCATATCTCTTGCTTGTGTTGATGTTATGATGATCTGATGATATGTTATTATTCCTTGTCATGTATACCATAGATTTGACCCATTAAACGATATAAATCATGACCAGGACATAAAGGAATTCGAGCATGAAAGTGATAGGTCGAACTGCTAGGTTTCTGGGAAAAACCCAGAAACACTTTGACAGCATGTTTGGTAGCTCATATCTTTTTGATTAATTATGTTTAAACTTGAACATGGCTTGAATCATGTTCTTCGTTAGTTACTCTTCAAGGCCCGACATGTAGACCACCCATAACATGAACCGATTGATAGATATAAGGCCATGAAAATGGTTGACCGGCCATGACTGAAAATTCTGGGCAGCCCAGAAACTTGATGAACAGCTCTGACAGCATGTTCTGATGCTTAGATCTTTCTCATGTTTTATGATTTGGTCCAGAAATGGTTTTGAACATGTACTCTTACATACATACTACAACATTTAATCAATAGCATGTCCAGAAATGATTCATAGAGAGAATGAATGATGATCAAACAAGCAAGCTCGATCACCGACTTTGAATGCCTGGGTTTCTCAAGAACACCTAAGGCAACACTTACTGTCGCCAAAGGGCTTTAGCGACAAACTTAGAAAAATTAATTAATTTAATTTCTAAAAATTATATAAAAATAGTAAATAAATTCTGAAAATTACAAAAATAGTTTTAAAAATTATTTTAAGTTATAAAAATTAAGTATTAATAATTTGACATATTTTTCATAAATATTAATATTTATTTGGATATTATTGGTATTTAAATTATTTAATAAATACATTAAATAAATTAATTAAAAATGATTTTATTGTATTAAAAATTATTTTAAATAATAATAAGGTATTTAATAATATTTTTAAGTTATAAAACATAACTTTTAATATTTTAAGATAAGTTTCATTAATTATTAAATATTATTGATATTAGATTTATTTAGTAATTATATTAAATAAATAAATTAAAAATTATTTTAATATTCTAAAAATCATTTTTGATGAAAATAAATAGTTTAAAAATATTTTAAGTTATAAAATATAACTTTTGGTATTTAAAGGTAAATTCATTAATAATTTAATATTAATGATAGTAAGTTTATTTAATAATTATATTAAATAAATAGTTAAAAATGGTTTTTATTGAATTAAAAATCATTTAAAAAGGAAATAATTGAATTAAAAATATTTTAAGTTATAGTTAATGACTTTTAATATTTTCATAATTAATAAATTAATATTCTAATATTAACGGTAATTATTTAAAAATGATTTTAAATGTTTTAAAAATCATTTATGGGTAATATTAATACTTTAAAAATATTTTGAGTTATTATAAATAACTTTAATATTTTGGAAATGGTTTCATTAATAATTTAATATTAATTAAATATTAATGATAATAGAATTATTTAAGATTTAAATCATTTATTAATGATTCCGGTGTTTGAAAAATCATTATAAATTATATTAAATGTTTAAAAAATATTATAATGTTATGAAAAATAATATGACTGTTATTTAAAATACCTAAACAACTATTGAACTACATAATAGAGTCTTAGACTCGATAATTACCCGATAACGCCGTCGGTACACCGAAATACTTCAAAAATTGATCTAGACTTATATAATTGGACTCGATAAGTGTTTATTTGTGATTCAATGGTGTAGACACTTGAAATTTTCTGTACTACTGACACTAACATTGCAGGAATGCAGATTCGTCTTTTATGAGAGAACCCTGAAAGATAATCCACAACCATACCGGATACTACCGGAGGTTCAGCATCAACCCCAGATCGCAATCTGGGAGTAATCGTTCCAATCTTGGAGAACCCCGAGGCATGCAGATCAATACCGGAACACACACCGGAGAAGACCGATTAATCTCGGAGATAACCCCGAGGAATCCAGTCTCAGTAATAAACATGGGAATAGCCTCCAACCTTGGTGATAGCCCCAAGGAATGTAGTTTCGGCATTAACCCCGAAAATACTTGGTACAAGTGCAACAAGCTTCAATCTTGGCGCTCACAACGAGATACACTGTATCAGCCCGGCGATGACATCGGGAAGACAGACATACCTCAAAGATGACAATGAGGACTTTTAACCAATTGCAGCAGTCCAATCCCAGCGACGCTGAACAACGTCTGCTTTTTCGACCCAACCCGGCAATAACACCGGTAAGGGGCAACATCATCATCTGACCAACACGATGCCATACCAAGTGGTCTCAACACATCTACGCAACAACAGCCCACAAGGTTAACCAATCCCGAGTTAGTATTGTGCGGGGTAACGGATGAAAGTTGAAGCTTGAAGACCGGAGGGCACCGTCCCATCTTCAAAGACTTCGTACAAACTCTAATCCCATGCCATCGTACAAACTCACGACAACGGCGGTCCGAAATAGGTCTTGTATACCTCAAACAGATGCCCGAGTTGCACTTTAGAAAAACCGAGTAGACATTACAGTGCCCACGTGCACGTACTTCGAGACGACCCTACCCGACCAAGCCGGGCCGACCCGACCCGCCTCTGGTACACCTGCGGCTGGGCCATAGGTACACCTGTGGCAGCTTTGGTCTATAAATAGAGGGCTTGGGTGTAAAACCCCGAATTTTATGAAATAAAAGTATTCAATTTTTCTTATAATTACTATTCAGTAAATGGTTAAACTGATAAAAGTTTAAAGTTATGAGTGAAATATGATTTTTTTCAAAATAAGCAAGTGGTTATAAAATAATCATTGTTGTCGGGAAATATTCGTTTGGTCGTGGAATATTCTTTCTGTCGGGGAATATTCGTACGACGGCGCAGCCATCTGTGGGCCCCATAATAGAATAACTGTCAGGTGAAAAAAATGACAAATTTGAGTTTTTACAAATAACGGCGTAGTTGTTATCGTTAATACTGTTGGATTCTGATTTATTGTTGATTTATGCAGCCATCTGTGGGTCCCATAATATTCGTACGACGGCGCAGCCATCTGTGATTCTGATTTATTGTTGATGAAGGCTATTGATAATTGAATTATCTTTAGTCATGATATTCTTTACTGAGCTAGTTATGCTCACCCTTTTGCTTCACAATTCCTTTCAGTTATAAGAGTGTAGCTGGGTCGAGCGGGGGTAACAAGGGAATAGAACGGTGGTCATCATTTAGTAGTTATATTTGGTGAAGAAAATAGGGTGAGGCGAACCCAACGTTGGAAGGGTGTTTTGTCACTATCATACAAGATGTCTAATGACATACAACCTCGTGTCATCATAAGACAGGGTTGTGCTCATCTACTTGCTGAGTATATCTATGGGCACTACCTATATAATCTTGGTGTTTGTTTGAAGTATAATTCTCAATTAGAGACAGTGGAGATAATGATAAGTCAAGAGAAGACTCACCATTGGGAAGAATATGATAGTAATCTTCTCGTTTTTCTTTGGGGTCTATTGGGTCAACCAAGGATAATTCTGTGGCCATATGATATCTATCATAACCTAGACGCGTGGCCTCCCATGTACGAAGGTTTCCTTGAGCATTTCCCAAAGATTCTAATTTTTAAAACAGTTTTTGACTATACCTTTATGTAAGGTGTTATTGTGAGGTGATGTCCACGGTTGGAACATGAGTCACATTTGGTATATATTTGTATCCAAACTCACAGCATATGTGTTGTTGTATTTTACACGACAATTGTTGTAATAAAGTTGTAGTTATTTTCTGTACCATGTATTTGACGACTCAGAATGGGTTGGGTGGAATGGACCTATTTTGGGGTCGTCACAGGTGGTATCAGAGCTTAGGAATATGATCTCTGGCGGAGATCGGGGAATAAAACTAGGAGGGGAGAGATGAGTAAATCCTTCGCTAGTGTCCTACCTAAGCTTATTTGTTGGTCATTCATAATATTGGGATATTATGTGATATGTTAATTTGTTTAATTAACCCTTGTTTTATGGCAGTATTTGAGAATGACAGCTGAGAATGCTAATAATAGAGTGAATGAGACTGTGGGGATACCTCTAATCACTAACCGTGATAATGTGATGTCAGACGAAGAAGGAATTAGAGATATCCATGTGGTGAGTGAAGAATTGATAGTTACACCCGAGATAGTCGCAGAGGTAACAGCTGAGACTGAGGAAGAAGAGGAAGAAGAAGTACCAGAGGAGAGTTTATTAGAGGTATTATATGATCAAAATGTAAAATTTCAAAATCGTATTCATAAGTTAGCAGAGCAGGCAGAAGAACGACAGGCGGTCGTGGAACAAAAGGATGCAACAATTCAAGCTTGTGTTACCCGATATGTGATGCTTGAACAGAAGCATTCTTTGGCAGAGTATAAGATGATAAAAATAGAATCTGAGCTGAGAGAATAAAAAACTGAATGAGTGAGAATAAGTGATGCATGGGCAAAAGCCGCACGACACGTGGATATTGTGAAAAGAGATGTTCGATCTAAGAAGGCTAAAATAGATGATATGAATTTCTCTTTTTGGAAAGCAATTGGGAGAACCCAACATCGAGTTTTGAATTACCCTGTACATAGCGGTCAACCTGAATCCGATATGGATCGAAGATTGATGATTCAGATCATGAATGAGGAGTACGAAGAGGCAGTTGAGGGAGGAATATGTCCTATAGAAAGGTATATTCCAACGATAATGATGACGCCAAATGCTACTCCAGACAAGTCAAAGCCGAGTAGTTCGAGGGATGGCGGTTGTCATGACTTCTCAACAAATGAGGAACCCAAATGAAGTTATCATGGGAGATGAGCAATGGAGAAATCATGATGATCTGAGAGATAGAATCTGAAATAGAAGCAAGGTATTCTCAACTCTTCGAAATACCAGGTACGTAAATTTTGGGGACGAAATTTCATAAGGAGGGGAGATTGTAAGACCCCGAATTTTATGAAATAAAAGTATTTAATTTTTCTTATAATTACTATTCAGTAAATGGTTAAATTGATAAAAGTTTAAAGTTATGAGTGAAATATGATTTTTTTTCAAAATAAGTAAGTGGTTATAAAATAATCATTGTTGTCGGGGAATATTCGTTTGGTCGTGGAATATTCTTTCTGTCGGGAAATATTCGTACGCCGGCGCAGCCATCTGTGGGCCCCATAATAGAATAACTGTCGGGTGAAGAAAATGACAAATTTGAGTTTTTATAAATAACGGCGTAGTTGTTACCGTTAACACTGTTAGAATACCCGGTGGTTAAAATACAGTAATACGCGTTATTGCACATTAGCACACGGTATTGCATAGTATTTTTGAAATTATTGATTCTTACGTAAGAAGGCACTACTCAATAATTGTTACAGTAATTACTGTTCAATATTTTATTTTATTGATTCAATAATTGTTACGTTGAAATTTTGTATTATTGTTGTTCAATAATTGTTGCTGCACAGTATTTCCCATTATCAGATCAATAATTCATATTATTTGAATAGTATTATTAGATAGCATTATTGGCAATGTCTAGAAAGTTCTATCTAGGGAGAGGTTTGGTCATCTAATTGCGCGTCAGTAAGGAAAAATTCTTATTGGAAAGCCCCCTCTTTCCTAGGAACGGCCTGGTTGTCATAAATGTGATTCTGTAATATTATTTGTGAATAATTAATTATCGATTCATATGATAAGGAAATATTTATTTTATGTGGATATAAATGAGGGATATATTTTTGTGGTTAAAAATGAAGGAGTTAATGTTGAGGTTTTTATCAGTATTTTTGTCGGAATGGAGGTATTAAAAATCAGGGTTTTTGAGATATTTTGCGGGGGTTATAATTTTTAATTCGACCGTTGGATTGTGGTAATTTTTGGATATGTTATACATATATATGTTGAGTATATGCCCACAAATTTTGAACCATTAAAAATGAACGTATGATTTATTATGAATTTTACGAGATGACTGGTTCAGAAATTGTTGAATTTTCGGAGTTTATCATTTTGGTGGAAAATTCTAGAATTGGTGGACCCCACTTGTGGTTGGTGAAGAAATGTACTGAATTATATTTCAAATGTGGTGGGTGGGAATAGTAGCAGGTAAAGCCATCAGGTTGCAGGTCAAACCTACCAAAATTTTTCTATAAATAGAGGGCTAAGTTAGAATTGAAAATCACACCAGAAACATAAGCTTTCTCTCTTTCTCTCTCTATATTATGAAGCATATTTTGTGAGTTTTTAGATACTTGGTGAATTGCTATTCATCAGTGCAAGTTTTCTTCAGCATCATATCCGATATCCAGTCAGAAGTACTGCTCTTTTGAGGTAAGGGATAGTAAGGGATTTTAAGGGTTGTTATGATTTTCAGTTTCGTAATTTTTCTGAACTTCAAAAATTATGGAAAAATTTGAAATGATATTTTGATGAGTTTTCTTGATTGTGTCCAAAAATGGTGATTTTTGGATGTATAGATTAAGAGTTATGAATTTTACGGGAAAAGACTATTTTAAAAGTAACCGCTTATAACTTCTTGTGGTTAACTCCAAAATTGATGAAATTTTTATTGGGAGTACATGTATATGATAGAAGTATACTCTGTAAATTTCAGAATTTTTAGATAAAAGTACAATTTTTGATAAATGTTTAAATATTCGGCTATTTTGGCCATATGAAAAATAGTAAATGACTTTTAAAAATTCTGAGAAAAATATATGTTCACTATGGGACTATATTATGCTAAATCCCAGAAAAGAAATATTTTTGTAACTGATTTGGTATTTTTCATGAAAATGGTCTAGTTATGAGTAAATGAATTAAATATGTTTTGTGAAGTAAGAAAATTGGAAAATAGGATTTTATGACTTGAGAATCTTATATGAGGTATATGCAGATTTTTGATGAGGGTTTTGGTTATTGGTGATGAAATCTTAAGAGTTGGCATTTTATGATGATTAAATGCATTAATTAGTAAAGTGTAAACAATTTAAATAAATTGTTTATAAGGTTAAGAAATATTATTCTTTCAATATCATTATGCCGAAATATTGATATGGATTTTATTATGGAATTTCTACCTTTTTCATGTCGGAGTTACTATTCATGAGTTACTATTCATGAGTTATTATTCATGAGTTATTATTTACGAGTTACTATTCACAGAAAAATTGTTTTCTTTTTCTGACCAAATTATCGTTGATTTATGATTGTTGCTCTTGAAAATAAATGCAGTTGTTGATAATATTATTTTTATTATCATATATAACATTTTTATAACTCTGATGTTGAATTTCTCTTTCACTTGAGTGTAAAGATGAGTAAATTACTGGTATGATCGTGACTGAGGAATATCTTTGGCCTGTAGTGCAAAGATGAATTGTTAACTGGTATGATCATGACCATTGAATTTATAAGTGAATATCTTTAGCTTAAGTGTAAAGGTGAATTGATCAACATGGTTATAATTATTGTTTATATAAATTGTGAAATGATTATATATTTCTTTGAGATATTAATATATTTGGCCGCAGTGCAAATATGAACTGTTGAGGAATATCTTTGGCCTGTAGTGCAAAGATGAATTGTTGATGAATATCTTTGGCCCGTAGTGCAAAGATGACATGTTGTTGAATATCTTTGGCCAGTAGTGCAAAGATGAACAAATGTTGAGATGAACATGACCAACTGGTGATACAAATGAATATCTATGGCCGTAGTGCAAAGATGAAGTTATTCGTATGATTATGAACAGGAAATGTGATTTGGTGTAACCATGATCTTTGATGTTTCAGGTAAAGATAGGTGATGAAAATTATCTTCGTCCTGGATGAGAAGAGGAATTTAGAACTACAGTTATGATTATGAGTTATTCATATGATTGTGGACCAGAAATGTTAATTGATGTTACAGGGATAAAACATTGTTGATATATTTTTAACATGGAGAAGATAATAGACTTTATAGTCTATTTGACTCTTCTAATGGATTGCTCGTTCCGCTGCAACTATGGTTGAAATTTTTATCATTTACCATATGTTCTAAATCTCTGATTTATTGTTGATGAAGGCTATTGATAATTGAATTATCTTTAGTCATGATATTCTTTACTGAGCTAGTTGTGCTCACCCTTTTGCTTCACAATTCCTTTCAGGTAATAAGAGTGTAGCTGGGTCAAGCGGGGGTAACAAGGGAATAGAACGGTGGTCATCATTTAGTAGTTATATTTGGTGAAGAAAATAGGGTGAGGCGAACCCAACGTTGGAAGGGTGTTTTGTCACTATCATACAAGATGTCTAATGACATACAACCTCGTGTCATCATAAGACAGGGTTGTGCTCATCCACTTGCTGAGTATATCTATGGGCACTACCTATATAATCTTGGTGTTTGTTTGAAGTATAATTCTCAATTAGAGACAGTGGAGATAATGATAAGTCAAGAGAAGACTCACCATTGGGAAGAATATGATAGTAATCTTCTCGTTTTTCTTTGGGGTCTATTGGGTCAACCAAGGATAATTCTGTGGCCATATGATATCTATCATAACCTAGACGCGTGGCCTCCCATGTACGAAGGTTTCCTTGAGCATTTTCCAAAGATTCTAATTTCTAAAACAGTTTTTGACTATACCTTTATGTAAGGTGTTACTGTGAGGTGATGTCCACGGTTGGAACATGAGTCACATTTGGTATATATTTGTATCCAAACTCACAGCATATGTGTTGTTGTATTTTGCACGACAATTGTTGTAATAAAGTTGTAGTTGTTTTCTGTACCATGTATTTGACGACTCAGAATGGGTTGGGTGGAATGGACCTATTTTGGGGTCGTCACATTGGGGTGCTGATTTTTGAGATAAAAAAGACGGGGAAACCCAACAGAATTCCCTCTTCACTTACCATACAGTGTATTTTCCCACTTTAAACACCTGTGAGCTCATATACAGCCCTTTTTTGTACCTATAAAAGCCAGTGTTTACTCACTCTGAAGATATAGAAGTCTTCTTTGGCAGCCCACTGTAAGCCTTCTCACACACTTTAGAGTCTTTCTCTTCATTTTTGCACACACCCTTCTACACGTTGAGAGTCATGTTGCTTGCTTTTGCCTAGACTTCGGCCCGTGGTTTCATTTCAGTCTATATATATATATATATATATATATATATATATATATATATATATATATATATATATATATATATATATATATATATTTACATATATATTGACTAACATTACCGAGTTATGCCTTGGTTGAGCCTAGACTTCGGTCTGGAGCGTTTATTTGCTTTTCTATATATATATATATATATATATATATATATATGAACTGTGTATTGGACTTTGTTCGATTGAGCCTAAACTTCGGTTTGGTGCGTTTATTGCTTTAATATATATATATACTTATATATATTAACTGTGTGTCGGACTTTGTTCGATGAGCCTAAACTTCTGTTTGGTGCGTTTAATTGCTTTCTTATATATATATATATATATATATATATATATACTTATATATATAAACTGTGGTCGAACTCCGTTCGATGATCCTGGATTTTACATCCGGTGCGTTTACTCGCTTTTATATATATATACTTATATATATGAACTGTTATCAAACTCTGTTTGGTGAGCCTGGATTTTATATTCGGTGCGTTTACATGCTTTAATATATATATATATATATATATATATATATATATATATATATATATATATACATTTCGTCCCACCTGGAGTTTACTTCGTGGTGGTTGACCGTTTTTACAGCTTTCTATACATTTCGTCCCGCCTGGAGTTTCCTCCGTGGCGGTTGATAGCCTTTAACAGCTTTCTTTACATGTCTGTATATATATATTTTCGGCTTTTATATATATACCTGCTTACTGCTTTCATACAAATTGCGGTATCATGTGAGCCTAGGAATCATGTGATCACAGATTCATCCCATTGGATCTAGATTCGGTTCCCGTGATGGACATTTTCAGCTGTAAGCAGCTTGTAAATTATTCTGCGGTGTCTGATTTTCCTTAGATGGTTTCCATACCCACGAGGAAGTCGGCATTATTTTGTACATTATTTTCGTACGGATGCTTCGCATCCGTCAAATAAAATCAACCAAGCCGCGCATTTAATAAAAATGGGAGTGCAAAAGGCCTCAATTACTATTGAGCGTCAGGGTTTGAAAAACCTCTTTTATAAAACATCACTGTCATATCTTGCTAAAATTAAATTTTTACATAAATTCAAACCATGCGTACATAGGTGCGAACGAGGCCTCGTACCACTTTTAAATAATAGCACATTGACTCACACACACACACACACACACATTCAAACAATAGTTTCTTGAAAAGATGTGGTCACCGTGGTAACACGGATGTCGGGGGGTGCTTAACACCTTCCCCCCGCATAACCAAGTCCCCAGACCCTAAATGAATCTCGGTTTCACCGACCCGTATAGCAGTGTCACATCACTAGGTCAATGTGCAAACTTTTTCTCGGTTGTGTTGGTACAACCATTTAAAAAACCAACTGGCGACTCTTAACAGTCCATCGTCGACAATATACATGTCGGACCTTTTTCACTTGTTTTTTCAAACAAATCTCACCTAAAATGAGAACACCAAAGAACAAGTAACGGAAAGGGACATCTAAAAATCCCAACGTTGACAGGTGGCGACTCTACTGGGGACTCCAGTAAGAGGACCTAAGCCGCTACTTCAATCTTTTCAAAATTGTTATCTGCTTGTGTGTGGATGTTGTATTTACATTGGATGAATGTGTACTAATGCATGTCTTGTTTAGTGCCTCGCACTATAAACTGCCTGTGATGTTAGTGCCTCGCACTATAAACTGCTCATTATATTAGTGCTTCGCACATGTTATCATTTTATACGGTGAGACGCGATGTATGTGAATGTATATTGTGTGGTCCCTCCACCAGGAGGCTATCTCGTCGGTGTTTGATTACTGGACTCGTGAGAAGCCTGATTCTCCGAGGCTCAGGAAAGGCACCACCCAAATTCGCTCCAGTTGAAAGACCGGATTAACTTCCCGTCAAGTAGATTGCGATGATTTGGGAACCTTCATGCGAAAAAGCCGCGAGAGTAACCTAAGATAGGTCAGCCTCTGATAAACCCAAAACGGAGGAAAATCTCTTCATGCTCTCATTTTAAATTACACAATTTCATGACATATCTATCTCCATGTAAATGAGAAATATGAAGGAATGTGTACACATATACATACATGCTACAAACAGCTGACATCCGTTTTTGCAGGATAAAATTCCTAAAATGGACTCATCACATTGTATGTTAATATTCACCTTCCTTAAAGACTAAACTATGCAAGTCTTTCGCAGGGAGTCAATCGGGCCTACTACCCGTTCAAAGTCCAAAAAGGCAACAGGCCTACAGTCAATTATGTCGTCATCCGACCAGACTGAACTTAATCCAGTTTCTCGCAAAGAATTCGACGGATTAAGCAAACAAATTGCAGATTTGGCTATTCTGTTCAAAGAATTACACCAATCTACATAGGGTCAGAAAATACCCGTACATGCTAAATCCTCCACACAAGGAGGAGCCCAGGTCGTTACCATACCTGAACTGCAGTTGGATCCGACCAACAAAACTCATGATGCTGCCCATCCCACTGGAGATCCAGACACTGGTGACATCAAAAAGAAAGTCCTCCAAATAGAAGAGACCCTTCGCACTATCAAAGGAATTGGAACACACGGGAGTGTTTCATATGCTGATCTATGTATTTTTCCTGGTGTTCACTACCCAGAAAAATTTAAAACTCCAGACTTTGAAAAATATGATGGGTTAGGAGATCCTTATACACACTTAAAGGTATTTATTAGAGAACTTGGATCTTATGCAGAGGATGAAAATCTCAGGATGGAATTATTCCAAAAGAGTCTAACTGGAGAAGCCCGTTCATGGTACACCAGATTAGACAACTCCAAAATCCACAGCTGGGAAGAGCTAGCACATGCCTTCCTCAGTCAATACAGCTTTCAGTCTCAAATGGCTCCTGATCGGTACCAAATTACCAAGATCAAAAAATAGTCTAACGAATCTTTCAGAGAGTATGCCCAGAGGTGGAGACGCTTGGCTGCCCAAGTGAATCCTTCCATGACCGAATCAAAAATGGTCATTACATTCATAGACATACAAGAAGCTCCCTTCTATGAGAGAGTTTTAGCCGGCATCAGCAAACCGTTTTCTGAAATGGTCAAACATGGGGAGATGGCTGAGATGGGATTGAAATTCGGAAAGATTCAAGACCTAGCTGCACTCAAAGCTGATGCTGATCACATCCAGTCTGGAAATTATGGGAACAACCCCAGGAGGGTCCATAAAAAGAAAGAGGAAGGTGTTTCCTTGATAATACAGGGTTAAAAAGGCAGTCAAAATATGCCTGTTCAGAGGAGAAACTATACTCCCTTTCCAGCACAGTCTGTAAACCCTCAAATACCAAAAGGTGGAGAAGCCAAACGCCCTCGAGTGTTCACACCCTTAGGGGACACCCTCGAGAATATCATTAATCTTCTGACAACACAAAAGAAGATTACACATCTACTTCCACCAGCCAACCCAATTGGATGGGGTTTTAATGCTGCTCGAAAATGTGCTTATCATGTCGGGGCACCTGGACATGATACTCAGGATTGTTGGGCCTTGAAACACAAGATCCAAGACCTGATAGACAACGAGATAACCCTCTTCCTCAACACAAAGAAGAAGAGGTCAACATGATTAATTGGAGCAGTGGACAGAGTTCCAACTTCAGCTGTGATTCTTCCCAAACCATCAAAGATGGTGATAACAGATGGGATTATGTCAAGTTCTAGTTCACAATGGAACGAAAAATGAAAGCTCTCTGCAGATAAATTGAATAATTGGCGGAACTGGTTACTTATCAGCATCAAGTGACTCGTCAGCTAATCAGCCAGGAGCATGCTATTCTCCTACCCATTGTCATGAATATTCCCTCTTCACTTTTAGAACATGAAATGCTGGAAGACAAAGTAACGAAGAGAGCAAATGCCAAGGCCCGTCGAGATTTCGCCAACAAAAGGGAATTCACCTATTTGGGTCAACCTATGAAGGAGATACTTCACATGTTAATCAATGAAGGAAGAATCAGTTCCCTTCTACCTCCAATCAAACCCCGTTCGGGATGGTACAATTTTGAGGGAGTATGTCAATATCATTCCCAATCTCGTGGTCACAACACAGAATAATGTTGGGCACTCCGCCACCTTATTCAGAACCTAATCAACAGTGGCGTACTGCACCTGGCAGATGACGACATTGTGCTACGTGCCAGTGAGAATACAGGTCCCACTAAATGGAAGAGTGTGGTAGCCGTCATATCTACTGAAGCTGATCAATCACTCGTCATACCAATAATTCAACTCAAAGGAAGCAACAATCCTTTGAAAGTGGCTGCTCCCGAGCCAATCAACTTGCCGTGCAGAGCACAATATCCTATTGTTAGCTTGCATAAAGTTCCGTGGAATTATGGAGAAGGTGAAGGATCCACCTCACATACCACTGCTGCAGTGTCGAAAAAAAATCCATTATACCTTCCCCAACGGGTGATGAAATCTGCCGTCAAATCAAAGGGAAAAATACCCACGGAGAAGATTAAAAAATTCCTCCGCACTATGGATCATAACGAAGCTACGGTGGTTTTAAGCTTGAAAGAAGCTCCACAATAGATATCAATTTTGGACTTGGTCCTCACTTCCGAGAATCACCGGAAGATCTTGTTAAAGGTTTTAGAAGAAGCCTATCTCCTGACATCCGTGGATGAGGAAAAATCTCAACATCTGGTTGATCACATTTTCAATGACAATGTGATATCCTTCACTGATGATGACATTCCGCCTGAAGGGACCGGTCATTGCAAACTGTTGCACATCACAGTCTTGTCCTCCGGATATATGGTGGTTGGAGTCCTGATAGATGGAGACTCATCCCTAAATATCTGCCCATATGCTACCTTGGTGAAGATGAATATCAATCCTAATCATATCCAGAGTAGTCATACTATCATCAAAGCTTTTGATGGAGCCCGCCGGAATTCAGTTGGAGTAATTGAGCTGCCAATTGAGATTGGTCCTCATACATTCTGCGTATCCTTCCATGTGCTCAAGATAGAGTCGGGATACAACCTGCTCTTGGGACGACCATGGATCCACATGGCTGGGGCAGTCCCCTCCACCCTTCATCAACAATTAAAATATATTGTCAACAACAGCTTAGTCACGATCAACGCTGAACCAGAGTGTCCTCAACACGGGGATTTACCGGTCATCAATGCTAATGCAGACGTTGAACCAGTCAGTTTTCATGCTTTGAAAATAAGCAATACCCAATACCATGTTATTGGAGCACCACTACCCGAACCCCCGATTTCTACCGAAGTGATGTCAGCCACTCAAGAAATGATGTCATTTGGTCATAAACCAGGACAAGGGTTGGGTAAAGATTGTCAGGGTATTAAGTGCCCTATTCGCTTAACCAAGCACACTGGAATAGCTGGACTAGGCTATTCGGCCAGTTCTAGTCACAGGAACCCTCATAAGCATCCGCAGGTTCCTTCAGCTTCAACTATATGGCATTTATCTTCGCCTTCAAGTGCTGAGTCCTCACAACCTCCTGTAAAGGTGCCAGCCAATGTCATGGCTATGTTGTTTCCTAAGCCGAAACCGGTGGAGGAAAACAAAATCATTATTCCAGATCCCGCAATCGAAGAAGAGGAGCGGAGAATCAAGGAGAACGTTATCCGAATAATGTCGGGCATGCGTATCATTGTCCATGATGAACATACCAACCGATACACCCCAGACGATGATTGCCCAGACATAATGGCCATCATTCGGGATAGGGAGGATGATGACAGTCTCTCCATCACTGCGGTTCACCCGAACTTTGCTCTTGCCAATTGGAACAGCATTCCTTGCATTGGTTGTCAAGGGTAAAGCAGGCAGAAGTTCTTTCTGCCCTGTAGATATAATAACTGCTTACTTTTCTATACAGTATTAGCAGTTTATTTTGCCAGTATATGCTAACACTATGTATGATCAAACACGTTTCATATATACTAAGTGAAAGCATATTTTGTTTCAGGACTCTGAATTTAGATGTGCATGTACTTGCTGATACGATGCCTCTCCTACACAGGGATTGTACCTTTGATGTAGAGATGAATTCAGCCTTGATGGATACACAGGATGACATTGAGGTGCCTCCAGAAATTCAAGAATGGGTCAAAGATACACCTAAACCCAACCTTGATCAAACCACTTCTTTCAATCTCGGAACATGGTACTATATTGTAATTCATATTCATATATATATATATATATATATATATATATATATATATTCATTAATTTCTAAATATGGTTATTCAAGTGTCCCCACTTAGATAATCATTGTATTTAATCACAGGTTGATATATACCTATTAATTTCGGTATGTATACATTAATTAAAAGCTGTCTAAGCTACTTGATCCAGCTAGACACAGATATTGTTGATCATGATAGAACTTTATTGTATCCAACCAGATTATTTTGGTTCAGATTCCTGACTAAGTATGAACATCCCGATCATGGGAAAACTTTTGTGCACCTAAGGTGGATAGAGTGAATGATAATATCGTTCTTGTATGTAGTATTGATCAATACAGGGCATAACGGGCTGATCGCCCCTCGTGCCCGTAAGTTATGACGGTTTACAGATGAAGTTCTGTTTAACCTTTTCGAAAATAGAAAACAATGTTCATAGTCTGTTGACAAATCTCCTGTTATAGTCAGTACGTAGTTTCAAAAATTCTATATAAAAGTGATATGTTGTTATTATTGGGTCAGCTTACTTCACAACTATTGATTCGTTGTAGAAGTGTCATTCAAAGAAAATATTTAATTCTTTCAGCTAATATATATAATTGTTATTACTTGCTGGGCAATCAAATTCTCATTCTTGCTTTAAATTTAAATGTTTTCAGCTAAGTATGATCAACCCGAAGGATCAAGCAAGAACAAGGGAAAAGGAAAGTTGTTCGAATGAATTTTATAATATTCGATGTAATAGTTAAAGTTTATTAATACAATGTTATTTATTATCTATGATGTATTGAATGTTTAAAGGTCTCGTACCTGGGATTTAGACTTTGATATATGTAAATTAAGTTTGATATTTATATTATTGTTATTAGTAGTAGTATTATTACGCTTATAAAAATGGTATCGTGAAGCACCGAGTTCGGGTTTCAAGTACCCGAATTTGGGGGCGTCACAGGTTGGTATCAAAGCTTTAGGGTTAGAAACCTTAGATGGGATCGACCTTAGGCTATAACCTTAGGACATGGGGAAACGTTAAAAATATAAATAACTCATATAGAGTTTAAAAGGAGATGAATTGAATAAATTCATCGTTAAACAAAATAAAAGATAACTTTTATAAAACTATTATTTGCTGTGTATATATACTATATGCTAATCAGGATAATTTGTGTGTAGATGTCAGGTGGAAAAGAATTAGGATACCTTCAGAGGGAGCCAATATCAAAGCCAATAGCTTAAATAGAGGCTCACAGTGCAAGTAACCTTGATGAGGTGGTGGTATTAGAAAACGTAGTACCAGATCCGAAACTGGTGGAACTAACAGATAGTGATTCGGACACCGAAGTTGGAGTTGATCAAGCATCAACGGCAGTGTAGAATATGAGGAACTAGGTTTCTTCTTTGAAAAAGCTGTGGGAAATAGAAAGGCTATTAAACAGTTAGTTGCGAAAAGCGTTAATGGAAACTATGGAAGAACAAGATGAGCTTAAAATCTAAATTGATCAAATGGGAGCCAGAAACAACAAATCATGCGCAGCTCCGAGCAAGAAAGAAAAAAGAAAGATGAAAGACCGTGACTTAGAAAATAAGTAGGATTAGTAGTTAATTATGTAAGTTTGATAATGTACATGTGAAATGTAATATTCTCAACTTTTTGTGTAAGTTATCGCAGTAAATCCCGACTTTTGTGGTCACAAAGGGATAATAGTATGTGTTATGTTATGTAAAGTACTTTGAGTTGATGGATACGAATCTATGTTTGATTAATGGAATAAGTTTTGTATAAAACTTTGTGTTACATGTTAAACTTATACAATAAGGTTTAGAATGTGAGTTAAATTTATGATTTTATTTAATCAGATAATGCCGCCAAGACGTCGAACTCGAAATCAAAGGGAAGAAGAATCTGTCAACAACGCTGGGGGACAATAGCAAGACCCGATGCAAAACTTTGCAAACATGGTAGCTCAGGATATGCACCAAGGAATACCCGTCACATGGAACCTGCCAGACAATCGCTTGGCAAAATTTAAAGACTTCAAGGCAGTAGAAACACCAGAATTCAGGAGATCAACTGACCCTATAGAAGCCTAGACCTGGGTTAACAAGATAGAAAAGGCATTTGTAATTTCTAGGGTAGATGAGGGGCAAAAGACCACTTTTGCCACTTATATGATGAAGGGGGAGGCTCACTTTTGGTGGGAGGCAAATTAAACTAGGACAGGAGAAGGAGTAGTTACTTGGGCTAGGTTTAAAACTCTTTTTCTCGAAAACTATCTCTCGGCTAGTATGCAGGCTAGGATGGAGGTGAAATTTATGGAGTTAAAGCAGGATAACATGACTGTTGGGGAGTATGCCGCAAAGTTTAATGAATTGGCTAGGTTCGCTCCGCATCAAGTTGATACGGAGGCTAGGAAGGCAAGAAGGTTCGAGCTGGGATTAAAACCCTGGCTCTACAACAAGGTGGTGGTGCTGTAGATTAATACGTTTGCGGCACTCATGGAAAAGTCTATCATAGCTAAGGAGGGGAGTGAGGCCATGAGCCTCTACAACAAGGAGAAGAAGAACAAAGGCAAGGCAGGAGGAGCTGTGAAGGTGGAAGGTAATAGTGGAAATAGGGGTGAGAAAAGAAAGGGGAATTTTTCTAGGAATGTTCAGGTGAAGCAGGAAGGTGTGAAGAAACAGACTGTGCAGTGTAAGAATTGCGGGAAGAATCACTCTGGTGAGTGTCTGAAGGGTAAGTTTATATGTTACAAGTGCGGTTAGGAGGGTCATATCTCTCCCAACTGCCCTCACCCAAGGATGAACAGTGGTTGTTTTCTATGTGGATCGACTGAACATAAGGTGAAGGATTGTCCAAAGAGGAAAATGGAGGTAGGGAGTGTAACCACGAGAAAAGGCAGCGGGACTCTGGCGATTACAGGACCGACTTCAACCAACAAACCACCAAAAGCAACCGCGAGAGTCTTTAACATGACGGTCCAGGATACTGTGCCAGCTGGTAATGGAACTCCAGGTATTATTCGTATAACTTTTATTTTTCATGTATATATTTGATTTTCCTATATATAGCAAATTATTTTATAAATAAATTTTGAAGGAGGAATTTGAGTTCTTCTGGAAATCAATTTTTCTATTTAATCAGGTAGACAAGCTTTATGCCAAATAGTTAAAGGTCGGTTCGATCAAATATGATCAAGATCTACTTGAAATGATTGTATATGATATGAACCCTCGTATGTATATGTTTTAAAACGGTGATTCCGGGAACAGAATCCTTATAATGGAGGGTGAATGTAATAACCCGATATTTTCTATATAAATAAATAAGAAATTTTGCATATAAATTTTTTTATTATTATTATTAATGATGGGGAATATGTGTCAAGTAATGCGTTTGTAAATATGTGATAAATAAAATTTATTTATTACGTGAATAATTTCAAATAATTTTATTTTAAAATTATTGATCATTATAAAGTATATTCGTATAATAATTAATTTTATAGTAGAAATGTCTTTATTAATTATTTTTCATGAAAATATAATTTTTGTATTATTTAAATAATATATGAAATGATTATTGAAATTATTATAATTATTATTTTATTATATGAATTTTAGTTCATATTATTAAGTTAAATATTTTAACTTAATTAATGATGTTATATATGAAAGATAAATCAGATATGGAATCAAACCCTAAATTTGGATTTTTGTTCAAGGGATGAGAATAATAATATAATATAATTTATATTTTGATTTTTCAGTGCTATAAATATATACTGCATATGTGTAGACTGTTAATGGTTAGTCAATTATGGTGTATCACGACAAACCCTAGTATTACTGTCATAAACCATAATTGGAAATTAAAAATTAGAATTTAAGATCGGTCAGAAATTGTGTTATATGAATTATGTGCGTATTATAGAATTACTATTAATTAGGAAAACCCTAATTAATATTTGGAAACTCTAATTTAAAATTAGAAACCCTAATTTGCTAATTTGGAACCCTAATTGCTAAAACTAATAACCCTAATTATTATGTTAGTAAATTGAACTGGTAATTTGGGAACCCTAATGATATTAAGGAGCCCTGTGTATTTTTAGAACCCTAATTTTCTATTAAACCCCCTAAAATTAATTAGTGTGTTTTAATTAAAATTTTATTACACTTTAATTTTAATTTTTCAAATCTTAGTAATTATTTGGGAAACTTTAAGATTTAAAGTCTAGTGATTAAATCCTAGATTCAAGCACCTTGGACAAGAATACCCTTAAAATTAAAATACAAATTACCATTTTACCCTTTTTGTCCCATTTGTTGAATTATTGTTAGCCAAATCATTGCAATATCTTGGCAGCCACCCTAGTCTACCTAGCCATGAGCTATAACACCAGCACATTAACTATTAGCATACAAGTTCATTGCATCAATGGATTGGATAGATTTAAAGAGAGAGAAAATTAAAACGGAAAGCTCTTTCATAAACTTATGCTCAATCTAGACCTTTTCTCTCTAAAACCCACGAAATTAAGTAGCATTTCAGTCACAAAGCAAGCCCCACGATTATCATTAACAGATCAGAAAGTCAGCAGTAAGATCAAAGCTTAGAAAAGGTGCAAATCCTAAAATTTGAAAATCTTTTAATCTTATGTTAGATGTAATTTTTTTTTGTTAAATATGTTGTATGGGGTGTTAATCAATGATATGGGCTGCTAGATGATAGATCCATAACATCTAAAGGCTCAAATTTGATGATTTTCCAAATCTGGAAATTTTTGAAAATAAGGGTCTGACAGTGAATGTCAGGTCCCATAGATCTCACTCTGTTATGTGTTTTTGTGTTTTGAAAGTTTGTACTTGTAGTCTATTAGGAGATCTTTAATATGCAACTTGAATCAGGTCCATATCTGTTGTAGATTAAAAGTTATTTATGGTCAAACTAGGTTGACCGGCATTAACCGGCAGTTCTGGAAACCCAAGTTCTGCCCAGAAAAGTCTGACAGTGACTTTTGAGACCCTAGATCTTACTTCTGTTAATTGTTTTAATCATGTTCTTGTTATATGCTTCTAGACTGACATGAGTACTACATATACATGCTTTTATAACAGAAATGAACTGAAAGTTGGTCAAACTTGAGTTGACGAAACTGCTCTAGAACATTTCTGGAAACCCAGAAATGTTCAAGAACAGTTCCTGATCACTACTTTGACCAACCCATATCTCTTGCTTGTGTTGATGTTATGATGATCTGATTATATGTTATTGTTCCTTGTCATGCATACTATAGATTTGACCCATTAAACGATATAAATCATGTCCAGAACATAAATGAATTCGAGAATGAAAGTGATAGGTCGAACTGCTGGGTTTCTGGGAAAAACACAGAAACACTCTGACAACATGTTTGCTAGCTCAGATCTTTTTAATTAATTATGTTTAGACTTGAACATGGCTTGAATCATGTTCTCTGTTAGTTACTCTTCAAGGCCCGACGTGTAGACCACCCATAAAATGAACCGATTGATAGATATAAGGGCATGAAAATGGTTGACTGGCCATGACTAAAAATTCTGGGCAGCCCAAAAACTTGATGAACAGCTCTGACAACATATTCTGATACTTAGATCTTCCTCATGTTTTATGATTTGGTCCAGAAATGGTTATGAACATGTACTCTTACATACATACTACAACATTTAATCAATAGCATGTCCAAAAACGATTCATAGAGATAAGGAATGATAGTCAAACAAGCAAGCTCGATCACTGACTTTGAATGCCTGGGTTTCTCAAGAACACCTAAGGCGACACTTACTGTCGCCAAAGGGCTTTAGCGACAGACTTAGTAAAATTAATTAATTTAATTTCTAAAAAATATTTAAAAATAGTAAATAAATTCTGAAAATTACAAAAATAGTTTTAAAAATTATTTTAAGTTATAAAAATTAACTTTTAATAATTTGACATATTTTTCATAAATATTAATATTTATTTGGATATTATTGGTATTTAAATTATTTAATAAATGCATTAAATAAATTAATTAAAAATAATTTTATTGTATTAAAAATCATTTTAAATAATAGTAAGGTATTTAATAATATTTTAAGTTATAAAACATAACTTTTAATATTTTAAGATAAGTTTAATTAATTATTAAATATTAATGATGTGAGACCCCAGATTTTATGAATAAATATTTAATTTTCTCGAAATAATTATGGTGTGGATTTGATATAATATTATAGTTGTGAGTATTATTTATAAATTTTACAAAGTAAGCAAGTTGTTATAAAATATTCGTTTGGTCGGGGAATATTCTTTTTGTCGGGAAATATTCGTACGACGACACAATCATTGGTGGACCCCACAACAGAAGTATAGTCGTAGTTAGAAAACGACAAAATTATCTTTCTATAAAAATAACGACTGAGGTGTTACCGTTAAAACAGTTAAAACTGTTGAACTACCCGGTAGTAAAAGTATAGTAATACGCGTGGTTGCATAGTAGCACACGGTATTGATTATTGATGCTTACGTGATAAGTCACTCAGCTATACTCAATTATTACTACGGTAATTGCTGCATCATATCTCTTAAATTATTGTCATAGTATCATCTGTATAATATGTTATATTATTAAATCAATAATTGAAACGTTGTGGTAAGTTTGGTTATTTTTATGGGGGTCCATATGTCATCATCTAAGAGTCTCTTCGTCAATAGTAATTACCGTCGTCAATAGTAATTACCTTCGTCAATAGTATTTACCTTGGTCAATAGTATTTACCTTGGTCAATAGTAATTACCTTGGTCAATAGTATTTACCTTGGTCAATAGTATTTACCTTCGTCAATAGTATTTACCTTGGTCAATAGTAATTACTTTCGTCAACAGTAGTTGTCCCTTCAATATTACCAAGAGTCATTTGACCCTTCGTTAAGACCAAGAGTCATTTGACCCTTCGTTAAGACCAAGAGCCACCCTCAGTTTTTCTATAAATAGAGGCCTAGGGCTTCATTATTTTTTCACGAATTCATTCAAGCTATAGAGAGAGAAAGTATAGAGAGAATAAGAGAGAGAGAATAAAAGTATTCTGCTACTTCACTTTTCCAATATCCAGTTCTTTTAAGGTAGGGGATATTATTTCTTTTGTATTCATGAAGAGAACTTCTGTTATTCTATTCTTTATTATTCTGTTGGAATAACTAGTATACGCGGTCTACCCTATACTTGGTGACATTCTTCTATTATTCTGTTAGAACATCCTGTCTGTGTGTTTTACACCGGACCTGATTCTGTTTTTATTATTATTCTGTTGGAACATCCTGTCTGTGTGTTTTACATCGGACCTTGTTCTGTTTTTATTATTATTCTGTTGGAACATCCTGTCTGTGCGTTTACGCCGGACCTGGTTCCATTATTTATTATTCTGTCGGAATATCCTGTCTGTGCGTTTACGCCGAACCTGGTTCCATTATTTATTATTCTGTTGGAATAACCTGTCTGTGCGGTCTATCGCATGCATGGTGATTTCTTTTGTTATTCCATTCTTTATTGTACCCAGTTGGTTAAGTTTTAACTTCTATACTCCATGAAATTTGTGGAATATCCTTGATAATTGCGGTTCATCCAGTATCTTTTCATGAAAATATTCTTCTAAGCATTCTTGAATTTTACTCCACAAAGCAGTATCATGTTGACAATTTAGACGTTGTTAATTATTGGATAAATTAATTCTTGAACTTGTTTTATTGAATTCTTATATCATTGTCATCATCCTCATGTTTATAAAATGTTGAAAGTCATCTGTGGCCTGTAGTGCATAGATGGACTTGGTATGATTATGACTAGGGATTATTTGGTATAATCATGACCGTAATGTTACAAATGATGTGGTAAAAGTCCTCATTGGCCCGTAGTGCATTGATGGACAGTTATTGGCATGATCATGACCATTAATGAATACACGAATATCCTTGGCCGTAGTGCATGGGTGATTCGATGATGTAGATTATTTTATTAAGCTGAGTCTCAGCGATCACAGTGTTGAAAATCTTTTTAAATCATAAAAGATAGTAGAGTTTATTTTCTACTTGACTCTTTTAATGGATTGCTTGTTCCGCTGCAGTTAAACTTGATGTCTATTATAATTTATCAGGTTTAATATTGTTGAAGGCTAATGATAATTTATTCTGCGTTATCTTAGTCATAATATTTCTTACTGGGCTAGTTGAGCTCACCCTTTCTTTCACTGTTCTCTTCAGGAAATGAGAATGTAGCTGGGGAAAGTCGGGGAACGGAGTGATAGTCTGAATGATAGTATTAGTTAGTAGTCCTCACTATTCTATGTAATAGTGTGTTAATAAATGTAATGAAGACTCCTTTTGAGTATGAATACTCTCTAGAAGATAATATTTGTATTCAAACTCACAATTTATGTTTTGTCGTATTGTACACGACAGTTGTATTAGTAAGTTGTATTTGTATTCTGTACTATGTATCTGACGACCCAAAATGGGTGATGTATACCTGATTTTGGGGGCATCACAGTTGGTATCAGAGCATAGGGATATGATCCCTGGCTAAGATGTGAGACTAGAACTAGGAGGGGAGAGACGGGAAATTCCTTCGCTAGTATGACCTACCTAAGTTTATTTGGTATTTAATTGGTCGGTCAAAGTATATGGATAATATGTTACATGTTAATTAACCTTTGTTTTGTGGCAGTATCTGAAAATGACATCTGAGAATGTTGAGAATAGTAATGGAGCACAGGAGACCGTTGATTCTCCCCAGATCAATAATCAGGACAATGTGCAACAGGATGACGATAATCATCCTGTAAACAACAACACTGATCAATTGACGAATGACGGTACGTTTAGGAGTTTTTTAGAATTCATGCAACATCAGGCGAAGGCGGCTCCTGTTCATAATGCTGGAGGAAACAATGGCAACCCACGGTTGGTCACCGCTAAGCAGTTCAAGGAGCTGGGACCACCAGAGTTTAAGGGAGAGCCGAAACCACTTATAGCGAAAACATGGATAAAGCAGATTACCAAGATATTTGATGTCTTGGGATGCTCCGAGGAGCAAAAGGTTCTATTTGCTGCCTTTATGTTGCGAGGAGAGGCAGATTACTGGTGGGAATCACTTAAGCGTACTCAGCCTGACGCACTCAAGATGTCTTGGGAGAAGTTCCAAGAACTGTTCAATGACAAGTACTTTCCTGAAAGTATTCTTCACATGAAGGTGGTGGAATTTATCAAGTTGGAGCAAAACAACATGACCGTGTCACAGTATGAGGCTAAATTTGCTTAGTTGTCCCGGTTTGCGTCCCACTTGGTGGATAATGAAGAGCGAATGACGCGAATGTTTTTGCGAGGTTTGAAACCTGAGATACGTCAATATCTTATTTCTCATAAACTGTGTTTGTACTCAGATATTGTAAATAGGGCTCAGTTAGTGGAGCGCGATAACGAGTCCACGCAACCAAAAGAGAGCAGCCAGAAAAATGATAATAGCATTGACAACAGTCATCGAAGCAGTGACAATAAGCGTGGAGGGAATCAACATGCCAGAAATGGTAACCACTTTGGTGGTAATCATGGCCAAAATAATGAGAATGGACATTTCAAGAAGAGAAGGTTCAACAATGACGTGAAGACGTCGGCACCAGCACCCGTTTCAAAGGAAGAAGAACGACCAGCGGTCGTATGTTTTAAATGCGGACAGGAGGGACACATCTGTCCAAACTGTACGCAGCAATCCAAAGCGTGTTTTAATTGCGGAAGAGAAGGTCACCTAGCTCGATTTTATCGTATGGTGAAGTCAAGTTCAGCTGGGATAGTGATGCCAAAGGATGTCCCAGACAAGCCAAAGCCGGTAGTTTAAGAGAGAGCGTTTTTTTCGTGACGAGGAACCTAAATAAAATTATCACGGGTATGTTAGTCATAAACTCTTTTGAAGTCTATACCGTGTTAGATACCAGTTCTACTCACTCTTTTATTCCACCTAGTTGTGTTCAATGTTTGAACTTAACTCCGGAGAAGTTAGACTTTGATTTATCTGTTGAAATTCTGTTGGAAGAAACCTTCGTTACCTCCACTATTTATAAATCTTGTTCAAATCAACACTTTCACGTTACCTGTCAATCTTATCTCTTTGAAAATGCTTGCCTTTGATGTGATTTTAGAAATTGATTGGTTAACTACTCATCATGCTTCTCGTAAGGTGTTTACCTTTCATATTCCTAACCAACCTGTTATGCGAATTCAAGTACCCAAACCACTAAAGTCAATCATTGTCATATCAAGCCATAAATAAAGAGCCCCGATCCTTTTGTTGTTAACTTTCTTGTGTGGAATGCACCGAAGCCAGACTTTCTGAAGGCAACGTTGTGAATAACGGTGACAAGTTGATAGGTATCAATGTGACGTGCAATCCAAGTCTTGGATGAGGGTCACAGTTTTGAACAATATTTCTACTGTTAAAAAATTTCTTGACGTATTCTTGAAGACTTCTTAGCCTACCCCTAGAGCGTGAAATTGAATTTTTGTATTGACCCCAGTACAAAACCCATTTCTAAAATCGTTAAATATTTCTTCAACTAAAGCGAGCGTAACATGCGCCAAAGACGTTGGCTCGAGCAGTTGAAGATTATGACCGTGCCATTCAATATCATTGTGGAAGAACGAACGTGGTAACTGACGTGTTGAGTAGAAGATCGTATGTGTTTACGAGTGCGATGTTGTTAAAACAAAGACTCATTTCGTATAACTTACAAATGACGAAGATAGAGTTAAAGACTCGAGGGACCCATATGAAGATAACGAATATACGAGTAAAATCGACTTTAATCGATAACGTTAAAGCCGTTCAAGCTACATACTTAGAGCTGATAAATGTGAAGAAGAAGGTTCAAGAGGACGTTATTCTAGAAGCAAGAATCGACGAAGAGAGGAAATCTCAACTCTCGATTTAATTAGCCCATTTGAAATCCTCGATCGAGTAGGAACTGTGGCTTATAGACTCGTTTTACCGCCAAGCATGTCGTGTGTTCATAATATTTTTTTTCACGTATCGATGTTACGTAAATATGTGGACGGCCTGAATAACATTATTAATTTAGAACCGGACGAGATAGCGGATGATTTAATGTTTGAGGAGATACGTGTTAAAATCTTGGATAAGAAGGATCATATTCGACGCTCAAAGGTTATACCTCAAGAGTTAGAATTTGAAGTGAAGTCAATGTATCCTCACCTGTTCGGCATACCAGGTATGTACGTAAATTTCGAGGGCAAAATTCCATAAGGAGGGGAGATTGTGAGACCCTAGATTTTATGAATAAATATTTAATTTTCTCGAAATAATTATGGTGTGGATTTGATATAATATTATAGTTGTGGGTATTATTTATAAATTTTGCAAAGTAAGCAAGTTGTTATAAAATATTCGTTTGGTCGGGAAATATTCTTTTTGTCGGGGAATATTCGTACGACGGCACAATCATTGGTGGACCCCACAACAGAAGTATAGTCGTAGTTAGAAAATGACAAAATTATCTTTCTATAAAAATAACGACTGAGGTGTTACCGTTAAAACCATTAAAACTGTTGAACTACCCGGTAGTAAAAGTACAGTAATACGCGTGGTTGCATAGTAGCACACGGTATTGATTATTGATGCTTACGTGAGAAGTCACTCAGCTATACTCAATTATTACTACAGTAATTGCTGCATCATATCTCTTAAATTATTGTCATAGTATCATCTGTATAATATGTTATATTATTAAATCAATAATTGAGACGTTGTGGTAAGTTTGGTTATTTTTATGGGGGGCCATATGTCATCATCTAAGAGTCTCTTCGTCAATAGTAATTACCGTCGTCAATAGTAATTACCTTCGTCAATAGTATTTACCTTGGTCAATAGTATTTACCTTGGTCAATAGTAATTACCTTCGTCAATAGTATTTACCTTGGTCAATAGTATTTACCTTCGTCAATAGTATTTACCTTGGTCAATAGTAATTACTTTCGTCATTAGTAGTTGTCCCTTCAATATTACCAAGAGTCATTTGACCCTTCGTTAAGACCAAGAGTCATTTGACCCTTCGTTAATACCAAGAGCCACCATCAGTTTTTCTATAAATAGAGGCCTAGGGCTTCATTATTTTTCACGAATTCATTCAAGCTATAGAGAGAGAAAGTATAGAGAGAATAAGAGAGAGAGAGAATAAAAGTATTCTGCTACTTCACTTTTCCAATATCCAGTTCTTTTAAGGTAGGGGATATTATTTCTTTTATATTCATGAAGAGAACTTCTGTTATTCCATTCTTTATTATTCTGTTGGAATAACCAGTATACGCGGTCTACCCTATACTTGGTGACATTCTTCTATTATTCTGTTGGAACATCATGTCTGTGTGTTTTACACCGGACTTGGTTCCGTTTTTATTATTATTCTGTTGGAACATCCTGTCTGTGTGTTTTACACCGAACCTGGTTCCGTTTTTATTATTATTATGTTGGAACATCCTGTCTGTGCGTTTACGCCGGACCTGGTTCCATTATTTATTATTCTGTCGGAATATCCTGTCTGTGCGTTTACGCCGAACCTGGTTTCATTATTTATTATTCTGTTGGAATAACCTGTCTGTGCGGTCTATCGCATGCATGATGATTTCTTTTGTTATTCCATTCTTTATTGTACTCAGTTGGTTAAGTTTTGACTTTTATACTCCATGAAATTTGTGGAATATCCTTGATAATTACGATTCATCCAGTATCTTTTCATGAAAATATTCTTCTAAGCATTCTTGAATTTTTCTCCACAAAGCAGTATCATGTTGACAATTTAGACGTTGTTAATTCTTGGATAAATTAATTCTTGAACTTATTTTATTGAATTCTTATATCATTGTCATCATCCTCATGTTTATAAAATGTTGAAAGTCATCTGTGGCCTGTAGTGCATAGATGGACTTGGTATGATTATGACCAGGGATTATTCGGTATAATCATGACCGTAATGTTACAAATGATGTGGTAAAAGTCCTCATTGGCCCGTAGTGCATTGATGGACAGTTATTGGCATGATCATGACCATTAATGAATACACGAATATCCTTGGCCGTAGTGCATGGGTGATTCGATGATGTAGATTATTTTATTAAGTTGAGTCTCAGCGATCACAGTGTTGAAAATCTTTTTAAATCATAAAAGATAGTAGAGTTTATTTTCTACTTGACTCTTTTAATGGATTGCTTGTTCCGCTGCAGTTAAACTTGATGTCTATTATATTTTATCAGTTTAACATTGTTGAAGGCTAATGATAATTTATTCTGCGTTATCTTAGTCATAATATTTCTTACTGGGCTAGTTGAGCTCACCCTTTCTTTCACTGTTCTCTTCAGGAAATGAGAATGTAGCTGGGACAAGTCGGGGAATGGAGTGATAGTCTGAATGATAGTATTAGTTAGTTGTCCTCACTATTCTATGTAATAGTGTGTTAATAAATGTAATGAGGACTCCTTTTGAGTATGAATACTCTCTAGAAGATAATATTTGTATTCAAACTCACAGTTTATGTTTTGTCGTATTGTACACGACAGTTGTATTAGTAAGTTATATTTGTATTCTGTACTATGTATCTGACGACCCAAGATGGGTGATGTATACCTGATTTTGGGGGCGTCACAAATGATATTAGATTTATTTAGTAATTGTATTAAATAAATTAATTAAAAATGATTTTAATATTATAAAAATTATTTTTGATGAAAATAAAGTTTAAAAATATTTGAAGTTATATAATATAACTTTTGGTATTTAAAGGTAAATTTTATTATTAATTTAATATTAATGATAGTAAGTTTATTTAACAATTATATTAAATAAATAGTTAAAAATGGTTTTTATTGAATTAAAAATTATTTAAAAAGGAAATAAATGAATTAAAAATATTTTAAGTTATAGTCAATGACTTTTAATATTTTGATAAATAATAAATTAATATTCTAATATTAACGGTAATTATTTAAAAATGATTTTAAATATTTTAAAAATCATTTAAGGGTAATATTAATAATTTAAAAATATTTTGAGTTATTATAAATAACTTTAATATTTTGGCAATGGTTTCATTAATAATTTAATATTAATTAAATATTAATGATAATAGAATTGTTTAAGATTTAAATCATTTATTAATGATTCTGGTGTTTGAAAAATCATGATAGATTATATTAAATGTTTAAAAATTATTATAAGGCTATGAAAAATAATATGACTGATATTTAAAATATCTAAACAACTATTGAACTAACCAATAGAGTCTTAGACTTGATAATTACCCGATAACGCCGTCGGTACACCGAAATACTTCAGAAATTGATCTAGACTTATGTAATTGGACTCGATAAGTGTTTATTTGTGATTCAATAGTTGTTAAACATATGTGACAATGTGATTAGATTATGTGTTGACTGCAATAAGCAGTATTATGTGTTACGATATAATTTTAATCAGTAAAATGATCTTATTACTGATAGGTTGTTATACAAAAGATAAGAACTATGTTGTGTATTGTAAGCAGCATGCCAAGCAAGTATCATACCTTTGCAGTTACGATATATATATATATATATATATATATATATATATATATATATTCTGTTCGTTAATTTCTAAATATGGTTATTCAAGTGTCCCCACTTGGATAATCATTGTATTTAATCACAGGTTGTTACATACCTATTGATTCTGGTATGTATACATTAATTAAAAGCTGTCTAAGTTACTTGATCCAGCTAGACACAGATATTGTTGATCACGATAGAACTTTATTATATCCAACCAGAATGTTTTGGTTCGGATTCCCGACTAAGTATAAACATCTCGATCATGGGAAAACTTTTGCGCACCTAAGGTGGATAGAATGAATGATAATATCGTTCTTGTATGTAGTATTGATCAATACAGGGCATAACGGGCTGATCACCCCCCGTGCCCGTAAGTTATGACTGTTTACAGATGAAGTTCTGTTTAACCTTTTTGAAAATAGAAAATAATGTTCATAGTCTGTTGACAAATCTCTAGTTATAGTCAGTACGCAGTTTCAAAAATTCTATATAATAGTGATATGTTATTATTATTGGGTCAGCTTACTTCACAACTGTTGATTCGTTGTAGAAGTGACATTCAAAGAAAATATTTAATTCTTTCAGCTAATATATATAATTGTTATTACTTGCTAGGTAATCAAATGCTTATTCTTGCTTTAAATTTAAATGTATTCAGCTAAGTATGATCAACCCAAAGGACTAGGAAAGAACAAGGGAAAAGGAAAGTTGTTCGAAGGAATTTTATAATATTCTATGTAATAGTTAAAGTTTATTAAGACAATGTTATTTATTATCTATGATGTATTGAATGTTTAAAGTCTCGTACCTGGGATTTAGACTTTGATATATGTAAATTAAGTTTGATATTTATATTATTGTTATTATTATTAGTATTATTCCGCTTATAGAAATGGTATCGTGAAGCACCGAGTTCGGGTTTCAAGTACCCGAATTTGGAGACGTCACAGGTGGAGGCAATAGGGCATTTTAGATTGTTATCAAGTACTGGTTACTATTTGGATTTAAAAGACACTTTTGTTGTACCGTCATTTAGACGAAATTTATTTTCTATTTCTGCATTGGACAAATTTGGTTATTATTGTTCTTTTGGAAATAAGAATTTCAATTTGTCTATTAATTCGAATGTAGTTGGTACCGGTTTACTTAAATTTTTTGATAATCTATATTTGCTAGAAACTATTTCATCTTATAATGAAAACCTTGCATGTGGAAACACGTGGTACTAAACGAAAATTAAATAAAGAAAATTCAGCCTTTTCAATTGTATATTATTAATTAGAAACATATATGTAGTAGGAATTCACACGGCAGTTTTCTTTATAATGGGGTCATGGTCCCCAATTGGGTGTATGTTTTTTCTCTTCATAGTTTTCTCTGTATCCCCATCAACATAGAAATTCACTTCTAGAATACGTATCAATTGGAAGATCTCAACCTGTTTGATCAAACAATATTATGAAATCTGGTACGCTTCCGTTATGTTCTTTCTTCTTCATTTGTTTCAACATGGGTTATATCTATAAACATGTTTAGTTTTAGTAATTAATTTTCTATTATATTAATAAACATGTTTAGTTTTAGTAGTTAATTTCAACAATTGGTATTAAAGCCACCCATGTTTGATTCATAGAGAATTTATGATTTTTTTTTGGATATTTTATTTAAAAAAAAAACACTGCGGAAATCAGGTTTATATATATATATATATATATATATATATATATATATATATATATATGATCCTGAAGGAAACATGATATCTATATGTTTAAGCGGTTCTGGGAATAGAATCTTTGTAAGGTGGGGAGAATATAACGGGATGAATTGATTGAGTCATGATTCTGGGGACATAATCCTTTTAAGAGGGAAAAGTTGTGACAAACGAGATTTTTGTAATTTAATTTGAATATTTATTAAATTAAATAATTTTTTTGATGATTTAATTATTGGGTTAAATAATTAATTGGTAAAATTGTGGTAGATTAATTTAATTATATGTGTTACATTGATTAAATTAATGTGGAAAATTTTTATATTCAAAGTATGTATTTAATTGAGCTTATTGGATCAAATGAATTAATTAATAAGCATAATGTTATTCTTATTAATTTAATAATTAATTAGAGATTTAATGATTTAACATAATTAATAAATAAGAATTTAATTATGTGACTATGTGAATTAGTGAGAAATTATTATATTTTATTTAAATTAAATTAAATAAGATATTTGATTAATTACTTAAATGGGTGTGACATTATTAAACTACATAATAAGAGTTTAATTAAATTAATGGGAAATAATGTTAATAAGATAGCCAAGCATGGCCTAAAGGAAGTTGGCTTGTTAACCCACTACGGGATTAACCGACCACTACTACGCCGGTATGTGCACTTATATTAGGCCTTTTCTTTTACGTCTTTCTCATTTTTCCTAAAACCTAAGTCAGAGAGATTAGAGAGAAAAGAAAGAGCTTTGAGAGAATTGATCAGAGATAATTGGAGAATTCAAGTTGGTATCGCCTTCAAACAGAGAAAGTAAGGGTAAACCCTAATCTAGTTTTAATATTTCACGCATTATATTTTTCTCCCAACTGAGTTCTTTGTGAATGGGAAATTTTAGAAATTCTGATTATATGTCTATATTTGCATTACAAATTGTTCATAACATGTTATATATCATGTATACATGAATCACAATGATTAAATTCATGTAATTATGGGTTAATTGGAGTTTTATAGTTTACAAAGAAAAATATATGAATACGGCTTGTAAGTACAAAAATTTATGTTTAGATTTCATATTAATCGGTAAATTGATGAATGATTTTGTTTATACATGTAAGAACGAAAAGAACGAAAATTAAACGGACTGATTTGGTCGAAAAACGAGTTCACGGTAGTTGATTTTGTTAATAATGTGAAAAATAGAGTTTTTCATAAGAACTGTGAAATTATGTGTTTTGATTCAAGTAATTATATGAATTAAGTTGTTAAAATCATGTTAGAAAGGTTGGGTAATGATCATAAATGAATTATATGCTTAAATTAATGTATGGACAAGGAAATTGGAATTTATGGCCATATTCTGTGTTCTTCACAGAACGTATAGTTGAACTTGTGAGAGATTTTTTTGCCTAAATTGGTCTTGTTATGTTCGCGAACTGCAGAAACTACAGAATCTGCAGAAACTGAGTCTGGGTAACCCCGCCTCCAACGGGCGTTACTGAACCAAATTATCCCGCCCCTGCGGGCAAAAAAAATAAAAAAATAAAAAAAGATATAAAAAAAAAAAATAAAATAAAATAAAATAAAATAAAATAAAATAAAATAAAATAATTAAAATATTTATCAAATAAAATAAATATTTTTTAAGTGAGATATTTATGGAATAAAATAAATATTTGATGAAAATTAATATTAAAATATTTATCAGATAAAATAAATATTTTAGTTGAAATATTTATGGAATAAAATAAATATTCGATGGAAATTATTATTAAAATATTTATAAAATAAAATAAATATTTTAATTGAGATATTTATAGAATAAAATAAATATTGGATGTAAATTATTATTAAAATATTTATAAAATAAAATAAAAATTTTAATTGAGATATTTATGGAATGAAATAAATATTCGATGAAAATTATTATTAAAATATTTATAAAATAAAATAAATATTTTAATTGAGATATTTATGAATGAAATAAATATTCGATGGAAATTATTATGAAATAATTTATTCGAGTGTAATAATAATAATGGAATGAAAATATTCTAATTTAATTAAGTAATTAAATTAGAAGGGTAATGATTTGTTAAATAAAGTGAAGTTATATTAAATAATTAAGTGAAAATGTAACTAATGAATATCGTGAATATATATGGTATGTGTGTAGGACTTGTGGTGAACGGAAGTAGTAATCGTTTAGCCTATGCACGAGGCAAGTTCCTAAACCTTGTTTCTTTACATAAAGCAAGTTCCTTATTATATTTTGTTTATTATTGTTCAAGTCAAGATTTCATATTAAATATTATCATTCTTTAAAAGCATAATTCCTATTATACAATACTTATTCGATTGTATACATCTTGAACTGTATTATTCAAATTAAATATTAATTATTGTTGAACCTTGTAAGACTAGCAAACCCTTATTGATTCAACTAGTCCATAGTTGATGAACGTTCTAAATTTTAGAACCATTGTTAAGCTTATCCAAACCAAACTTCATTTGGTGCGGACTCTAATGTCAAACTGAAATAAATAACCCTGTTATAGGGGATTAATTATGCTTTAGCGTTAAGATATTGTGCACAGTATGGTACTAAGGGTTGACCCCCCTAAGTACGAGAAGAAGAGTCCGTAGTCTTATGACTGTTAAAGGTTTCAAGTATAAACACTTGACAACCTAGGACGTAGTTCAAGGCCTTATGACCCTCAGAAGTTCTTTTGATTCTTTTTATTCATTCTTGATTCAAAAGTCAAGTTTTCTTATTTCAGAAGTCTTTAATTCGTTCGCATATTATTATTTTATTGTTATATTATTATACTTGTGGGCAACCGTGCTCACTCTTGCGTAATAATAACATTGCAGTTAAGAACGAAAGGTTCGACGAGCCTTCTACTAGCAAAGGCAAGGGCAAAGTTAACAAGTGATGAAGACTTGTTGTTTATGTGTTATGTTATGTTTCAAACTTATATTTAAGTTGTGTAAGACTTAATATTTGTTTATGTTTCCGCATTTGAGATTTAAAGCTAGTATGACCTAGGATTGATGTATTTACATTCAGATATTATAACTCCATAAGGAGAGAATTTATTTATATCTATTTATGATTTTTCATTTATTATGGGTAGATAGATACATGATGTTTGGACAGTGAATACCAAATCCCGTGGAAATTGAAGTACCCGAATTTTCATAAGTTATTAAAATAAGAATTTAATAATTAAAATTCTTATTATGAGGAGTATATATTTTGAATTATGTGATTTTGTGTGAAAAAAATTATATATTCATATATTGGAGAATGTGAGATTTAATAGTTAATTAATCTATTAGAGAAATTAAATGATATTAATTAATTTAATTAAGTTAAAATTATATTATGAGCTAATATAATTTTAATTGTTATGCCTTGTGGACAATGAAAATTATTATGAGTTAAGTTTCATAAATAGTGTGAATAATTTGTTCGGTAAAATCTAATTACGCACAACACGCAAGTATACGTGGTCAACAAGTAATATAGTAATGAGTAGAGTATCGTTCCCACAGAGACAATTTAGTAAGAAACTTAACCTTACAATTGCCAATTTCTTATTAATCCTAGTTTTATTAAACTATCCAATTCAATGATTAAAATTATAGAAACTAAATTAAGAAACAAATAAACTACCACAAAACATTCATAAATATCAAAATCTGGGATTTCACACAATTAATGGAGAATTAGACTTATGATTTCACCCTAAGCTTCACTCTGATTTCTACACCTTTATTCCAATTCAAATCACTATCCCAATTCATTAATCAAGAATACAAATATAGTACTAGCCGCCTATCGATGCATTAATACCGTATTAACTTAAATCCACAAATTAGATAGAAACAAGTTAAACACCTTAATCGACTAACTCACTATATCTCTATGTGAATTATAATTAAAGAAGGTTTAAGATTAAGTTCTCTATCCGATTACATGTGATGTCAAGCATATCCCTACCTTAACATTCATCAAGAATCTGCTATTCACAAAATTCACGAACACATGCTATACTAACTAAGTCTAGATTCGAATATCCTCTCTCGATTCCATACAAATCCACAAAGAATTGTTGATCAGTCAATTCATAAATTCAAGCTCAAATTAATATAGATAAATTGGAAAATAGCTTATTAAACTGGAAATCAAAGTTATAAAATCATTGTTTCACTTAAGGATCCACCATAAGCCTAAAAAGTGAATTAGTTCATAATGAATGAAATAAAAATTGAATAATTCAAAGATAACATTCTTTCAATTACAAATATAGAACTAAGAAGAAGAATAGTGAAAAACACCCTTCACGTAACCTAAATCTGCAATCGTCTCGAAAATCTCTTCGAAATCTTCCTCCAATGCTTGACAAAAAATTCTGGAATTGATCTTCGTATTATGCCTTGTGCGTGATCCCTAATTCGTTGTTTGTTGATGAATATATATCTACCACAAAGTTCTAGTCGAAGTCCCTCAGCAACTAGAGTCCATAGGCCACACAAAGTTATAACAATCCATGTTCCAGCCGAGTTTCAAACGCACAGGACACTCCAGACTTCGGCACCCCTGCCCCAGCGGGGGGTACAAAGCAAAATAGGCCTGCCATGGCGGGCATGGCCACTGTCAACTGATTTTGCTGCTTCATGTTTTCTACCAAAAAAATATCCGAATGACCTCCTTTCTTCAATACTTACCACAACAACCACCTTGCATATAAAAGAACACGAAACGAGTGAAAACGAACACGAAAACAAGAAAGTAACAACGAATTAAGCTTGAAATGGACATTGTTTCATGGATATAAAATTGACTTATCAAAATCCCCCAAACTTAAACCATGCTAGTCCTTGAGCACAAAAAAAACTACATGTTATGCAATGCAATGCAATGAGATGTATCTAACTAAATATCATTAAATCCAACAATGTCACAGAATCAAAGTTATTCCTTTGACCTCAGAACAATTAAGCATACACTACAATACTTCATAATAAAAACCATCAATAATTTCTCATCAATTCCTCGAATCTTATACGTATCATCAATGATATCATGTGTGTGTGATCAACATCCATGCCAACTGATTTAAATTCAAATTCCACACATAACCAATCTCTTATTAGGATTCATACATAATAAACTTGAAAAATTCAAAAACAAACAAACTCCAACTCAAATCAAACAATTACCAAGATAAGGGGTCCGAATAGGGTATTCATGCTTTCTTTTCCAATCACAGGGCTCTTTGCCTTTATTTCCCGTCTTCTCTTTATTTTTCTTTTTCTCTCTTTTTTTAATAGATGACTGTGCAATGCCTCATTCCATTAGGCTAACAGTGCTACCCCTTAGCGAGCTTTCAACCAACGACTCCCAGACCATAAAAGACCTTAGGGTGCTAGGTGTTAAGACACCACTACGGGCGTGCTTGCTCAAGTAGCAAAGGCCCTAAAACAAGACTAGTCACGATCTATATTGTTTTTTTAAGCTTATATACCCTACTCTTTCCCCCAAACTTAGGTTCTTGCCTAATTTATTATTTTCACTGTTTATTATCGTCATTCTCTCATTTACACTAGCAATATCCCTTAGAAACTGTTTATGTATTAATTTAAACTCATCAGTTAACACAAAAGTTATTATGTGCTATCCTTTTTATACCAGTTTCAAACAAGTAGAAGATCTGAGTCATGATTGAAAACTACATCACAGTACTAAAACTTAGTGCTGTATTTGTCTACTTAATCTCATTTTCATCATTGGCCATAATAAAATGAACCATAACACCGCTTGACATATGCAAACACAATATATATATACTTGACATATGCAAACACAATATATATATATATATATATATATATATATATATATATATATATATATATATATTTAATACTGATGGTAGACATAACATGAATGCAAACGTACATAAATAAAAACTAAATATGCAACTAAGCTACTATGCGAATGCATGAATACATAAGTATGCAACAATTGATCAACCTAGATATAATAACAAACTACTATGCAAGCCTAGCTTAACGAATATGCAAACATGAACTGTAAACATGAATGTAAATCCCCCAAACTTGACAGTTACAATGCCCCCATTGTAATGATATAGCGATAAAAAGATGAGTACTTCCTTGTAATCTCTTCAAGCCTGGGGTGGTGGTGTGTGGTGTTCTTCTTCATCGGAGTCACTTGGTGGAAATCGTGGCATTGGGACCGGCTGTTGATATGGAAATTGTGCAGCTGGGTTAAAGCTATGGAGTGTCGTGTTTAAGGATACGAATGACGGGTTCATTGCATCAAACATATGGTCTTGTCTCGCTGCGAGCCGCCTCATCTCCCTTATTGATGCTTTGTGTGCTCCTCTATTTGTCGTTAAAATTCAAGAAACTGAGGGCTAGATATGGCATTAAAAGATCGTGTCACCTCAGTTCCCTGTTCTCCCATAGTCTCATCCTCATCATGTGAGGTATCTTCAGCGTCAGCTTCATCCTCTGAGGCTGATGGAAAAACAAAACCTAAACCTCGGGGATGTGATTCACCTCCGGCCCACACCGAATACTGTGCTATCATTCTTGAATCTAGTAGCTATAGTGGCATTAGGGTTGGTTCATCATCAGACCATCGAACTCCTGTTTGGCAACACAACCCACAAATGAGGGATGGGCGTGGCAAGCCGCCCAAAAAATTTCTACGTAGGCATCGACGAATAAAAAAATTGATTATTGCTCCGACGTCGATGATGAAATCTTCCACAATTGCAAATAGAAGTAGTGCCTTCTCCTTGGTGACATCTGAAGTATGCGTGGATGGAAGCAGTTTCGCACATAAGAAAGCATTCTAAATCTTCCCATACCAGCTCAGATCCTTGCTATGAAACACCGTGCCTCCTTTTCGACCCTTTATCTATGTTATTCCCGGCTTAGTCATTTCTTTGAGAACCTCCTCATAGTCAAGGTCGAAATCCCTCAAGTGAGCATACTGACACTGTCTAGGCACCCACAATTAATAATGTGTTGATGGCATCAGCACTGAATTGGACCAATCTACCCCGCACAAAGGCGTTGAAAGGTGCCTTGTCCTCGGCGTTAGCATATAACTCTTTGACCACCTTGACAGCGGCGGCCTCGGGCTCTTCAGTGAACTTGGTCCACCCTTTCTGATAGATATGTTGCATCATTTTGCCGTCGTGAGCATTCGGTGCCAGCCCCCGCTCCGGTGTAAGAGCCTTTGTGACCATGTAATCGTACCGGTCGGTGGCAGTGCTACTTTTGAACTTGCGACGGTCGAAGTATCATGATGGTGGAGTTGGCCTTGAACTTTCTCCCCGTTGTCATTTGGATGTTGGTTGAGACGCCATCGAATCTGAATATCTAAACTCACTGTCAACACGCTACCTTCCCCTCACACTTAGTTCACATAAATTCTCAAACACTTGGTGTGCACAGGAGTTCCTTCCCCCAAGCTTGTCTATTATTGTGGTAAATATGGGTAGAGAAGATGAAGAATTTATAATAGTGGTACTTACTCGTAGGTGCACGCTTACTTCTCCCAATAGGAACCCTAATTCGTGCTGTGTGATATGTATGTGAATGGTTGTGAGGAAATTAGGTTGAGAGGGTGTGAATATATAGAGATAGTGGCATGGATGAAGAGGGGTAGAAGTAATGGATTGATGAAGTGAAGTAGTGGTTAATGGAATTGGAAGATGGGGTAGTGGTGACATGGGTGTAATGGATGGGGTTGAAGTGGTAATTGTGGGTTAAGAAGTGCTAGTGTATGGAGGTTGGAGATGTAGTGTAGGAGGAGAGTATTGGGCGTGTGTCTGTGTAACTGCCGAAAGTGACTGCCCAGGTTCAAGGACCCCCGCCCCGGCGGGGGGTACACGGGCAAAATAGCCCGCCCCGGCGGGCTAGTCCCCTGACTTCGAATTTTTGACTTCGACTTTGTGATTGCAAAATGGGCTCTGTCCTCTTCTTTTCTTGCATGTTGCTACTATGACTCACTATGTAACCATCCTGTAAACCATAAAACACGTACGTGAGTATATTGTTGATCGATTGGAGCATGATTGAGAGAATTTCAAGAATCATATACCGAAATAAGTACCTAATGATATTATTATTTCCTAACTATTATTCTAAGCTATAATCTAAATAGTGCGAATATCAATAGAAAAATAAAATAATAAAAATAAAATAACTCAAAAGAAATGATTGGGTTGCCTCCCAATTAGCGCTTTATTTTAAGTCATTCAGCCTGACTACTCCCTGTTTCATCTCGAATCAGTTGGGTTATCCGCGGCATGATGTTTATTTGTCGCATAACACCAACACTGTTGTATTGTGTGTCGGTTCACTTGAATATTAGGTGATGCATTTGATGTTCTATCCTCAATTAACGCCTTAAGACCACTATCCTCTTTGCAATCCCGGAGCTTCACACGTGTAGATTTCTCGATCCACTCACACTCTTCCTTGTCAGTCGGGATTGGGATTTCCTTGAACACCTTCATCGTTACTACCTGATCAAACACTTTCATAATCAGTTCTCCGTTAGGCATGTCAATCAGTGTTCATCTCGTGGCCAGGAATGGTCGTCCCAAGATGATGGGGATGTTTTTATCTTCTTCAAAGTCTAGTACCACAAAATCAGCCGAAAAGATCAATGAATCAACTTTAACCAATACGTCTTTAACTATTCCAAATGGGTATGTTAATGATCTATCTGCAAGCTATAGACTAATGTTGGTCTGTTTTGCTTCCTTTAACCCCAGCTTTCGGTAAATGGATAGTGACATAAGGTTAATACTCGTTCCTAGATCGCATAGCGCTCTCCCCACATCTTGATTTCCAATTGCACACAAAATTATGAAACTCCCCGGATCTTATAATTTAGGAGGAAGCTTTTTTTACAGTATTGCACTGCGTTCTTCGGTCAATGCTACTGTTTTGAAATCCTAGAGCTTGCGTTTCTTTGACAGTATGTCTTTCATGAACTTAATGTAATGCGGCATCTGCTCAAGTGCTTCGGCAAATGGAATATTAATATATAACTGTTTGAATATATCCATAAACTTAGAAAACTGGTTCTTTAACTTGTCACTTTATGGCCTTTGAGGAAATGGCACTGGTGGTGTAACTTTTATTTGTTTATCTTCCTTTCCCTCATCCTCACATGCATCTCCTGTACTGGCTTTCTTATCCAAGTTAGAAATCAACTCCTTACCGCTCCTAAGCATAATAGCATTGCACTGTTCGTGATTCCCCTTTGGATTCTTTTCCATATCGCTTGGCAACATTCCTTGAGGCCTGATGTTTAAAGTAGAAGCTATCCGTCCCATCTGATTTTTAAGATTCTTGATAGTTATTTCTTGGTTTTTCATTGCAACCATGTTGCTTGTTATATACTTCGAGAACATCTCCTCTATTCTAATTTCCTCTCTTGATATTGAGCTGGTTGTTGTTGATTCTTAAATCCAATAGGATACGACGGTCGTGGAGCTTGTTGATTTTGATTATTATTCCACGACACATTTGGATGATTCCTATTCCCTTGATTGTATGCATTTTGGTACGTATTATGTGGATTTCTGTTGTAGCTAACCAAAAATTGTACTGATTCTGGATTGATTGAGCATTGATCCGTAGGATGTTCGCCCGTGCACAACTCATAAATAATTGTAGCTTGCGGTGTCTGTACCCCTGTCCAAGCGTCAAACTTCTTAGAGAATGCTAAAATCTATTCTGTTATTGCCGTCACTCCATCCACCTCTACCACTCTAGCGACTGTAGGTTATGTCATTCTTGTCGTGGGCCACTGATAGTTGTTAGCAGCCATTGTCTCTATCAACTTGTATGCCTCCTCATAGTTCTTTGCCATAAAAGCTCGCCCCGACGCTGCATCAATACTGGTCCTGAGATTCCCATGTAATCCATTATAAAATGTATTTATCTGCAACAACTTAGGTAATCCATGATGTGGGCATTTTTTGAGCAATTTCTTGTGTCTCTCCCATGCCTCATACAATGACTCCCAATGTTGCTGATCAAACATGGTAATCTCGTTCTTCATCTTTGCAGTTTTCGCTGGCGGGAAGAATTTTGCTAGAAATTTCTGAGCCAGGTCATCCCATGTCGTTATCGAACCCGCTGGTAGAGAGTGTAACCAACTCTTCGCCTTATCCCGCAGAGTAAATAGGAACAAGCGAAGTCTAACTGCTTCATCCGACACCCCATTGTACTTGAAAGTGTCGCATATTTCCAGAAAGCTGACTAGATGTTTGTTCGGATCATCATTCGCCAATCCCCCAAACTGAACTGAATTTTGGATCATTTGAATCGTCCCAGGCTTGATTTCGAATGTGTTCGCAGCTATGTAAGCCTGGTGATACTTGACTGCAGTTCGGTCACCTTGGGTGTAGCGAAATCCCTCAATGCTTTTTAATCTTCAGCTGCCATTGCCTCTTCTTTTTCAGAATTTTCAAAGTCTTCCATTGTTTCCTTAATCCACTTACTTAACCTCTGAAATCGCCTCTCAATGTCGCCCTCAAAAGGAAGCAAGTCTGGATTTTTGGACCGAGTTTGCATAAACTACTTCAAAAACCTGAAATAAGAGGAACAAAACGAAAATAAAAATTGTTTAAGTAAAACTGGACTAATTAAACTGATATTGTATAAATATTAATATCTATACTAAATTAGATCCTCGGCAATGGCACCAAAAACTTATTGGATAAAATCTAATTACGCACAACACGCAAGTATACGTGGTCAACAAGTAATATAGTAATGAGTAGAGTATCGTTCCCACAGAGACAATTTAGTAAGAAACTTAACCTTACAATTACTAATTTCCTATTAATCCTAGTTTTATTAAACTATCCAATTCAATGATTAAAATTATAGAAACTAAATTATGAAACAAATAACTACCACAAAACAATCACAAATATCAAAATATGGGATTTCACACAATTAATGGAGAATTAGGCTTGTGATTTCACCCTAAGCTTCACTCTAATTTTTACACCTTTATTCCAATTCAAATCACTATCCCAGTTAATTAATCAAGAACACGAATGTAGTACTAGCCACCTCTCGATGCACTAATACCGTATTAACTTAAATCCACAAATTAGATAGAAACAAGTTAAACACCTTAATCGACTAACTCACTATATCTCTATGTGAATGATAATTAAAGAATGTTTAAGATTAAGTTCTCTATCCGATTACATGTGATGTCAAGCATATCCCTACCTTAACATTCATCAAGAATCTGCTATTCACAAAATTCACGAACACATGCTATACTAACTAAGTCTAGATTCGAATATCCTCTCTCGATTCCATACAAATCCACAAAGAATTGTTGATCAGTCAATTCATAAATTCAAGCTCAAATTAATATAGATAAATTGGAAAATAGCTTATTAAACTGGAAATCAAAGTTATAAAATCATTGTTTCACTTAAGGATCCACCATAAGCCTAAAAAGTGAATTAGTTCATAATGAATGAAATAAAAATTGAATAATTCAAAGATAACATTCTTTCAATTACAAATATAGAACTAAGAAGAAGAATAGTGAAAAACACCCTTCACGTAACCTAAATCTGCAATCGTCTCGAAAATCTCTTCGAAATCTTCCTCCAATGCTTGCTAAAAAATTCTGGAATTGATCTTTGTATTATGCCTTGTGCGTGATCCCTAATTCGTTGTTTGTTGATGAATATATATCTACCTCAAAGTTCTAGTCGAAGTCCCTCAGCAACTAGAGTCCAAAGGCCATACAAAGTAATAAAAATCCATGTTCCAGCTGAGTTTCAAATGCACAGGACACTCCAGACTTCGGAACCCCCGCACCGGCGGGGGGTACAAAGCAAAACAGGCCCGCCCCGGCGGGCATGGCCACTGTCAACTGATTTTGCTGCTTCATGTTTTCTACCAAAGAATGCTCCGAATGACCTCCTTTCTTCAATACTTGCCACAACAACCACTTTGCACATAAAAGAACACGAAACGAGTGAAAAGAAACACGAAATCAAGAAAGTAACAACAAATTAAGCTTGAAATGGACATCGTTTCGTGGATATAAAATCCACTTATCATAATTCACTTAATTAAAATAGTAAATTAATACAAATATAATTGATTTAATAAAGTGAGAAGATAATATATTGCATGAAAATGTAAATGTTAGTATAATGCGAGTAAAATATTTATTAAGTACATTAAATATTTTAGTTGGAAACTTTATGGAATAAAATGAATATTTATGGTATTGAATAAATATTTGATGAAAATTGTTATGGGATAGTTTATTTAAGTGTGATAAAATAGATGTGATTTATACGTATTTTATTACGCGAGTATAATGATGATATTCTAATTTAATTAAATAATTAAATTAGAGGAGTGAGAATTTGTTAAATAATATTATGATTATAATGGTTGAATAGAAATTATAATTTTACTGATAAGGTTAATTTTATTTCTTAAGGACTTAAAGGTACATAATCTAGTTTATATTTCTAGTTTATGTGTTCTTGAGTTTCTTTTAAAATTGGAGTTTTGGTTAATGAATTTGTAGGTTATGATTTTATATATGTTATTAGATTTTATAATTTCATAATGGCCATCTAAAAACGATTTTTTAGAAATCAAATTCATGTATTTATGCTAAAGAAGAGAAATTTGGGTTTTGATGGTAATGTGTGTTTTGGTGTACTTTGAGACTAAAATTAATGATAAATTATTGATTGAAACTTTAAATTGATGGATGATTGTTGTTCTCCTTTATAAAACAAAAACAACACAATTTGAACGGATCGAATTGATTAAGAAATGAATTCGTGATGAATGAATACACTTAGCATGTTAAAAATATGATAAATTAGTATACACCAATTAGAATTATTATAAATCAAGTCCCACATCGACTAAATTGAAAACTTTACCCCTTTTCTAAACCTATAAATAGAAGGGCTTGGCCCTTTGTTTCATTCATCAACAACAAGGCCTCCATTTTTTAGAAAGACTTTGTTGTGGGAGGACTTTTTATAAAGACCTCCTTTGTTAAATCTTGGTCGAGTACGTATTTAGTTTATGGAACTCGTATTTTTGGGTATGTTTCTTATTTAATTTTTGGTAATGTTATTATTTTAAATATTGTATTTAGTTTGTCAGTTAAAGTTTGAATTTTGGAAGTTTAGTTAGTTTTGTTAGTAAACTAGTTTGTTTACTATGTTTATTTTGGCTTGGAATTGACTACGTAAATGAGTTCTAATGATTGTAATTGGAGATATGGAGCCGAGATCTTAGACGAGTCTGATTATGTTAAATATGACTTATTTTTAAAGAAAGTTGGGGTGGAACGAGTCGAGGCGAGTTTTGGATGTCAAAACGAGAAGTCCGAAAAACTAGTGGACTGCTGATCAAAAAATGAAAATTCAGGGTTAGCTAGATTGATTAGAAAATTTTGGGCTTTTGGTATGTTATAGTACACTGAATAAGCTTTCCATATACTCCAAAACGGACTAATTCCAACTTCGGAGCAAAGAGTTATGATCATTCAAAGTAGTCGCGTCAAAACTGTCTAATCAACTCGGGGCTATCACCTTGAACTAATTTTTTGGAATTCCATGTTTAGAATTTGGAAAAGGTCAAAGAATAAAAGTTGTAGTCCCGAAAGTTAGCTTCGCGTGGGCTCAAGAATCTCTCAAAAATGTTTTGAAACGGAAAAGTTATAACTGTTTTAGCGAAAGAGGGTAAAGCGGGGAAAAAATGAAAATAGTTTTGAACGCCCCTTTTTGAACACTGTTTTGGACTATCTATCTTATCCGAAATGGGTGTCCAATAACTTTTAAATATAGGTTAATATGATGTTTACAGCATATCCAAAGTTGGATGTCATCGGACTTATGAGATATAGAGTAAATGTTACATTACAACTACTATGTGTTGCTATGTAACTAATAGTTGATGTGTATGACTATATAATTGTGTAGAGCACGTGAAGTGCAGATAACTGTAAGCTATTAAACTGTTATTGGTAAGCAATAATCAAGGCAAGTCTTTCAGTTCCTATTTTCTATGTGAAGTTGATGATAAATTGTTTGAAATCTTTATTGCAAATAGCATGAGGTGTTATATTAATGTTGAAAGTATGAAATGTTAAAGTCAATTTATGACTACGTTGATTGAGTAAGGAACTCAATCTTTATACTTGTTATATGAACTACATAATGTATATTATGTAAGTCCAATGTTTATGAGATGTATATCGAGCATGCTATTATGTGCTATGTGATGCATGAAAACTGTTAAATTTTGCTAGGCTGTAGAGCTCAACCTTGCAAATAACCACTTTTGCAGGTTAAAGATTTAAGGTAAAGTTATGTGCTACTTGAGAGATATGAATCAGATGTGATACTTGAAGATTTATATACTTTGGCTGAGTTATTATTATTTGAACCATGTTTAAGGTTCCGAATAATGTATTAATAATGAATTGTAATATCATTTTGCGATGTAAACTCTTGTAGTATTAAAATAATTATGAGATATTTAGATGTAAAGGTTGAAAGTTTTGGGAACGAGAATAGTTTGTAATAGAAAATTTTAATTATTCCACAAATTTCAATGGTTGTATTATCGTTTAATGATGTAAAATTAGAGGTTAAATGTATTGTTAACAACTAAAGTCGAGAATTAAATTGTATGAATTTTGGGGTCGTTACAGTCCCCTAAGGGTGTGAACACTCTTAGACATCTAACTTCTCCACCTTTTTATAATGGAAGGTTTGAGGATTATGCTTGAGAAGGGGAATAGTTTCTCCTTTGAGTGGCCAAGTTTTGATTGCCTCTCTGAGTTTGTTCTTACAGGACAAGGGAGACATCTTCTTCCTTCTTTTGATGGACCCTCCGGGGGTTATTCTCATAATTTCCAGCTTGAATGTGCTCAGCCATGACTTTTAAAGAAGTTAGGTCTTGAATCTTCCCAGATTTTAACCCCATCTCAGCCATTTCTAAGTGTTTGATCATTTTAGAGAATGGTTTTACTATGTTTGCTAGGACCCTCTCAAAAAATGGAGCTTCTTGAATGTCAATGAAGGTCATTACCATTTCAGTCTCTGTCATATATGGGATTACTTGAGCATCTAGATGCCTCCATCTTTGGGCATACTATTTGAATAACTTAGTGTTCTGGTTTTTGACCTTGGTGATTTGATATCTATCTAGAGCCATTTGTGTTTGGAAAATGTATTGATTTAGAAAAGCATGGGCTAGTTCCTTCTAGCTATGGATTTTAGAGTTATCCAATCTAGCATACCATGCTATGGCTTCTCCAGTAAGACTGTTTTGAAATAACTACACTCTCAATTTTTCATTCTCGACGTAGGATCTAAGTTCTCTAATGAACAATTTAAAGTGAGTGTAAGGATCTCCTAATCCGTTATATTTCTCAAAATCAGGAGTTTTGAACTTGTCTATATAATGAACCCCGGGAAAGATGTAAAGGTCTAAGTAAGTCACGCTTCCATGCGTTCCAAACCCTTTGATTGGCTGGATAGTTTCTTCCATTTGTTGGACATTCTTTCGAATATCACGCGTGTTCTCAGTCTGAGACTCAGGTATCTGGACTTCTTTGTCAGTACCTTGGATTCCTCCATGTGTAGATGATTATGTTTGAATGGGTATTTGTGGACCCAGAGTTTCCTTGTTTAACTCTTTCAAAAAGATAACCAATTCTGTTATCTGATTCTTTAGTCCCTCGAACTCCTCTCGAGAAACAGGAGTAGGTTCAAGCTGGGTACTTGTAGCCATGTTTTGAAGTGGGCTTAGTGCCTTTTAGACTTTGAACGGGTAGCGAGACCAATTATTTTCCTATAAAAAGACAATGTAGTTTAGTCTGGATACACATTAAGAGGTTGTATGCTATGCAATGTGGCTATTTTAGGAGTGTTTTAATGTTCCCCTACAAAATAAATGTCAGTCATTTTGATGACAAGATAGCATGACAGGTCTTGATAAGGAAAGGAATGCAAATTAATATTTTCCTTTATATTTTGCTTTACATTGAGATTTACATGTAATTTACATTGAATTTACATGGAATTGAAAAGGAAAGGCATGAAGAGACTTCCCTTCACGTTTGATTTATCAGAGGCTGACCTATCTTAGGCTACTCTCGCGGCTTTTCGGCATGAAGGTCCCCAAATCATCGCAATTTTCTGGATGAAAAGTTAATCCGATCTTTCAATTGGAGCGAATGTGGGTGGTGACTTTCCTGAGCCTCGCAGGATTAGTCTCCCTTGAGTCCCGTAATCAAACATCGATGGGTTTGCTTCCTGGTGGAGGAATCACACAACATACATTCATATATATCATGTCTCACCGTATGAAATGATAACATTGTGCGAAGCACTAATATCACAGGCAGATATGGTGCGAGGCACTAAAGTGAAGTAAATAAAGCATTCATACACATCCATTGAATTTAAATGCAGCATTGACACAAAAGCAGATAAAAAAGGGTTTTAAAAAGGTTGAACAGCAGCTTAAGCCCTCTACTGTCCCTAGTAGAGCAACCACCTATCGACGTCGGGAAAATTGTACCCCTTTTTGTTCTTGCCCTTTTTTGTTCTCTATTAGTTGAGTTTTTTCTAAAAAGGCGAGTTTGAAAAGGTACGACATGTAAATGTCGACGATTTGAAAATGAAAGTCGCCAATTGATAGATTTAAAATGGTTGTATGGACTCAATCAATTTTGAAAAGGTTTACACAAAGCCCCAATAGTTGGACTCTATTTAACAGGCTTGGGAAATAGAGATTCATTGAGTTTTAGGGCTTGATTAAGCGGGGAGGAAGGTGTTAGGCACCACCCAACTTCCGTGAAAACATAGTTATCACAACTTTTTAATTTCCTTAATTATATACGTGTGTATGTGTGTGTGTGTGTGTGTGTGTATTTATTGGGCATATATGCAATTATCTGGAAGTAGTGTTATGCCTCAATTGCACCTATATACAAAGGGTTTGATTTGTATAAAAGTTCAATTTTAACAAGATATAGCAGTGATGTTTTGCAAAACAGGTTTTCAAACCCTTATGCTCAATAGTAATTGAGGCCTTTGATACTTCCATTTTATTCCGTATTTGGCTTGATTTGATTTTATCCCCGAGATGTGAAGCAACTTCGACAAAATAATATACATATAAGTGTCGGGCTCCTTATGGACATGAAATACATCTAAGGATGTCCAAACACCATAAATAGGATTTACAAGCTGGCTGTATAGCTAAAAAGGTCCATCATGGTAACCAGGTCTAGATTCACAAGCTGAATCTTCAATCTCATGGCTCCTAGGTTCACATGATAGATTTATATACAAACGCTAGAAAGAAAACTAGATTTAAATAAATCTAAGTCATTCTAGCTTCAACGATTTCAGTTTAGTCACTTTTGAACCGGTTAAAAGCTAGAGATAGCTAGATTTAGGCAAATCTAGTCCACATGCTAGAAGATTAAATATCTACATTGCTAAAGCAGTAAATATATATATATATATATATATATATATATATATAGAGAGAGAGAGAGAGAATCTCGCCGATTAGTTACACCTGAATCGTCGATCCGTGACTTTTTACATCTTACAGTGGGCTGCCAAGAAGACTTCAGATCACTTTTGGAGCTTAAAAACTCAATTTCCACCTGTTAAATTTTAGTATGTTGTAGAACACGAGCTTACAGGTGTTTAAAAAGAAGAACCACAAAGTTTGGAGCACTCTAGAAGAGGTTAAGGGCTTAAATGGATAGAGTTTTCTCTCTTTTCTTCTCTTTTTTTCCTTTTCAAATGAGCTGATGAGGGCTCATATTTATAAACCAGATGGCCGCGGGTCAACCCACCATAGCCACGGGTCTACCCGTGCCTGCCCAGGCTGCCCCAGGTTTGGCGGGTCCAGTCGTCTCGAAGTACGTGCACTTGCACGACGCGATGTCCGCTCGAACCTTCATAACTTTTAATCCAGGCATCCGATGGAGGCATGTTGTACCTTTTCAGAATGCCACTGACAAGAGCTACATAATGACATAGGATTAGACATTATCCAAAGCGGGGAAGATGGGTCCATGACCAGATCTCCAAGTCTTCGCAGTCTATCTGTTGAGCTGTCTTGTGTAGTTTTCACTCAGGATTTAAGTTATGGTTCGTGTGGGACTTCTTTTGACGTAGTTTGAGCTGAAATGATGTTGAGGTGGAAAAATGACCATTTTTCCCTCCCGGGGTTGCTTCTAGCTTTGGTACAGTTGTAGTAGTCTTTTTTCAAGGTTATTTTCGAGATTGACCTGCTATTGACTTGACAGTCCTCAGGGTTGTCTCTAAGGTTGTTTTGACTTCCTGAGGTTGACTTTGGTTTTAAAATTGATCCCCCAGGGTTATCTCCGGGGTTAGGACTGGATCTCCCATGGTTATCTCTAGGACTAGAACTAGATCTCCCAAGGTTATCTCCGGGACTGTAACTGGATCTCCCGGGGTTATCTCCGGGGTTGGAACTAGATCTCCCGGGATTATTTTTGGGGTTGGAATTGGATCTCCCGGGGGTATCTTTGGGGCTGGAAAGTGGATCTCCCAGGGTTATCTCCGGGGCTAGAAACTATATCTCCCGGGGTTATCTCCGGGGTTGGTAGATTTAACTTCTAAGGTTATTTCTGGAGGACGATTCTGCCCTCCTGTATGGTTAGTAACTGGAACGCAAAATTTCGAGTGTCTACAATAATAACATATGTTCATATAATCTGAATAAGGTTAATATGATTAGCATGTAGGATTGGAATATACATACGTGTTTTTTGTATCCATTGAAAGAATTTATGCATAAAACCTTATTTAATTTGATTCACATAGGAATATAATGAGTTGATTAATTAGGGTGTTGCTTGTAATTATGTGTCTTAATGATCAAATTTAGGAGGATTTGTTCATGAGTCTTCGGAAGAAGTGTGAGAATACTATAAAGCAGTTTTGGATAACGATTCAGATTAATTAACTGATTTAAATGGGAAATAAAATAATTTAAATGAAATACAAAGGAAAGTTGTAATCATAACCTGTTAAATCTGTAGTTAATCTTGTGAACTTTGATCTTAGTAATTTGTTTTGTTAATTTTAGTTTCCAAATCACAACCAATATTTCGTAGTTTAAATTAGGAGTAATTAAGTTAGAATTAGTAATTAATAAATATTAGCATATTTCCTAGTGGGAACTATATCCTTGCTTGCTAAATATTACATATGAACACGTATACTTGCGTGTTAAGTACTAGTAAGAAAATTAGGCAACAGATGGGAAAGCCAAATGGAGCAAAAATTATATAGGCTGCGTTGTTTCTCAATTCGGGTAAGTACTTTTATATCAAAGAGGAACGTTAGGCGTTAGCTGGTACTCTACGAGAAGACTTCAATGACATTCTTGCAAATATGGCACCCGAGCTAGATTTGCTAGACAAGATGAGCAATCTAGCCGATATCTATGATGCTTCTCGAGATACTTTTTCAAGAGAAATAGCGATTAGGCAACGAAAATTAAAGAATCCTCGTAAGTATATTGAAATATATATAAATATATAAAAGATATACCAGTCGTGAGGGACTTCATAGACGTATTTTTGGATGATCTGTCCGGACTTCCACCAGTTAGAGAGGTTGAGTTTGTGATCGATTTGGCGCCAGGAATGTCCCCAATATCGAAGGTACCATACTGGATGGCTTCGGTAGAGATGAAAGAATTGATGGTACAATTGCAATAGCTACTGGACAAGAAGTACATCCAACCGAGCGTATCGTCGTGGGGAGCGCCGGTGTTATTTATGAAGAAGAAGGACGGGACGATGCGACTTTACATTGACTACAGAGAACTGAATAAGGTCAATATTAAATATAGATATCCATTACCGAGGATTGACGATCTATTTGATCAATTGAAGGGAGCAAGATACTTTTCAAAGATAGACTTGAGGAGTGGTTATCATCAACTGAAGGTGAGGCCAGAGGATGTGCTGAAGATAACATTTAGGACTCGATATGGTCACTATGAATTTCTGGTGATGTCATTTGGTCTAACAAATATGCCTGCAGCGTTTATGGACCTCATGAACAGAGTATTCAAACCATTTTTGGACAAATTCGTAGTGGTCTTTATCGATGACATTTTGGTATATTCAAAGACTAAGAAAGAACACGTAGAGCATTTGAAAGTAACGCTAGAGGCATTGAGAAGATAGAAGTTGTACGCCAAATTTTCAAAATGTGAATTCTGGATTGAAAGGGTACAATTTCTTGGACATGTCATGGATAAGGGCGAAATTTCGGTAGACCCCTCTAAAGTTGAAGCTGTGATGAACTGGGATCAGTCGAAGACGCCGTCGGATGTATGAAGTTTTCTTGGATTGGAAGGTTATTATAGAAGATTCATTCAGGACTTTTCCAAGATCGCGACTCCGTTGACGAATTTGACTAGGAAATCGGTGAAATTTGTTTGGACGAAGAAGTGTGAGGAAAGTTTGCAAGAGTTTAAGAAGAGGTTGAGTTTGGCACCTATGCTATCTCTTCCGGATAACACAGAAAATTTTGTGGTTTATAGTGATGCATCGCATAAAGGACTAGGTTGTTGTTGCCTACTTTCTTAATAGCATTTTAACACCAAACATACACTTTCAATTGTAATATTCAGTAAGCAAGGATATCGTTCCCACGAGGAAATAGACTAATATTTATCAATTACTAATTTCAATGCAATTAATCCTATTTTAAACTACGAAATATTGTTTGAGATTTGAAAATTAAACTTAACAAAACTAATAATTAAAATTAGAATTTCACAAGAATAACTGCAAATTTAACAGGGTAAGATTACAACTTCCCTTGGTATTTCATTTAAACCCATTTACTTCCCATTTAAATCAATTAATTAATATGAATCATTATCCAAGAATGTTTTATAGTGTGACGCACTTCTTCCAAAGACACGCGAACAAATCCTCCTAAATTCGATCTTTAAGATGCAGAATTACAAGGAACACCCCAGTTAATCAACTCACTATATTCCTATATGAATTAAGTTAATTAGGGTTTTACGCACAAATTCTTTTAATGGATACAAAAGACACATATGTATATTCCTATCCTACATGCTAATCATATTAACCCTATTCAGATTATATGAACAGACGTTATCATATCCAGATCTCAATCTATACTCTATCTTCTAATTTTATATAGATTATCACAGTAATTATTAGCCAAATAATTAATCAATAAGCAAAAGATATAATAAACAATTCAATAAAAAATAACTTTCATTCAATGGGAAGGTTCAATTTAAACTACATATCAAGTTCCTTGCAATCTTAATGAAAATTTAGTTCATAATAATAATAAAGAAAAACATCATCTAGATTAATAATCCAAGCATCGCAGATAATTACAAAAGATAAAACTAGAAAAGAGAAGAAGGAACTCTAAATTTGCTCCAATACTCTCTCTTTGATCTTCAGCCCTTGCAATTCTCCTTTGTGTTTTTCTTCGTTGTCCTCTCTATAAATCTCTTAAAAAATTGAGTGATACATCTTTTCTAAAGTCTTCTCCTATTTGTATTGGTCTCCGACCTCATTTAGATTCCTTCTTGGCTTCAAAAACCCACCTAGCAGTAGAAAAATCCTTCTTTAGCCGCAAATGAGCGCCTAGGCACTCAACCCAGGCCATTTCCAAGTGCCTAGGCGCTTGATCAGGACAACGTAATTATGAAAATGACACTCAGCTCTAATTTTAATGATTTTTTAACCTTTTTCTTCTCCCAAATGACCAAATTGTCCGTCCAGATCCAACCTACAAGAAATAAACACAAAACACATAAAAAGATACTAAAAAACAATTAAAGATAGCAATAATTAAGTTTAATAATATCGGATTCATAGGTATAAAACCTACTCATCAAATACCTCCAAACTAAACCAATTGCTTGTCCCCAAGCAACAAAACACAATGCAATAACTAAATATGCAATACAAATGCAAATGCAGCTATCTACATGCCTAAAATTCTAGCAGTTAAACAGAACAAAATCTATTCATCAAGCCTCAAAGAAATCACAATAATCATGCAAGTACATTATACCAAGACAGATCAATAATTTCCTAGTCAATCATCAAATCTTACCCTGTTAGTACTGATATAGTGTGTGTGTGCTCAACAACAATGCTAACTAATATAATGCTAAATACAACACATAATAGATCTCTTTAGAGGCATCATACAGTGTAAAATTAAGAAATCCAAAAAATGGCTAGATCCAGCTAAAATCAAACACCAACCACATTTAAAGGTCAAAATGGGATACTTATGCTTCTTTTTTTTCACTTACGGGGGCTTTTTGATCTTTTTTCTCATTTTATTCTCTCTTTTTTATACTCATGGCCGTGCAATGTCTTATTCCCTTAGGCTAACAGTGCTACCCCTTAGCGAGCTTTCAACTAACGACTCCCAAACCATCCAGGCTTTAGGGCACTAGGTGTAGAGACAATCCTCTCGGGCGTACTTACTCAAGTAACAAAGGCCACGAAGTAAGATTAGCCACGGGTTTTTTTTTCTTTTCAACAGCTTATATATCCTAAATTTTCCCCCAAACTTAGGTTCTTATCTAACTTTAGCCATCAATACCTATTCATGAGTTTCTTTCATTCAAACTAGCATTATCCTTAAGAATTCCATTATGTGTCAATTTATACTCAATCAATCAATATAGTTATTTTTACTATGTTATCCTTATTATATCAGTTTCAAACAGGTAAAGATTCAAATCATGACAAAAAATCACATCAAAGTCTTAACAGTCAATACTATACTTGTCTACTTAATTCCAATCTCATCATTGGCCAAAACAGACTTAAACTATTTAACAGTTGGAAACATGCAAATACTTGAATTTTTTTTCTTTTTTTTAAAGAAATTAGAATGAAAACTACATGAAAAACAACAAAATGAATACTAAATGAATACAACTGAAACTAGAAATGAATAAGTTATACTAAATGAATGCAACTAGAACTGGAAGAATGCACCCCCAAACTTAACATATGCAATGTCCTCATTGTATATAACAAAAAACTAATAAGAAGAAATTAGGCACTGAGGACCTTCCTGAAAGATCGAAGCCTTATTCCTTGTCAGTATCCTCTTATGCTTCTTCATCAACCTCATCCTCATGGGGTAAATCAGCCGGGGGGTACGCAGACAAGGGGGGGAAATTGGTAGGGAGCGCCTGTCGGATTCATACGGCTAGACATCTCTAGGAATGCTGCACTACAGTTCTGATACATCTCCGTTTGCCGCTGAGCTAGGCTATCCTAATTTCTTTCCACCCGGTTAAAACCATGCTGAACTTGAGTAGTCGCCATGTCAATTCTTCTAGTTTGATTTCTTAATTCTCAACAAATATCCTCAAAAAAATTCAGTGGTGGCCCATAACTCCCAGCTGCAGTAGGATTGTCATTTGATTGTTGATTAGGCTTATCAGCAGGCTCTGGAGGCACAATAATAAAACCTAACCCTCTTGGATGTGGTGTACCCCCAACCTATACCTTGTACTTCTTAATAAGCGAGTGGTCAATTACGGCTAAAGGAGGTTGTCTAGCTTCCTCGGCATCCCATTTTACTCCAGCTTGTTCACATAGTCCAATAATCAAAGATGGATGAGGCAGTCCACCTGAGGTCCCTCCTTGAATTGCTCTGTAAATTTAATCGTGTATAACTTGACCCACATCTATAGTTTTTCCTTGTACAATGCAAAAAAGCAACGCTGCCCGTTGATTTATAACATCACTCATATGCCTACACGACGTCAACTTGGCACAAATAAAGGCATGTCATGCTTTCCCGTAACTACTTAGTGCAGATGCAGGGAACAAAATAGCTTCTTGTTGATCTGTTGATTTCCATTTTGTTCTAGGTACACACAAAGCTTGAATGACCTCACTGTAGTCCAGCTCGTGCTCTAAATATTGCATGTAGCCATTATTAGGTATTATGTTCAAGCCGTATTAAGCATTTATTGTCTTGAAACTGACCTCCACTGATTTTTCGCGAACCCAAATCATGTTACCAAAAACATCTTTTACATTGGTGTAGAATTCCTTAACAATTTTAATGACCGATGAATCCGGTTGGGCTGTAAAGTTCACCCATCTTCTACTTCCAATCATTTGTAGTAACTCCACATCTTTTGCCTCTGGCAATAATTCACGCTCATGAATTAGCGTTTTACTAGAAAGCAAATTGTAATATCTTTCGGACGCACTAGCACTTATAAATCTCTTTTTGTCAAACTTTGTCGAAGTGCCCGAAGTCTCTCCTCTATGCCTTTTAGTAGCCATAAGTCATGCGTGTTAATTTCTTGCCCAACAAATGATGTTCAGTGGCTTAGTATGGGCAAATACTCTTTGTGACAAATTATTGAACACTTAGTGTGTAAAAATTTCGAACACTATTGTTAAGCACTCCCCCAAACTTAATTTTCACCAAATTTGTCAATTACTAAGCACATTAGCCTTCCAATGCAATACAAGCAACAATTAAAAGTACCCAAACCCACTTGAGCCAACACAATGAAAGAACTAACTTCAACTTACTGACTTAGCTACTATCCAAGCAAATCCAACTAATTTGCAATAAAATCTTGTACACTTACTTGGTTATAGCCATATATGATGTTCCGATCAAAGTTGAAGGAGCAATTTTTTGAGGTTTGAACACTTACTTCAGATAGATGTGGTTTAAATGTCAGTTAGTGCCCGAATTGGTGATGAAGGATGACCAGATGGAGATTGAGTGTTTGGGTAGGAGGTAGGATATTGAGTGTTTGGTTATGCTTATACAAGAAGAAGTTTGATTATCATGGGCTAGATTAGATGAGAGTAATTTGAGTGAGTTTATTTTGGAGTAGGAGAGCAACAGAATGTTTGAATTGGGTTTGGATAAGTTATGCCCGATTAGGGCTTATAATTTTTTTTTCACGTTACAGTAGGAGCACCAAGGCACTTGGGATTGATTGGGTTAGACCGCCTAGGTGGTTGAAAGTAGAAAACGTTGAGTGCTTAGAGCACCTAGGCGCTTGATTTGGCCTAGGTGGGAGCGCTTAGGTGCTTAGGGCACATTTTGGCTACTGAAGTTAGGCGCCTAGGCGCTTGGTTTGGCCAAAGTGGGAGCACTTAGGCGCTTGAGGCATGTTTTGGCTTCTGCAGTTAGGCGCTTAGGCGCTTGGATTGGCCTAGGTGGGAGCGCTTAGGCGCTTGAGGCATGTTTTGGCTTATTTTGTGCTTCTGTATGCTTCCAACCTGCATACCACAACTTAAATTAAGACTTATTCTAAAACCATAAAATAAGATAAACTACATAATTAACTGAACTAACATCAAGAAAGAAAAACAAAAACAAGATACCCTACACCACTAAGCAATTCAATAACACTAAAAATGAAGGAAATAATTAGAAATATGAGAATTTGACAAATGGACATTCATCTATTAAGCTCATAAGTGCTTGGCTTCCAGAGGGCGTTGTCCCCTTGCAACCCCCTCCAGCTCACCGGTGAGCTGGGCAGCCGCTCGCTCACCGGGGAGCGAGACCTCTGACTGGGTAGTCGTCGTGGCCATTAGTCGAACCCGTCAAATATGAAATCTTGTTTCCTATCCTGAAATCAATTAAATATCATGTTAGAGAACATAAGGGGTGTAATAAATCCTAAACTATAAAAGTTTAACAAATAAATAAACTAACAGTAAAGCAAATAAAAAAAATAAAACTAAAACTAAAAATAATAAATAACAATAAAAATTCATGGGTTGCCTCCCCAGTTAGCGCTTGGTTTATAGTCTTCAGCCTGACTTTCTTCTCTGTTCTAATCAGTAAGGTTGACCGATGTCTTTTCACGATCAACACAACCCCCATAGTAGTGCTTTAATCTCTGACCATTGACTTTGAAATTACGTTTAGCATCCGGGTCTTCCACCTCCACAGCTCCGTGAGGATAAACTTTTGTAATGACAAATGGCCCTGACCAACGGGATTTCAACTTTCCTGAAAACAGTTTAAGCCTGGAATTGTATAATAGCACTGTTTGCCCTGCTTCAAACTTTCATTCTAGAATTTTCTTGTCATGCCACCGCTTAACCTTTTCTTTATATAACTTCACATTTTCATACGATTGGAGTCTGAATTCATCCATTTGGTTCAATTGTAAGAGGCGCTTCTCTCCCGCAGCAGACATATCAAAGTTTAACTTCTGGATTGCCCAATAAGCATTGTGTTCTAGTTCAACTGGAAGATGGCATGCCTTCCTATATACTAACCTGTACAGAGACATCCCTATCAGAGTTTTGTAAGCTGTACGATATGCCCATAAAGCATCATCCAATTTGCTAGCCCAATCTTTCCAACTAGGGTTCACTATCTTCTCGAGGAATCGTTTTACTTCTCGGTTGGATACCTCGGCTTGACCACTTGTTTGTGGATGGTAAGCAGTGGCTATCTTATGAGTGACTCCGTACTTAACGAGAATAGCTGAGAACTGCTTATTACAGAAGTGTGTGCCTTCATCACTAATGATTGCACGAGGAGTGCCGAATCTAGAGAAAATATTCTTTCGGATGAACTTAACCACAACCTTAGCATCATTTGTGGGCGATGCTATAGCTTCAACCCACTTTGAAATGTATTCCACCGCTAGAAGTATATAGGAGTTGCTAAAAGATTATGGAAATGGTCCCATAAAGTCGATGCTTCAAACATCAAAAAATTTGACTTCTAAGATCATGTTTAGTGGCATCTCTTGTCGCTTTGATATATTACCAACTCTTTGGCATCTGTCACATTTCAATGAAAACACACGGGCATCCTTAAAGAGTGTTGGCCAGAAGAATCATCATTGAAGCACCTTAGCTGCTGTTCTTTCTCCTGCAAAATGTCCACCATAGTCAGATGCATGACATTGGTATAGAATATTCTCCATTTCAACTTTCGGAGCACACCTTCTTATTACTTGATCTCCACAATGTTTAAATATTGTTTCACATCATGGAGAAAGTTCTTCTTCTACTGACTTGTCAAATCTGGCAAAAACACCTTACTCATAATGAAATTTACATAATCTGCATACCATGGTGTATCCATCCTTGCCGCAAATAGTTGTTTATCCGGGAAAAATTCATTGATCACTGTTGTGTCATCTTTTTTTAGCTCTAGATTCTCTAATCGTGATAAATGATCAACAACCTAATTTTATGTTCCTTTTCGATCCTAGATCTCCAAGTCAAACTCTTGTAGCAATAATACCCATCTAATTAATCTCAGCTTCGCATCCTTCTTTCCTATTAAGTATTTAATTGTCGAATGATCTGTAAACACGATCACTTTTGTCCCAATCAAATATGAGCGAAATTTATCAAATGCATAAACAACTGCTAATAGCTACTTCTCGGTAGTGGTATAACTCAGTTGGGCATCCGTTAACATCTTACTAGCATAATATATAGCGTGAAAAATTTTATCCTTTCGTTGGCCAAGAACTACGCCAATCGCAAAGTCGCTAGCATGGGATATTCAAATCCGGCGCTATGATTACAGGTGCGGTAACTAGTTTCTTCTTCATCACCTTAAAAGCTTCCAGGCATGCTTGATCAAAGTTGAATGGGACATCTTTCTCCAAAAGATTGAAAAATGGTTTCGTGATTTTGGAGAAGCCTTTTATAAATCGTCTATACAAACTAGCGTGTCCCAAAAAACTTTGAATACCCTTTACTGAAATAGGTGGTGGCAGGCTCTTGATGGTTTCGATCTTAGCTCTATCAACCTCAATTCCTTTTGATGACACTCAATGACCCAAGATTATCCCCTCTTGCACCATAAAATAATATTTCTCCCAGTTTAAAACCAAATTCATTTCCATACACCGTTTAAACACGAGAGTGAGATTTTCCAAACAATAATCAAACGAATCCCCAAAAAATGAAAAATCATCCATAAATACCTCGAGATTTTGTTCGACCATATCGAAAAATATAGCCATCATACACTATTGAAATGTTATCGGAGCATTACATAATCCAAAAAGACATTCTACGAAAAGCAAAGGTACCATATGGGCATGTGAACGTCGTCTTCTCTTGATCCTCGGGTGCAATGGTAATCTGGTTATAACCTGAGTATCCATCTAAGAGACAATAATTCTCATGCCCTGCAAGCCTGTCCAACATCTGATCTATGAATGGTAGAGGAAAATGGTCCTTACGAGTGACCTTATTCAACTTTCTGTAATCCATACACACCCGCCAACCCCTAACTGTTAGAGTTAGGATCAATTCATTATGCTCATTTGCAACTACTATCATTCCCCCATTCTTTGGCACACATTGAACCAAACTTACCCATTAGCTGTCTGAGATAGGGTAGACATTTCCCGCATCCATCCATTTAATGATTTCCTTTTTTACAACTTCCTTCATGATGGAATTGATTCTTCGTTGTTGTTCAATAGTCGGTTTCGCTTCATCTTCTAATAGAATCTTATGCATGCAAATTGATGGGCTTATCCCCTTGATATCCGCAAGAGTCCACCCAAGAGCAGTCTTATATTGCCGAAGAACACTTAGTAACTTTTCTTCTTGAACCTCATCAAGTGATGCAAAAATAATAACTGGAAATGTAGAAGACGAACCAAGGTAGGCATATCGTAGATGGTTAGGAAATGGCTTAAGTTCTAAGGTGGGCGGTTCTTCTAAGAATGATTTCACCTTTTCAACTTGCTTTCCCCAATAATCCAAAGGTTCAAATTTTTGCAAAACATCGTGTGAACTTCGGAGCTGAATCTAACATTTGAACCCATTCTAGCACAGTTGAATCATCAAATAAATTTTTACTAACCAATGCGATTTCAAGAGGGTCTTCATTCACAGATTCACTAAATACCTCTCTAGTTGCTTCTTCAATCAAATCAACTCTAAAGCACTCTTCCTCTCCCTTCGAAAATTTCATAGCCTTGAAAACATTAAAAGTTACTTCTTCATCTTGGACTCTCATTGTTAACTCTCCCTTTTGTACATCAATTAATGTCCTTCGAGTGGCTAAAAATGGTCTTCCAAGGATAATGGGTTTGTCTTTATCCTCTTCATAGTCCAACATAATAAAGTCGGCTGGAAATATGAATTTGTCCACCTTCACTAATATGTCTTCCACGATTCCCCTAGGGTATGTCACTGATGTATCTGCGAGTTGTAAAGAGATATTTGTTGGCTTTGGTGCTGGTAGTCCCAACTGAGTGTAGATCAAAAGTGGCATCAAGTTAATACTCGCACCCAAATCACACAAACATATGTTAAAGAACTGGGGGTCTAATCGTGCACAATATGGTGAAGCTAACCGGATCCTTCAACTTCGGTGGTAACTTACTTTGTAGAATTGCGCTATATTCTTCTATCAACGCTACAGTTTTGAACTCCCCTAGCTTCCTCTTTCTTGCTAAAATATCTTTCATGAATTTCGCATAGCTAGGCATTTGTTCTAAAGCATCTGCAAATGGAATGTTGATTTGCAGCTTTTTGAACACTTCTAAAAATTTTAAAAACTGTCTATCTAATTTATGCTTTTGCAAACTTTGAGGAAACGACACAGGTGGTACGATTGTTGTTTGCTTATCTTCTTGTTATGTTTTTACAACTTTTTCCCCATATTTACTTTTTAAATTTCCACTCTCTTTTTCACCATCCTCATCAGAAATTATTTTCTTTTGTCCGTCTAAATCTGTAGTAAACTCCTTCCCACTTCTGAGTGTAACTGCCTTACATTGTTCATTTCCATCATTCCTTGGATTTTTCTCCATATCACTACGTAAAGAACCTGGAGTTCTAGTATTCAAAGCACTAGCTATTTGCCCAATTTGGTTCTCAAGGTTCTTTATTGCAGCTGATTGGTTTTTCGTTAAGGCTTCATACTGAGTTGCCAATCTTGCCAACAATTCTTCCATTTGTGATAGCTTATCAGGTTGATGAGGTTGTGGGTGTTGTTGATGTGACGACCCCAAAATAGGTCCATTCCACCCAACCCATTCTGAGTCGTCAAATACATGGTACAGAAAACAACTACAACTTTATTACAACAATTATCGTGCAAAATACAACAACACATATGCTGTGAGTTTGGATACAAATATATACCAAATGTGACTCATGTTCCAACTGTGGACATCACCTCACAATAACACCTTACATAAAGGTATAGTCAAAAACTGTTTTAGAAATTAGAATCTTTGGGAAGTGCTCAAGGAAACCTTCGTACATGGGAGGCCACGCGTCTAGGTTATGATAGATATCATATGGCCACAGAATTATCCTTGGTTGACCCAATATACCCCAAAGAAAAACGAGAAGATTACTATCATATTCTTCCCAATGGTGAGTCTTCTCTTGACTTATCATTATCTCCACTGCCTCTAATTGAGAATTATACTTCAAACAAACACCAAGATTATATAGGTAGTGCTCGTAGATATACTCAGCAAGTGGATGAGCACAACCCTGTCTTATGATGACACGAGGTTGTATGTCATTAGACATCTTGTATAATAGTGACAAAACACCCTTCCAACGTTGGGTTTGCCTCACCCTATTTTCTTCACCAAATATAACTACTAAATGATGACCACCGTTCTATTCCCTTGTTACCCCCGCTCGACCCAGCTACACTCTTATTACCTGACAGGAATTTTGAAGCAAAAGGGTGAGCACAACTAGCTCAGTAAAGAATATCATGACTAAAGATAATTAAATTATCAATAGCCTTCATCAATAATAAATCAGAGATTTAGAACATATGGTAAATGATAAAAATTTGAACCATAGTTGAAGCGGAACGAGCAATCCATTAGAAGAGTCAAATAGACTATAAAGTCTATTATCTTCTCCATGTTAAAAATCCATCAACAATGTTTTATCCCTGTAACATCAATCAACAATTCTGGTCCACAATCATATGAATAAATCATAACTGTATTTCTAAATTCCTCTTCTCATCCAAGACGAAGATAATTTTCATCACCTATCTTTACCTAAAACATCAAAGATCATAGTTACACCAAATCACATTTCCTGTTCATAATCATACTAATAACTTCATCTTTGCATTACGGCCAAAGATATTCATTTGTATCACCAGTTGGTCATGTTCATCTCAACACCTGCTCATCTTTGCACTACTGGCCAAAGATATTCAACAACATGTCATCTTTGCACTACGGCCAAAGATATTCATCAACAATTCATCTTTGCACTACAGGCCAAAGATATTCATCAATATTTCATCTTTGCACTACAGGCCAAAGATATTCCTCAACAGTTCATATTTGTACTACAGCCAAATATATTCATCAACAGTTCATATTTGTACCACAGGACAAATATATTAATATCTCAAAGAAATATATAATCATTTCAGAATTTATATAAACAATAATTATAACCATGTTGATCAATTCACCTTTGCACTTAAGCTAAAGATATTCACTTATAAATTCAATGGTCATTATCATACCAATCAACAATTCAACTTTGCACTACTGGCCAAAGAGAACCCATAGTCATGATCATACCAAAAATCTACCCATCTTTACACTCAAGTCAAAGAGAAATATCATCATTAGGGTTATAAAAATGTTATATATGATAATAAAAATAATATGATCAACATCTAGTTTTAATCTCAAGAGTAATATTCGTCAATCAACTATAATTTGGTTAGAAAAAGAAACCAATTTTTATCGTGAATAGTAACTCGTGAATAGTAACTCATGAATAGTAACTCGTGAATAGTAACTCATGAATAGTAACCCCGACACAAAAAGGTAGAAATTTCACAATAAAATACATACCAATATTTCGGTATAATAATATTGAAAGAATAATATTTCTTAAGCTTATAAACAATTTATTTTAATTGTTTACACTTTACTAAATAATACATTTAATCATTCTAAAATGCCAAACTCACAAGATTTCATCACCAATAACCAAATCCCTCATCAAAAATCTGCATATACCTCATATAAGATTCTCAAGTCATAAAATCCTATTTTCCAATTTTCTTACTTCACAAAACATATTTAATTCATTTACTCATAACTAGACTATTTTCATGAAAAATACCAAATCAGTTCCAAAAATATTTCTTTTCTGGGATTTAGCATAATATAGTCTCACAGTGAACATATATTTTTCTCAGAATTTTTTAAAAGTCATTTACTATTTTTCATATGGCCAAAACAGCCGAATATTTAGACATTTATCAAAAATTGTACTTTTGTCCAAAAATTCTGAAATTTACAGAGTATACTTCTATCATATACATGTACTCCCAATAAAAATTTTATCAATTTTGGAGTTAACCACAAGGAATTATAAGCGGTTACTTTTAAAATAGTCTTTTCCCGTAAAATTCATAACTCTTAATCTATACATCCAAAAATCACCATTTTTGGACACAATCAAGAAAACTCATCAAAATATCATTTCAAATTTTTCCAAAATTTTTGAAGAGTAGAAAAATTACGAAACTGAAAATCATAACAACCCTTAAAATCCCTTACTATTCCTTACTATCCCTTACCTCAAATGAGCAGTACTTCTGACTGGATATCGGATATGATGCTGAAGGAAACTTGCACTGATGAATAGTAACTCACCAAGTATCTAAAAACTCACAAAATATGCTTCATAATATAGAGAGAGAAAGAGAGAAAGCTTATGTTTCTGGTGTGATTTTCAATTCTAACTTAGCCCTCTATTTATAGGAAAATTTTGGTAGGTTTGACCTGCAACCTGATGGCTTTACCTGCTACTATTCTCACCCACCACATTTGAAATATAATTCAGCACATTTCTTCACCAACCACAAGTGGGGCCCACCAATTCTAGAATTTTCTACCAAAATGATAAACTCCAAAAATTCAATAATTTCTGAACCAGTCATCTCGTAAAATTCATAATAAATCATACGTTCATTTTTAACGGTTCAAAATTTGTGGACATATACTCAACTTATATATATATATATATATATATATAACATATCCAAAATTTACCACGATCCAACGGTCGGATTAAAAATTATAACCCCCGCAAAATATCTCAAAAATCCTAATTTTTAATACCTCCATTCCAACAAAAATACTGATAAAAACCTCAACATTAACTCCTTCATTTTTAACCACAAAAATATATCCCTCGTTTATATCCACATAAAATAAATATTTCCTTATCATATGAATCAATAATTAATTATTCACAAATAATATTACAGAATCACATTTATGACAACCAGGCCGTTCCCAGGAAAGAGGGGGCTTTCCAATAAGGATTTCTCCTTACTAGCGCGCAATTAGATGACCAAACTTCTCCTTAGACAGAACTTTCTAGACATTGCCAATAATGTTATCTAATAATACTATTCAAATAATATGAATTATTGATCTGATAATGGGAAATACTGTGCAGCAACAATTATTGAACAACAATAATACAAAATTTCAACGTAGCAATTATTGAATCAATAAAATAAAATATTAAACAATAATTACTGTAACAATTATTGAGTAGTGCCTTTTTACGTAAGAATCAATAATTTCAAAAATATTGTGCAATACCGTGTGCTACTGTGCAATAACGCGTATTACTGTATTTTAACCACCGGGTATTTCAACAGTATTAACGGTAACAACTACGCCGTCATTTGTAAAAACTCAAATTTGTCGTTTTCTTTATCCGACAGTTATTCGTTATGGGGTCCACAAATAGCTGCGCCGTCGTACGAATATTCCCCGACAGAAAGTGTAAGACAACGAATTTTATGAAATAAAAGTATTCAATTTTTCTTATAATTACTATTCAGTAAATGGTTAATTTGATAAAAGTTTAAAGTTATGAGTGAAATATGATTTTTTTCAAAATAAGCAAGTGGTTATAAAATAATCATTGTTGTCGGGGAATATTCGTTTGGTCGTGGAATATTTTTTCTGTCGGAGAATATTTGTACGATGGCGCAGCTATTTGTGGGCCCCATAACGAATAACTGTCGGGTGAAGAAAACGACAAATTTGAGTTTTTACAAATAACGACGTAGTTGTTACTGTTAACACTGTTGGAATACCCGGTGATTAAAATACAGTAATACGCGTTATTGCACAGTAGCACACGGTATTGCACAGTATTTTTAAAATTATTGATTCTTACGTAAGAAGGCACTACTCAATAATTGTTACAGTAATTACTGTTCAATATTTTATTTTATTGATTCAATAATTGCTACGTTGAAATTTTGTATTATTGTTGTTCAATAATTGTTGCTGCACAGTATTTCCCATTATCAGATCAATAATTCATATTATTTGAATAGTATTATTAGATAACATTATTGGCAATGTCTAGAAAGTTCTGTCTAAGGAGAGGTCTGGTCATCTAATTGCGCGCCAGTAAGGAGAAATCCTTATTGGAAAGCCCCCTCTTTCCTGGGAACGGCCTGGTTGTCATAAATGTGATTCTGTAATATTATTTGTGAATAATTAATTATTGATTCATATGATAAGAAAATATTTATTCTATGTGGATATAAATGAGGGATATATTTTTGTGGTTAAAAAATGAAGGAGTTAATGTTGAGATTTTTATCCGTATTTTTGTTGGAATGGAGGTATTAAAAATCAAGATTTTTGAGATATTTTGCGGGGGTTATAATTTTTAATCCGACCGTTGGATCGTGGTAATTTTTGGATATGTTATACATATATAAGTTGAGTATATGCCCACAAATTTTGAACCGTTAAAAATGAACGTATGATTTATTATGAATTTTACGAGATGACTGGTTCAGAAATTGTTGAATTTTCGGAGTTTATCATTTTGGTAGAAAATTCTAGAATTGGTGGGCCCCACTTGTGGTTGGTGAAGAAATGTGCTGAATTATATTTCAAATGTGGTGGGTGGGAATAGTAGCAGGTAAAGCCATCAGGTTGCAGGTCAAACCTACCAAAATCTTCCTATAAATAGAGGGCTAAGTTAGAATTGAAAATCACACCAGAAACATAAGCTTTCTCTCTTTCTCTCTCTATATTATGAAGCATATTTTGTGAGTATTTAGATACTTTGAGAGTTACTATTCAGTGCAAGTTTTCTTCAGCCTTATACCGATCAGAAGTACTGCTCTTTTGAGGTAAGGGATTGTAAGGGATAGTAAGGGATATTAAGGGATTTTAAGGGTTGTTATGATTTTCAGTTTCGTAATTTTTCTGATCTTCAAAAATTCTGGAAAAATTTGAAATGATTTTTTGATGAGTTTTCTTGATTGTGTCCAAAAATGGTGATTTTTGGATGTATAGATTGAGAGTTATGAATTTTATGAGAAAAGACTATTTTAAAAGTAACAGCTTATAATTCCTTGTGGTTAACTCCAAAATTGATGAAATTTTTATTGGGAGTACATGTATATGATAGAAGTATACTCTGTGAATTTCAGAATTTTTAGATAAAAGTATAATTTTTGATAAATGTCTAAATATTCGGCTATTTTGGCCATATGAAAAATAGTAAATGACTTTTAAAAATTCTGAGAAAAATATATGTTTACTATGGGACTATATTATGCTAAATTCCAGAAAAGAAATATTTTTGGAACGGATTTGGTATTTTTCATGAAAATAGTCTAGTTATGAGAAAATGAATTAAATATGTTATGTGAAGTAAGAAAATTGAAAAATAGGATTTTATGGCTTGAGAATCCTATATATGAGGTATATGCAGATTTTTGATGAGGGTTTTGGTTATTGATGATGAAATCTTAAGAGTTGGCGTTTTATGATGATTAAATGCATTAATTAGTAAAGTGTAAACAATTTAAATAAATTATTTATAAGCTTAAGAATATTATTCTTTCAATATCATTATACCGAAATATTGGTATGTATATTATTGTGGAATTTCTACCTTTTGTGTCGAGTTTACTATTCACGAGTTACTATTCACGACAACATTGGTTTCTTTTTCTGACCAAATTATAGTTGGTTTATGAATATTACTCTTGAGATTAAATCTATATGTTGATTATATTGATTTTATTATCATATATAACATTTTTATAACCCTAATGATGATATTTCTCTTTGACTTGAGTGTAAAGATGGGTAGATTTCTGGTATGATCATGACTATGGGTTCTCTTTGGCCAGTAGTGCAAAGTTGAATTGTTGACTGGTATGATCATGACCATTGAATTTATAAGTGAATATCTTTAGCTTAAGTGCAAAGGTGAATTGATCAACATGGTTATAATTATTGTTTATATAAATTCTGAAATGATTATATATTTCTTTGAGATATTAATATATTTGGCCTGTAGTGCAAATATGAACTGTTGATGAATATATTTGGCCGTAGTGCAAATATGAACTGTTGAGGAATATCTTTGACCTGTAGTGCAAAGATGAATTATTGATGAATATCTTTGGCCCGTAGTGCAAAGATGACATGTTGTTGAATATCTTTGGCCAGTAGTGCAAAGATGAACAGATGTTGAGATGAACATGATCAACTGGTGATACAAATGAATATCTTTGGCCGTAGTGCAAAGATGAAGTTAATAGTATGATTATGAACATGAACTGTGATTTGGTATAACCATGATCTTTGATGTTTCAGGTAAAGACAGGTGATGAAAATATTCTTCGTCCTGGGTGCGAAGAAAAATTTAGAGTCACAATTATGATTATGAGTTATTCATATGATTGTGGACCAGAATTGTTGATTGATGTTACAGGGATAAAACATTGTTGATGGATTTTTAACATGGAGAAGATAATAGACTTTATAGTCTATTTGACTCTTCTAATGGATTGCTCGTTCCGCTGCAACTATGGTTGAAATTTTTATCATTTACCATATGTTCTAAATCTCTGATTTATTGTTGATGAAGGCTATTGATAATTGAATTATCTTTAGTCATGATATTCTTTACTGAGCTAGTTGTGCTCACCCTTTTGCTTCACAAATCCTTTCAGGTAATAAGAGTGTAGCTGGGTCGAGCGGGGGTAACAAGGGAATAGAACGGTGGTCATCATTTAGTAGTTATATTTGGTGAAGAAAATAGGGTGAGGCGAACCCAACGTTGGAAGGGTGTTTTGTCACTATCATACAAGATGTCTAATGACATACAACCTCGTGTCATCATAGGACAGGGTTGTGCTCATCCACTTGCTGAGTATATCTATGGGCACTACCTATATAATCTTGGTGTTTGTTTGAAGTATAATTCTCAATTAGAGACAGTGGAGATAATGATAAGTCAAGAGAAGACTCACCATTGGGAAGAATATGATAGTAATCTTCTTGTTTTTCTTTGGGGTCTATTGGGTCAACCAAGGATAATTCTGTGGCCATATGATATCTATCATAACCTAGACGCGTGGCCTCCCATGTACGAAGGTTTCCTTGAGCACTTCCCAAAGATTCTAATTTCTAAAACAGTTTTTGACTATACCTTTATGTAAGGTGTTATTGTGAGGTGATGTCCACGGTTGGAACATGAGTCACATTTGGTATATATTTGTATCCAAACTCACAGCGTATGTGTTGTTGTATTTTGCACGACAATTGTTGTAATAAAGTTGTAGTTATTTTTTGTACTATGTATTTGGCGACTCAGAATAGGTTGGGTGGAATGGACCTATTTTGGGGTTGTCACAGGTGGTATCAGAGCTTAGGGATATGATCTTTGGCGGAGATCGGGGAATATAACTAGGAGGGGAGAGATGAGTAAATCCTTCGCTAGTGTGTCCTACCTAAGCTTATTTGTTAGACATTCATAATATCGGGATATTATGTGATATGTTAATTTGTTAAATTAACCCTTGTTTTGAAGCTGTATTCTAGAATGATATTTGAAATACAGGAGATGAGCAATGGAGAAATTATGATGACAGGAAAGATGGAATTTGAAATGAAAGGAAGGTATTCTCAACTCTTTGAAATACCAGGTACGTAAATTTCGGGGACGAAATTTCATAAGGAGGGGAGATTGTAAGACCCCGAATTTTATGAAATAAAAGTATTCAATTTTTCTTATAATTACTATTCAGTAAATGGTTAAATTGATAAAAGTTTAAAGTTATGAGTGAAATATGATTTTTTTTCAAAATAAGCAAGTGGTTATAAAATAATCATTGTTGTCGGGGAATATTCATTTGGTCGTGGAATATTTTTTCTGTCGGGGAATATTCGTACGACGGCGCAGCTATTTGTGGGCCCCATAACGAATAACTGGCGGGTGAAGAAAACGACAAATTTGAGTTTTTACAAATAACGACGTAGTTGTTACTGTTAACACTGTTGGAATACCCGGTGATTAAAATACAGTAATACGCGTTATTGCACAGTAGCACACGGTATTGCACAGTATTTTTAAAATTATTGATTCTTACGTAAGAAGGCACTACTCAATAATTGTTACAGTAATTACTGTTCAATATTTTATTTTATTGATTCAATAATTGCTACGTTGAAATTTTATATTATTGTTGTTCAATAATTGTTGCTGCACAGTATTTCCCATTATCAGATCAATAATTCATATTATTTGAATAGTATTATTAGATAACATTATTGGCAATGTCTAGAAAGTTCTGTCTAAGGAGAGGTCTGGTCATCTAATTGCGCGCCAGTAAGGAGAAATCCTTATTGGAAAGCCCCCTCTTTCCTGGGAACGGCCTGGTTGTCATAAATGTGATTCTGTAATATTATTTGTGAATAATTAATTGTTGATTCATATGATAAGAAAATATTTATTTTATGTGGATATAAATGAGGGATATATTTTTGTGGTTAAAAAATGAAGGAGTTAATGTTGGGATTTTTATCCGTATTTTTGTCGGAATGGAGGTATTAAAAATCAGGATTTTTGAGATATTTTGCGGGGGTTATAATTTTTAATCCGACCGTTGGATCGTGGTAATTTTTGGATATGTTATACATATATAAGTTGAGTATATGCCCACAAATTTTGAACCGTTAAAAATGAACGTATGATTTATTATGAATTTTACGAGATGACTGGTTCAGAAATTGTTGAATTTTCGGAGTTTATCATTTTGGTAGAAAATTCTAGAATTGGTGGGCCCCACTTGTGGTTGGTGAAGAAATGTGCTGAATTATATTTTAAATGTGGTGGGTGGGAATAGTAGCAAGTAAAGCCATCAGGTTGCAGGTCAAACCTACCAAAATCTTCCTATAAATAGAGGGCTAAGTTAGAATTGAAAATCACACCAGAAACATAAGCTTTCTCTCTTTCTCTCTCTATATTATGAAGCATATTTTGTGAGTATTTAGATACTTTGAGAGTTACTATTCAGTGCAAGTTTTCTTCAGCCTTATACCGATCAGAAGTACTGCTCTTTTGATGTAAGGGATTGTAAGGGATAGTAAGGGATATTAAGAGATTTTAAGGGTTGTTATGATTTTCAGTTTCGTAATTTTTCTGATCTTCAAAAATTCTGAAAAAATTTGAAATGATTTTTTGATGAGTTTTCTTGATTGTGTCCAAAAATGGTGATTTTTGGATGTATAGATTGAGAATTATGAATTTTATGAGAAAATACTATTTTAAAAGTAACAGCTTATAATTCCTTGTGGTTAACTCCAAAATTGATGAAATTTTTATTGGGAGTACATGTATATAATAGAAGTATACTCTGTGAATTTCAGAATTTTTAGATAAAAGTATAATTTTTGATAAATGTCTAAATATTCGGCTATTTTGGCCATATGAAAAATAGTAAATGACTTTTAAAAATTCTGAGAAAAATATATGTTTACTATGGGACTATATTATGCTAAATTCCAGAAAAGAAATATTTTTGGAACGGATTTGGTATTTTTCATGAAAATAGTCTAGTTATGAGAAAATGAATTAAATATGTTATGTGAAGTAAGAAAATTGAAAAATAGGATTTTATGGCTTGAGAATCCTATATATGAGGTATATGCAGATTTTTGATGAGGGTTTTGGTTATTGATGATGAAATCTTAAGAGTTGGCGTTTTATGATGATTAAATGCATTAATTAGTAAAGTGTAAACAATTTAAATAAATTATTTATAAGCTTAAGAATATTATTCTTTCAATATCATTATACCGAAATATTGGTATGTATATTATTGTGGAATTTCTACCTTTTGTGTCGAGTTTACTATTCACGAGTTACTATTCACGACAACATTGGTTTCTTTTTCTGACCAAATTATAGTTGGTTTATGAATATTACTCTTGAGATTAAATCTATATGTTGATTATATTGATTTTATTATCATATATAACATTTTTATAACCCTAATGATGATATTTCTCTTTGACTTGAGTGTAAAGATGGGTAGATTTCTGGTATGATCATGACTATGGGTTCTCTTTGGCCAGTAGTGCAAAGTTGAATTGTTGACTGGTATGATCATGACCATTGAATTTATAAGTGAATATCTTTAGCTTAAGTGCAAAGGTGAATTGATCAACATGGTTATAATTATTGTTTATATAAATTCTGAAATGATTATATATTTCTTTGAGATATTAATATATTTGGCCTGTAGTGCAAATATGAACTGTTGATGAATATATTTGGCCGTAGTGCAAATATGAACTGTTGAGGAATATCTTTGACCTGTAGTGCAAAGATGAATTATTGATGAATATCTTTGGCCCGTAGTGCAAAGATGACATGTTGTTGAATATCTTTGGCCAGTAGTGCAAAGATGAACAGATGTTGAGATGAACATGATCAACTGGTGATACAAATGAATATCTTTGGCCGTAGTGCAAAGATGAAGTTATTAGTATGATTATGAACATGAACTGTGATTTGGTATAACCATGATCTTTGATGTTTCAGGTAAAGACAGGTGATGAAAATATTCTTCGTCCTGGGTGCGAAGAAAAATTTAGAGTCACAATTATGATTATGAGTTATTCATATGATTGTGGACCAGAATTGTTGATTGATGTTACAGGGATAAAACATTGTTGATGGATTTTTAACATGGAGAAGATAATAGACTTTATAGTCTATTTGACTCTTCTAATGGATTGCTCGTTCCGCTGCAACTATGGTTGAAATTTTTATCATTTACCATATGTTCTAAATCTCTGATTTATTGTTGATGAAGGCTATTAATAATTGAATTATCTTTAGTCATGATATTCTTTACTGAGCTAGTTGTGCTCACCCTTTTGCTTCACAAATCCTTTCAGGTAATAAGAGTGTAGCTGGGTCGAGCGGGGGTAACAAGGGAATAGAACGGTGGTCATCATTTAGTAGTTATATTTGGTGAAGAAAATAGGGTGAGGCGAACCCAACGTTGGAAGGGTGTTTTGTCACTATCATACAAGATGTCTAATGACATACAACCTCGTGTCATCATAGGACAGGGTTGTGCTCATCCACTTGCTGAGTATATCTATGGGCACTACCTATATAATCTTGGTGTTTGTTTGAAGTATAATTCTCAATTAGAGACAGTGGAGATAATGATAAGTCAAGAGAAGACTCACCGTTGGGAAGAATATGATAGTAATCTTCTTGTTTTTCTTTGGGGTCTATTGGGTCAACCAAGGATAATTCTGTGGCCATATGATATCTATCATAACCTAGACGCGTGGCCTCCCATGTACGAAGGTTTCCTTGAGCACTTCCCAAAGAGTCTAATTTCTAAAACAGTTTTTGACTATACCTTTATGTAAGGTGTTATTGTGAGGTGATGTCCACGGTTGGAACATGAGTCACATTTGGTATATATTTGTATCCAAACTCACAGCGTATGTGTTGTTGTATTTTGCACGACAATTGTTGTAATAAAGTTGTAGTTATTTTTTGTACCATGTATTTGGCGACTCAGAATAGGTTGGGTGGAATGGACCTATTTTGGGGTTGTCACAGAAAGAATATTCCACGACCAAACGAATATTCCCCGACAACAATGATTATTTTATAACCAATTGCTTATTTTGAAAAAAAAAATCATATTTCACCCATAACTTTAAACTTTTATCAATTTAACCATTTACTGAATAGTAATTATAAGAAAAATTGAATAATTTTATTTCATAAAATTCGGGGTCTTACAGTTGAGATTGTTGATGTGGCTGAAATCCTGGTGGATATGATTTCCTTGGAGCTTGTGCTTGAGCATGTGATTGGTTATTACTCCAAGAAAAATTCAGGTGGTTTCTCACTCCTAGATTGTAACTGTTTGGATAACTGCCCCGCTGCCTGTTATAACTGGAAACAAACTGGACTGACTCAGGATTTATTGCACATTAATCACTGGAGTGACTACCTGCATATATTTCAGAAATCGTTTCCATTTTCTGAACTGGTTGTACCCCAAGTGCATCTATCTTCTTTGTAAGAGCAGAAATCTGAGATGTCACTTGAGCTAACAATGTTGTCATCGCATCCACTTCATAAACCCCTACTATCCTCAGCTGAGCCGTTCTTGCTGTTGGCCACTGATAATTATTAGCTGCCATGGTTTCAAGTAACTGATACCCCTCATCATAATTCTTGGCCATAATAGCTCCTCCCGCTGTAGCATCTATACTCGATCTCACTGTGTTGAATAAACTGTTATAAAAAGTTTGCACTTGAAGCCATTTAGGAATCCCATGGTGTAGACATTCTCGTAATGAGTCTTTAAATCTCTCACATGCTTCATATAGTGATTCTGAATCGTGCTAAACGAAAGAGAAGATATCGTTCTGCAACTTTGCTATTTTTGCAGGCGGGAAAAACTTTGCAAGAAATTTTTGGGCTAGGTCATTCCATGTAGTAATCGAGCCTGGTGGTAGTGATTGGAGCCAACTCTTAGCCTTATCTCTGAGAGTAAATGGAAACAACCTTAGCCATATTGCATCCTCTGATACATTATTGTACTTGAAAGTATCGCAGATTTCTATAAAGCTGACTATGTGATCTTTCGGATCATCATTAGGTAACCCTCCAAACTGACATGAATTTTGAATCATCTGTATTGTCCTCGGTTTTATCTCAAAACTTTTAGCAGTAATGGCAGGCCTCGTAATACTCGACTGAATTTCAGTAACCTGCGGCTTAGCATAATCTCGTAGTGCTTTTTTCTCTTCTTTAGCCATAGTATATTTCTTATCAAGTGCCTCTTCTTCGATCGCATTTATATACACTAGTCAAGAACACATGAATAGAACCGAAAAGAAAAAAGTTTAAATTAAGATTAACTCTATCAAAATCAATAATGACAAAATATTAAACTAATTTCCCCAGCAACGACACCAAAAACTTGTTGCCTAATTTCTTAATAACATTTTAACATGCAAGCATAAGCGTTCAATTATAATATTCAGCAAGCAAGGATATCGTTCCCACAAGGAAATAAACTAATATTTATCAATTACTAATTTCAATGTAATTAATCCTATTTTAAACTACGAAATATTATTTGTGATTTGAAAATTAAACTTAACAAAACTAATAAATAAAATCAGAATTTCACAAGAATAACTGCATATTTAACAGGTTAAGATTACAACTTCCCGTGGTATTTCATTTAAACCAATTTACTTTCCATTTAAATCAATTAATTAATATGAATCATTATCCAAGAATGTTTTATAGTGCTCACGCACTTCTTTCAAAGACATGCGAACAAATCCTCCTAAATACGATCTTTAAGACACAAAATTATAAGGAACACCCTAGTTAATCAACTCACTATATTCCTATGTTAATTAAGTTAATTAGGGTTTTATGCACAAATTCTTTCAATGGATACAAAAGACACATAGGTATATTCCTATCCTACATGCTAATCATATTAACCCTATTCAGATTATATGAACATATGTTATCATATCCAGATCTCAATCTATACTCCATCTTCCAATTTTATATAGATTATCACAGTAATTGTTGGCCAAACAATTAATCAATAAGAAAAAGATATAACAAACAAATCAATGAAAACTTACTTTCATTATGGGAAGGTTCAATTTAAACTACATACCAATTTCCGTTGCAATCTTGATAAAAATTTAGTTTATAATAATAATAAAGAAAAACATCATCCAGATTAATAATCCAAACATCCCAGATAATTACAAAAGATAAAACTAGAAAAGAGAAGAAGAAACTCTGAATTTGCTCTAATACCCTCTCTTTGGTCTGCAGCCCTTGCAATTTTCCTTCGTATTTTTCTTAGTTATCCTATCTGCAAATCTCTTGAAAAATTGAGTGATACATCTTTTCTAAAGTCTTCTCCTATTTGTATTGGTCTCCGCCCTCATTTAGATTTCTTCTTGGCTTTAAAAACCCACCTAGCAGTAGAAAAATCCTTCTTTAGCCGCACATGAGCGCCTAGGCGCTTAACCCAGTCCATTTCCAAGCGCCTAGGCGCTTGACCAGGACCGCGCAATTACAAAATGTCACTCAGCTCTAATTTTAATGATTTTTTGACCTTTTTCTTCTCCCAAATGACCAATTTGTCCCTCCAGCTCCAACCTACAAGAAATAAACACAAAACACATAAAAAGATACTAAAAAATATTTAAAGATATCAATAATTAAGTTTAATAATATCGGATTCATAGGTATAAAACCTACTCATCAGTTGTTTGCTTATGTAAAATGACAGGGTCATTGCGTATGCGTCACGGCAATTGAAGGACTATGAGAATGGGTATCCAACCCACGACTTGGAATTAGCTGTAGTGGTATTTACTTTGAAAATTAGGAGACACTATCTCTATGGAGAGAAGTGTGAAATATATACAGACCACAAGAATCTGAAATATATTTTTACACATAATGACTTGAATATGCGTCAGAGAAGGTGGCTGGAGTTAATTAAGGACTATGATTGTGAGATTTTATACCATCCGGGTAAAGCTAATGTGGTTACCGACGCCTTAAGTATAAAGGGTCAGGAGAAATTGATGATGTTGACCACTCAGGAGGAGCTAATTTCAGCGATGGAGAAGCTGGAATTGGAAGTGAAGTATCTTATGGAGATTGATGAGAAGCTATTCCAGATGACAGCTGGTACAACTTTACTGGATAAAGTTAAAGAGGCTCAACTTCAAGACAAAGAATGTAAAAAGGCTGAAAAAAGATATCTGAAGGAATTGAACCGAAGTTCAAAATAGACATCGAGGGAATACTGAGGGAGCTGAGGGAGCGGACAGTTATTCAAAAGTTTACCATCGAGCAGAGGGATAGAGAGGTTGAGGCTCTCCACACACGTCTGGGAAACCTAGATTGGGATTTGGATCACGAGAAGGGCCAAACAGAGCAGAAGTCAGAGGAAATAGAGGAGTTGAAGAATGAACTGAAAGAGAACTCAGTAAGGTTGCCCATAGCAGAGGAGGCCTAGGTAAGGGAATCACGACGTGCAGATCTTGCAGAAGAGAACTGTCGGGTGAAGAAGGCTAAGCTTGAGGAGACGCACTTTACGCTTCAAAATGTTATTGATGAGGCTCAGGATCGTGTTATGAGATACCCAATTCAGTTCAAAGGACTACCATCGTACATGCTAGATCGCAGGACGATGTCCCATATTATGGAAGAAGAGCATAGCAAAGCTATTCAACGCCTTAGCAGGCAGTGATAGGAATAATTTAATTATGTGAAAACCTAATTGGTAGTTAATAATGTAAATTCCGATGTGTTTATAAATAGAGGAATATTTTGACGTTTTAAATCCTGTAGATTTTTTTATCTCGGCATAGTTGATGTAAATAACAGTGATGCTATCGTATTTTGTTAAAACTTTTGATTAAATAAATATATTAGAGTTATTTGAGAAAATGTGTTAAGTGATTACATTAAAATGTTTGAGTTAAGCCTTAAATATTTAGAGAATTGAACAAAGATCTAATAAGCATATTCCTTAACAGAAAAATGCCGCCAAGAAGACAACCAAATCGTCGACCAGCCTAGGAAGGGTCAACAAATAACAACAACAACGACGTCAATGCTAACCCCGTTAAGCAGTTGGTAAATTTACTGACAAAAGCGATTAACAATCAACCACAAGCTCCACCAAATACTATATTCAAGGACTTCAAGGTTGTGGGACCGCTAGAGTTTAAATGCTCCATGAACCCGATAGAGGCTCAAACTTTGGTTATGGAGATGGAAAAAGTTTTTGACGTCGCCAGAGTCAGAGAGGACCAGAAAATTGCCTACGCAACGTTCATGCTAAAATTCGAAGCCAGTTATTGGTGGAAAGCAAATAAGGTTCGGGGAGGTGAAGGTGTGATTACCTAGGAGATGTTCTTCAAGATGTATTTCCTGACAAGTTCCCAGAACCAAATGGAGGTCCAATTTCTGGAGCTGAAACATGGGAATATTTCCGTACCAGACTATGCTGAGAAATTCAACGAGTTGGCTAGGTTTGCCACATATTAAGTGCATACTGGTGAGAGAAAGGCTAGGCAATTCGAGTAGGGACTGAAGCCCTAGTTATATAGCAAAAGTGTCAATGTTTCAATTGAACACTTTTGTTGGGGTGCTGGAGAAGGTCGTACTCTCTAAAGGTGGAAGTGATGCGGTAACCAAGTATAACCAAGATCAGAAAAAGAAGAAGAGTGAAAGTGAAGGAAATAACAAAGCTAGTGGCAGTAACACGGGAGGAAGTAACAATTAGAGGATGAGCTAGACTGACAACTCATCAATTGGAAATCAGTAAGGAGGTCAGAAGAAGAGGATCGAAGCATGCCCGACTTGCGGGAAAGCTCACCTGGGAGTTTGTATGAAAGGAAAATTGGTGTGCTACAATTGTTGTCAGGAAGGCCATATAGCACCTAACTATCCTAACCCAAAGAAGGGAGCCTGCTTCACTTGTGGCTCAAAGGACCATCTGGCAAGGGACTATCCCAAGAAGGGGTCTAGAGGGGCAGGATCAGGAGGGAACAAGGGAAACAGCGATGGAAGTTCTTTAACTGTCACGGGACCAACCGCAACAAACCGACCGACTACCAGGACCTTCAACATGACAGTGCAGGATGTTGTGCAGTCTCGCAATGTGGTGTCAGGTATCATTCCGATTAATAAAGTTAATGCTTATGTACTATTTGATTCGGGTACTACTTGTTCATTTATATTCGATGACTTTACTAAGAACTTAGAATTGCCTAAGGATGAGTTAGAATACCCCATGAACATAAAAATTGCGAATAGAGAAATAATCCCTATTAATTACATACACAAGAACTGTAGGGTGGATATTAAGGGTAACATTATGAACGTAGATCTTATCCCGATTAGACTTGGGGAATTCGATGTTATTCTGGGAATGGATTGGTTATTCAATTACGGGGCTATAATTGATTGCCAAAAGAAATGTATTAACCTTATGACTCTGTCAAAGGTTGTGTTTTATGGTAGCAAGTTGCCTAGACAAGCGATTTGTCTGACGATGATGTAGGACAGTAAGTTGTTAATACAAGGTTGTGTAGAATATTTAGCCTACATAGTCGACGATCGTAAAGAGAACCCGAAAGTGAAAGATAGTCGTGATGGACTTCATAGATGTATTTCTAGACGATCTGCCAGAACTTCCACCAGATAGAGAGGTTGAGTTTGTGATTGATTTGGCACCAGAAACGTCCCCAATTTCGAAGGCACCACACTGGATGGTTCCGATAAAGATGAAAGAATTGATGGTACAACTGCAAGAGCTACTAGACAAGAAGTACATCCAACCGAGTGTATCACCATGGGGAGTGCTGGTGTTATTTGTGAAGAAGAAGGACAGGACGATGCGGCTTTGCATCAACTACAGAGAACTGAATAAGGTCACTATTAAGAATAGATGTCCATTACCAAGGATCAACGATCTGTTTGATCAATTGAAGGGAGCAAGAAACTTTTCAAAGATAGAATTGAGGAGTGGTTATCATCAACTGAAGGTGAGGCTAGAGGATGTGCCGAAGATAGCATTTAGGACTCGATATGGTCATTATGAATTTTTGGTGATGTCATTTGGTCTAACAAATGTGCCTGCAGCATTTATGGACCTTATGAATAGAGTATTTAAACTATTTTTAGATAAATTCATAGTGGTCTTTATCGATGACATTTTGGTATATTCGAAGACCAAGGAAGAACACGAAGAACATTTAAAAGTAACATTAGAGGCGTTGAGAAAAGATAAGTTGTACGCCAAAATTTTAAAATGGGAATTCTGGATTGAAAGGGTACAATTTCTTGGACATGTGATTGATAAGGACAGAATTTCGGTAGACCCCTCTAAAGTCGAAGCTATGATGAACTAGGATCAGTCAAAGACGCTATCGGAAGTAAGAAGTTTTCTTGGATTGGCAGGTTATTATAGAAGATTCATTCAGGACTTTTCTAAGATTGCGCCTCCATTGACAAATTTGACTACAAAATCGATTAAATTCGTTTGGATGGAGAAGTGTGAGGAAGGTTTCCAAGAGCTTAAGAAGAGGTTGAGTTCGGCACCTATGTTATCTCTTCTGGATGACACAGGAAATTTTGTGGTTTATAGTGATGCATCGCATAAAGGATTAGGTTGTGTGCTTATGCAAAATGGCAGGGTCGTTGCGTATGCCTCACGATAATTGAAGGACTATGAGACGGGGTATCCAACCCACGACTTAGAATTAGCTGCAGTGTTATTTGCTTTGAAAATCTGGAGACACTATCTCTATGGGGAGAAATATGAAATATATACAGACTACAAGAGTCTAAATATATTTTTACACCGAATGACTTGAATATGCGTCAGAGAAGGTGGTTAGAGTCAATTAAGGACTATGATTGCGAGATTTTATACCATCCGGGTAAAGCTAATGTGGTTGCCGACGCCTTAAGTAGAAAGAGTCGGGAGAAATTTATGATGTTGACCACTCAGGAGGAGCTAATTTCAGCGATGGAGAAGCTGTAATTGGAAGTGAAGTATCCTATGGAGATTGATGAGAAGTTGTACCAGATGCAAGCTGGTATAACTTAACTGGATAAAGTTAAAGAGGCTCAACTTCAGGACGAAAAATTTGAGAAGGTGAAAAAGAGTTATCCGAAGGAACCGAATCGAGGTACAAAATAGACAGTGATGGAATACTGAGATTTGAGAGTAGAGTTTGGGTACCGCCAGTGCCAGAAATTAAGGAAGATATTTTGAGCGAGGCTCATAGCTCACGGTATTTGATTCACCCTGGTAGTACCAAGATGTACCAAGATCTTCGACAACATTTCTGGTGGCCAAATTTGAAACAAGATTCTGCAGAGTGTGTTGCCAAGTGTCTGACATGCCAGAAAGTAAAAGTAGAACATTAGAGGCCGAGTGGGTTGCTACAACCTTTACTAATCCCAGAATGGAAATGGGAACATTTACGATGGATTTCGTGGTTGGCCTTCCGATAACTCAGAAAGGCTATGACGCAGTACAGGTTATCGTTGACCGACTGACAAAATTCGCACATTTCCTTCCGATCAGAATCAAATTCAACTTTGACCAGTTGGCAAAATTATATGTAAAAGAGATTGTTTCGAGGCACGGAGTTCCGGTGTCAATTTTTTTTGATAGGGATTCGCGCTTTACATCGAACTTCTGAAAATGACTACAGGAATGCGTGGGTACGCAGTTGAGAATAAGTACGACATATCACCCTCAGACAGACGAGTAGAGTGAAAGAACGATTCAGACATTAGAAGATATGTTAAGAGCTTGTATAATGGACTTTAAAGGAAATTGGGATGATTATCTATGCTCGTAGAGTTCGGCTACAACAGTTAACACGCTAGTATTGGCATGCCACCTTATGAAGCGTTGTACGATAGAAAGTGCAGAACTCCGCTATACTGAGATGAAGTTGGCGAGAGACAATTATTAGGTCCAGAACTGGTACAACAGACATCAGAAATAGTCAAAGTTATCCGAACAAGACTCGTAGCAGCTCAAGATAGGCAGAAGAAATACGCCGATCCACACTGTAAAAATATTAAGTTTGAATCAGGTAGTTATCTGTTTTTGAAAGTCTCTCCCTGGAAAGGGAATATCAGGTTCGGAAAGAAAGGGAGATTAAGCCCAAGGTTCATTGGATCCTTTGAGGTACTGCGAAGGATTGTAGAAGTTATGTATTAGGTAGCCATACCTCCGGCGCTCGAGAATGTCCACAACGTCTTCCATGTTTCAGTTGTACGACCCTACAAACCTGATTACAAGCATATGATTGAATATAACCCCTACATTTTGAGAAAGACTTATCCTATGAAGAAATTCATGTTCAGATTGTTGATAGGAAAGAGCAAGTTCCCAGGAATAAAATAATACCTTCTATTTAGGTAATTTGGAGGAACCACAATGCTGAAGAAGCTGTGTGGGAACTCGAATAGCACGTGATGAAGAATTATCCATATTTATTTGCTTAAATTATGTGTAAGCGATTCTGGGGACAAAATCTTTGTAAGGGGGAGAATATAACGAGACAAATTGATTGAGTCGTGATTCTAGGGATCGAATCCTTTTAAGGGGGGAAAGATGTAATGAACGAGATTTTATAATTTAAATTTGTTTATTTATTGAATTAAATAAATATTATTCGATGATTTATTTATTGGGTTAAATAATTAATTTATGAATTTGTGGTAGATTAATTTAATTATATGTGTTACATTGATTAAATTAATGTAGAGAATTTTATTATTCAAAGTATGCTTTTAATTAAGCTTATTTGATTAAATGAATTATTTGATAAGCATAATGTTATTCTAATTAATTTTATAATCAATTAGAGATTTAATAATTTCACATAATTAATAAATGAGAATTTAATTATGTGACTATGTGAATTAATTATTATATTTCTTTAAATTAAATTAAATAAGATATATGATTAATTACTTAAATGGGTGTGATATTATTAAAATATATTATAAATAATTTAATTAAAATAAATTAGAAGGGATACTTATTATTCAAGCCAAACAAGGCCCTAAGAGGAGCTGCCCAGCAGTTAACCGACGAAGGGATTAACTGACCACGACTATGCCAATTATTATGCGTAAACATCTGTCTTATTTTTACGTATTTTATTTTATGAGACTTAACTTAGAGAATTTCAAAGAGAGTTTAGAGAGAAATTGTGAGATTGAAGAAGAAATTGAAGAATCAGAGGAGTTGATATATGGTAATCTCTTCAACCCAAACTGTAATTTACGTTGTTATATTTTTTTCAATGAAAAGCTATTTCAAAGTCCTCTATAATTGAAGAGATTGATGATTGATGAGTATATGATGATATATATTTTTACAATATGTTTATATCATATATTCATGTGATTAGAGTAATTGATTTCATGTAAACATGCTAGAATCAGAGTTTCCATTAATGAGTGTTTTGAGTTCTCTGAAAATAAATATTGTATGATCAATGCATGAATTGATGATTTATGTGTATATACATGATAATATATAATCATAACATGTTTTCTACCATCTATGAATATTTTCAAAACATCAAATTCATATAAATATGTAGTAATTGGATTTTTTGAAGTTATAGAGTATAAAAGTTGTATATATAGCCCATATGGCCCTTACGTACACATTAAATTCTTTAATCATATGTTGTATCAAAAATTGACACTTATATATGCTTATGTATGGTGAAACGAACAAAAACAGAATTTAAACGATTCGGTGAATTAATGAATCTGTAATGTTAAAATTCATATTTTTCATCAAAACTTTACAAAATATGAAAAATAGTGAAATTAAATGTTGTAATTTGTGTATTTATGTGAATTAAAGTGTTAGAATCATGTTAAAGGCTTTGTGCGATGTTTTTGTGAAGTCTATACTTCATGGGTAGCATTAAAACTCAACGTGTTAGTTTAATTTGTGATTTATTGTGTTATTCTGTGTGTTCTTCGCGAACTACAGAATCTGGGTCTGCGTCGCAGCGCGGGTGCGCCGCTCCAAAGAAAAAATAGAGCATGGCCGCGCCCTACCAGTAGAATTTCAAAAAAATTTCTAAGTGTTCAAGTTTCAAAAATATGTTTTTAAAACCTAATATAATGAACATGAAGACATGTGTAAACACTCGAAATTTTCTGCACACCTGTCACTGACATTGCAGGAGGGTAGATTTGTCTTTCAGCGATAACCTTGGAAGACAGCTTATATCCAGTCCGGATACTACCGAAAGTTCAGTTTCAACCTCAAAATACACCGGGAGTATCAGTTCCAACCTCAGAGATAACCCCGAGGTATGCAGTTCCAATACCGGAAAATCCACCGGAGAAGGCCGATTCATCCCGAAGATAACCCTGAGATATTCATTCTCAGTCCCGACACCAGCAATAGCAGCACTAACATTGGAGATAACCCCAAGGAATGCAATTGTAGTTCCAGAGGTAACCCCAGAAATGCTTGTTTCAAATGCCTGCGATTAGCTTCAACCTTGGCACTCACACCGAGGCACTCAGTACAAGACCCGGAGATAACCCCGGGAAGACAGGCACACCTCAAAGATGACACTGAGGACCTTCAACACTTACAGCAGTCTAGAGATAACCCTGAGTAACATCTGCTTTATCAGCCCAAGCCAGAGATAACCCCGGTGAGGGGCAAAGTCATCATCTCGCCACCTTGACGCCACATCGCACCATCTCAACATTTTAGACATATATTTCTACACAGCAATGTCCCACAAGAACCAAGGAAGTCCAATCCCGAGTGACTATTGCGCAGGGCAACGGATAGAATTTGAAGCTTAAAGACCGGAGGGCATGATCCCATCTTTCTGACTTCGTACAACCTCTAATCCCATGTCATTGTGTAACTATCGACAATAGCGGATGGATGCCCGGATTGAAGTTCTAAAAGTTTGAGCAGGCATCACGTTGCATGCGTGCACGTACTTTGAGACGGTGGGACCCGCAGAGCCCGGGGCACCCAGGGCAGCTGTAGGTACAGCCGCAGGTTCAAACCCTAAGGGTTAGATTAAAAGATAATTATACCATTAATGTGAGAGCCCCAAATCCAGGTCCCAAATCACCGCGGATCCGGTACAATCAATTCTGTAACTATTGCGAAAGATATAAACATAAATTATTTATACATTATATTTACACATTATTTCCCAAGGTCGAGTAACCTTAACTTATACACAATTCATAAACTATCTAACACATAATGTTATTATCATACATAACTGTTACAATTAAGCTGTACATAAAATCCCAAGCTGAACTTGGCTTTTTATCCTTTCTTGTATCCGACGTATTCATCTTAATCTGCAATGTTAATCATGATATAGCAATGGTGAGCAATAAGTTTTCCCAACAAATTTAACTTCAATAGATTAAGGATATATCATGATTGAAAGAATTGAACAAAAGCTAGCTACAGTTCTACAATATAATTGCGAACTAGCAAGAACAGATTTTACATAACTGAACGAACATTGAACATGGACATATATATATATATATATATATATATATATATATATATATCTGGACTGAATGGTAATGAAGGTGATCAACCTTTCATACCTGATGAATACATGCAGTATGCACAGAGTGCGATTTAATAATTCTTAGACACGGCAATCAGAAATGAATGATAATAGAAAATTGTAACAGTAATATGTACAGTTAATATGAACATTCGTATTAAGTGCAGTAATATGTACATTCACATATATGTTAGATATTACATATAACAGTAATGAATGATAATAACATTATATGTTAGATAGTTTATGAATTGTGTATAAGTTAAGGTTACTCAACCTTGGGGATTAGTGTGTAAAGTTTAATGTATAAACAATTTAAATTTATATCGTCCGCAATAGTTATAGAATGATTGTACCAGATCCGCGGTGATTCGTTCCCCGAATCTGGGGCCCTTACAGAACCAAAGCCAAATTGTAGAGTGTAGAACTAAGGCTTCAACAAAGGTGCTCACAACGCTAAGGTAGAATTGTAGAGTAAACATGATTCTCAACAAATGAGCACTTCCAGAATATCTAAAGAATGAAGCCTCTAGTCTAAGCTGCAAAGATACATTCCTCCTGAAGGAAACTAGAGAGCACTCAACGAATGGCTTACAAGCTAATAGAAGATCTAAGCACCAACCCGATCAACATCCAGATTAAGTTGTGAAGCCATTCAAGATGAAGTCTTCCAAAAGTTGATCAGAAGAAGACTTCAGTAAAACTAACTAACTAAGGAAAGTTAGCAAGTGCAGTAACTGCCAAAAGAACAGAAGACAACGATATTGGGATTAACCAGGATCGTAGTGTTTGTCAAACAAAGTAAGAACTGATGAAGTATACACAAAGATACTGGTCAGCTTATGAAGAACAAGGCTAAAGTGATTAAGCATTGGGTCAGTCCATTGATGATAAGTGAACTGGAGATCACAAGGAGAAAGTGAGCTGGGCATGCCACAAATCTAATGTGTCTTGCTATTCAAAAGAGACCAGAACAAGGAGTCAAGCTATCAGTTCCTGAGATCAGTCGAAGTAAACAGAAGTGTTGAAGCACTGCACAAGAGAAGAAAGAGGTGATCTACATTGAAGATCCAATGGACACTCTTCAGGATCGTAGTGTTGTCTTAACCTGTCAATGAGCAACATTCAACAAGACACGCTATAATCAGGTCCAAGAACATCCGCATCAGAATCGTAGAGTTCAGTCATCTGAAGATTAAAGCATTGGCAACGGTTCAATCTGAAGACTGATATTCGAGCATTGCCAGTTGAGAGCATCGATGTAAAAGGACAATTCTTGACATTCTAATTAAGAAGTCAAAAAGGAGAAATAAAGATGACTACCTACCCGAGACATCAAAGTGACATATCTGACGGGGTAGGTGAAATAATAGACTGTAGTGTCAGAAAGCTATAAAGGAGCTGTCATGTCACATCTGTAGTCTACATCAAATAACTTAAGATCTGCGAAGTAATTCAAATAGCTCCCAATGGCTACATTCCAACGGGAAGGTTGTGAAGGAGTATAAATCAATAAGAGCTTCGAAGATCAAGAGTTGCTGTAAGAACCCGAATTTTTAAGAAATATTAAAATAAGAATTTAGTAAATAAAATTCTTAAGGCATGAGAAGGGTTCAAATAAGAATATATATGTGTTACGAGGTATGTAGTATTATGTTACATAGGATAATATGAGCTATGTAATAAGTGATGTTGTGTTTAATAAATATATATCGTTATTATATATTTATTATAAATCGTATAGATAAATTAGTAATAAGATGGATAAAATTTATCTATCGATATTAAATAATTTATGTGGAATTATTTTATCATAGTAAGTTGGTGACATTAAATATCTTTGATAATCTCCAATTTCTTGAGTATATGTACGAGTAAATATCAAATCTAAGGTAGTGCAACTGTACCCTTTAATGGTGGATGTATAGGAGCTGGGCTAAATAATTCCTTCAGAGAGCGGAGGTATATACAAATTAGTAACCGATCTAACTCACTGTGGAAACAGTGTAGATGAGACGGAAATTGATTTGTTAGTTGTTTGTGGAAAACTACTAAGTGTACTATATTGAATACTATTAAAGATTCGACGCGTGCTAGGTTTAGACTTGTATATATGTACGTTGTTAACGAGAGAAGAAAATCAATATACCTTTAAATTGGTTAGAGAATTATTAAGTAATTTGATATCCGACGAGAAGTGAAGATTAAAGGAGTGTAGGTATGTGTAATATATATCTTGAATAGTGGAAATACATTATATATATATACATTATATATATATATATATATATATATATATATGAGATCTGTATAGTTAACTAACTATTAAGGTAAATAGAGTTTGAACTTGAAGTTTAATCTCTAAATTATTGAAGAATGTAGTCATTGGAGATTTATTTTGGGTAGTATAATGAGATAGCATGTATGGAGCATGTTAAAGGATTTACGAGTTAAGTTTTGTTTCTGTTAAAGCATAGCATATATGCGTCCTAACTTAAGGTGGCGCGACCGCGCCACTCTCAAGCCTAAGACCAGCGCGGCTGCGCCGGTCTATAGAAAGTTCATGATGAGTTGTGTAATCTGAACTATAGGAATTGTATATTAGTGGCTAATATGGTATCATATAGGTCATATTTGATATAGTTAGGGCCCATGGAGGAATGGAGATAGTGACCATGAATTGAATGAGAGTTAGTTAAGGAAATTAATATTGGTTAATTAAGTTATATTATTTAATATTATAATATAATGCTAAAGACTTGATAGGTAGTAAATTGAATGAAAGGGGTAATTCACTCAAGTAAAATGGTGAATTAATATATGTGCTTTACATAAAGAAAATAAAATGATTATGTTAATTAAATTTGTTATTTTCATATATTACATAATATGATAATATATGAAAGGATTTAATACTTGAAAGATAATAATGGAAAATGGGTGATGAATAATAGAAGAAAACTAATATATATGTATATATATATATATATATATATATATAATTGTCGACGTCGGGATTTTTATTTGTCCCTTTTCTATTCTTGTTCTTTTGTGTTCTTATGTTAGGTGAGATTTGCTTCAAAAAACAAGCGAAAAAGGTCTGACATGTACATGTCGACGATTGGACTATAAGAGTCGCCATTTAGTTTTTTAACTGGTTGTACCAACATAACCGAGAAAAGGTTTGCACATTGACCCAGTGATGTGACACTGCTAAACAGGTATGTGAAACCGAGATTCATTAGAGTCCGGGGACTTGCTTATGCGGAGGGAAGGTGTTAGGCACCCTCTGACATCCGTGTTGCCACGGTGATCGCCACTTTTCAAGAAACTGTTATATGAATGTGTGTGTGTGGGTCAATGTGCTATTATTTGGAAGTAGTGTGAGGCCTCGTTCGCACCTATATACACAAGGTTTGAATTTATGTAAAAATTCAGTTTTAAACAAGATATAGCAGTGAAGTTTTGTAAAAAGAGGTTTTTCAAACCCTGATACTCAATAGTAATTGAGACCTTTTACACTTTCATTTTATTAAATGTTCGGCTTGATTGCTTTTATTTTCGAGATGCGAAGCATCGTCTAGAATATAATATACAAAGTAGTGTCGAACTCCTCGTGGGCATGAAAACCATCTGAGAAAATCTAAACACCGTGAATAAATTTACAAGCTACTTATAGCAAAAAATGTCCATCACGGGAACCGAATCTAGATTCAGTAAACTGAATCTATGATCACATGATTCCTAGGCTCACATGATACCACAGTTTGTATGAAAGCAACAAGCAGTTATATATATATAAGTTGTAAATATATATATACAGACATGATCAACCACCACGAAGCACCTCCATGGGGGATTGGAAATGTAAATATATAAAAGCGGTATATATATATATATATTGACATGATCAACCACCATGAAGCACCTCAATGAGCCTGGATTTTACATCCGAACATAGTTCATATATATATATATATATATATATATATATATATATATATATACAAAAGCAATTAAACGCTCTAGACGTAAGTCTAGGCTCATCGAACAGAGTTCGACACATAGTTCATATATATAAGTATATATATACGAAAGCAATTAAACGCTCCAGACATAAGTCTAGGCTCAATCGAGGCTTAACTAGATAATGTTAGTCCATATATAAATATATACATATATAAGTATATAAGTATATATATATATATATATATATATAAATTGAAATGAAACCACGGATCGAAGTCCGGGCATACACATGCAACACTACTCTCAACGTGAAGAATAGTGTGTACAAAGATTAAGAGAAAGGCTTTAAAGTGTGTAAGAAGGCTTACAGTGGGCTGCCAAAGAAGAATTCTATAGCTTTAAGTGGATGAACACTCGGCTCCCTCTGGTAAAAAGTAGCTATATATGAGCTTACAAATGTTTAAAATGAGAAAGCACTCAGTTTAGGGTGTGTTCAGAGCAAATTAGACAGGGGTTCCTCACCTTTTTCTCTTACAAAATGGCCACCCCAAGCCCTCTATTTATAGAGGGGGGAGCCCCAGGTGTACCTGTGGCTAGCCGCAGATGTACCTGTGGCTGCCTGGGTTGCCCCGGGCTCTGCGGGTCCCGCTGTCTCGAAGTACGTGCACACATGCAACATGATGTCTGTTCGAACTTTTAGAACTTCAATCCGGTTATCTGACTGAGGTGTATAAGACCTATTTCAGACCGCCGTTGTCGAGAGTTATGCAATGACATGGGATTAGAGGTTGTACGAAGTCAAGAAGACGGGGCCATGCCCTCCAGTCTTCAAGTTTCCAATTCTATCCGTTGTCATGTGCAATAGTCACTCGGGATTGGACTTCCTTAGTTCTTGTGGGACATTGTTGTGTAGAAATATATGTCTAAAATGTTGAGACAGTGCGATGTGGCATCAAGGTGGCAAGATGACGATTTTGCCCCTCACCGGGGTTATCTCCGGCTTGGGCTGATAAAGCAGACATTGCTCAGGGTTATCTCTGAGATTGGACTGCTGCAAGTGTTGAAGGTCCTCAGTGTCATCTCTGAGGTGTGCATGTCTTCTCGGGGTTATCTCAAGGTCTTGTACTGAGTACCTCGGTGTGAGTGTTGAGGTTGAAGCTGATCACATGCATTTAAAATAAGCATTTCTGGGGTTATCTCTGGAACTGTAACTGCATTCCTTAGGGTTATCTCCAAGGTTAGTGTTGTTATTCCCGATGTCGGGACTGAGACTGAATATCTCGAGGTTATTTTTGGGATGAATCGGCCTTCTCCGGTGGAATTTCTAGTATTGGAACTCCATGCCTCGGGGTTATCACCGAGGTTAGAGCTGATACTCCCGGTGTGTGTTTCGGGGTAGGAACTGAACTTCCAATAGTATTCGGACTTGATATGAGTTATCTTCTAAGGTTATCTCTAAAAGACAAATCTGCCCTCCTATAATGTCAGTAACAGATGTGCAGAAAATTTCAAGTGTCTACAGATGCCCCTCTTTATCATATTCATGCAATGTAATGGCATGGATAGGATAAAGAATCCTAGATACTTGAAATGCAACAAAATAAACATGATGCTATGTGGAGAACATGATGCAAGTGTATTATGCATATGTTTTGGTTGGATTGCTCTCCAATATGGTGGGAAGATTGTCGGCTCCCTGTTACTTATACCGGGGATGACAATAAATAAGAAGCCTAATGAACTGTCATGGACGTGCGATCCACAGCTAATAGGAATCTCTAGGATCATTGACATTGGGGTTATCACCAAAGTCCTGAATCCTTGATACAAACTATATTCCAAAGATGTGCCTCTCGTGTACAAGAGATCAGTGTGGATAAAGCTTTGTCTGCTTGAGGATGTGTATAACATATTCCATCATCAATCCTCCCCGATGATGTTGATCCTTCCTGGTTTGTATCGCCAGGACATATCAATGTTTTGTTGGATTTACTGCCAACAGTATGTGTTGTCATGGCTGCCTGACCTTCGTTGACGTGTGAACCAACGGATGACCACGCGTTATAACCCCTGCCAGGGATATACTTGATCTTTCCTGACGTGTACACCAAAGGAGGAACTCCCTGCTGGGGATAAATGCCAAGGCTGCTTGACCTTTGTTGATGTGTATCAACTGATGCAATCATCGGATGGCTTCCGATGCGTCGTTGGGTTTACTTTCCAATGGCTGAAAAGACGTCAAGGTTTCTTGACCTTCATTGACATGTGCATCAACGGAAAATATGCATTGTAACCCCCGCCGGTGATCTATTTGATCCTCACTGTCATGTGCATCAACGAAAAATATGCGTTGTAACCCCCGCCGGGGATCTGTTTGATCCTCGCTAACGTGTGCATCAATGGAAAATATGTGTTGTAACCCCCACCGAGGATCTGTTTGATCCTCATTGATGTGTGCATCAATAAAAAATATGTGTTGCAACCCCCGTTGGGGATCTATTTTTGGACAGATGATCATGAGTTGTAACCCCCACCGGGGAATCTGTTTGGAGAATGATGACCTTGAACTGATGGCATTGGACCTTTGTGCGGTATTGCCGAATGTGATCTGTAACTGCTGAGATCATTGGTATAGTATACCATGTGTTTGGGCGAATACCAATGAATGATATGAAAGCCACAGTTGGGTCCAGTAAAACCAGGATTTCAGGCTATTTCACTCAATCCCGTAGCATTTTTATCTCTGATTTGGCCTTTTTCGCTTGTAAGAACTCCTTTACAACTCAAACTGGACCGAGCCAGAGGGACAAAACCCACATAAGGGTGCCACAGGTACACCTGCAGCAGCCATAGGTGGACCTATGGCCAGCCATCGATGGCTATTAATGGGTTGGTTTGCTTTTGCAAGTCATTTTACGTTGCATTGCACAGGAAATTTGAGAGCTCTTCTTTAGATCTGCTGAGTTCGGACATTTTTCTGCAAATTTCATCACCATAAAAGTGTTCCACACTGTCCTGGTAACGTATGCATGTCTTCTTTTCCAGTTTTTATCCGTTGGACAATGACTTTTTATATGAAATGCATCTAGACACATAGTAGTGATTATGCATGATCAAATGACTTGATAAAAAATATTCAACATAGTAAATGTTAGTATTAAATCATGTTGAACATAATGATGTGAAAAAATTTAACTTTTGAAAAAGTCAAATTGGCACCTTTTTCTGCTATTTCCTATCCTTGTTGAGGACAAATGAGCAAAGGCGGTAAAGCAAATTAATCCTGATAATTAGGCTACCCTTATGGATTGATGACTTTGACATTTAAAAACATATAGTAAGTATATAACTGTGGGCAGGTGTGCTACTGAATGGCCACCTAGTCATGCATATGTGCATGTGAATAGTTCAATTTATAGAGGAAACTATGGCAAAAAATTTCCAAAATGTAGGCATCAAGCATTTTTAACTCAATTGTATATGTATGTTAAAGTAATGCATGCATGTAGTCATAAAATGCATTTTGAAAAGAAAGCTCAGGTTTCAAAATTACCACACCCTTTTTGAGGTGATTTGAAGACTTGTTGTCCAGATATTATAGATCTGGATAAGCCAAATAGTTCCCTCAGGACCACTTGTGGTGTACGGAGGAGGGCTTTTGAAGTACCTCGACCCCGTTCTGTTAGACAGCCTCGTCGTCTGGTGGAGGCGGTGATACATCCAGTCCAGGTTGATGTGCCGGATGTCGAGTATATGGATGAGGATATTCTGGTTGTGGACCCCTCTCCTGTTGAACATGTTCCCCGTAGGGACCTCCCGAGTATTCAGGTGGCAAACCCAGAGCTTCTGAGTGATCTGAGTCGACATCCCTCGATGTATTTGCACGTCAATGAGGTGTAAAGTTAGATATTAATCTTCCTTCTTTCCTATTGATGAGGAGTAAAGGATTTTGATGTCGATCTGCATTTTATGTAGGTTCCCAACTTTACACATCCTCGAGGGAACTGGTTCAGCATTCACTCTATGTGCCAGGCTCTACATCCTGACTATAGAGCGATTATGCATAACTGGGGATTTGGGGTGTTCTTTTTCATCCTTCCCCGTCGCTGTCCCTGGGGTTACCTCAAGGCATTGTCTGAGCGTTGGTTTCACCAGACTCAGTCTCTCTATTTGATGGACTATGAGGTGATGATGATGCCTATGGATTGGCGGTTTATCACAGGTATAGAGTTTGGAGGGGCACCAGTGCCTTACACGGCGGATATTACCCCGACTACCATCAGATCTTTGATAGGAGTTCCGGCGGAGGCGCTCAAGGGCAGGACTGTCCGTACGGGTCCTTTGAGCGTAGATGCTATGAATGGGCTGTTGAGTGAGCCCATACCAGCTGATTTTTGAGTCAGGGATAGCATTCTTCGACGATTGTTCCTTATGATCATTAAGGGCTGCTTCATAGCAGATAACTCTTCTACGGTGTCATTCTCTTTGATCAGCGCCACGCGACATGTGGACCATATTGGAGAGTATGATTGGGGATCCTACACCTTTGCCTATTTCCTTAGGGGCATACGTATACGCTCGTAGGGCTTGATCCAGGCTTGGTTAGGATTTTACCCATTTCTGCTGGTGAGTATTTCTCTTGTAATTTATCATGTACAGGTTAAGAGTGTTAACTAAAAGAAGATGTTTGCCTTTCTGTTGGCAGTTTTGGGCCTATGAGAAACTCCCGTGCTTACATCCTGTGAGTGTATTAGGGTTGGATACCTATCCACGAGGACGGCGATGGCATCATTCCATACTGGCAGAGGTCCTTGTAGCTAAGGGTTTCACTCATTGCCGCCTACAACTGTAGTTATTGACAGTTGATGTCATCACATGGATTCCCTACTCTGGGGAACACTTGTATATTGGATTTGAGGATGGGTACCCGACAGGTGTTGAGTACGTGATTTCCACCCGTAGGGTTCCTCTCTCCACAGATGGAGGATGGGAGCTCTATTTAGGGGAGTGTGCTATTAGGAGCACCACAGGAGAGATCCGTATACCGATCTTGCCTCCTGCCAGGCATTATTAGCACCCGTCATTGATATCCCATTGTTGGGTGTTGACAGTTTTGCATTATCAGAGGGCCCCTACACTCAGAAGGTATTCCAACATTAGTGGATCCCTCGTACCATTGGAGCCTAGACCCGCGCCACTCAGTTCATGGGGGATATGGTTCCAGGATCGGTGATGATGACGTATTGGCTAGCCTGTGTCCGAGATCCAACTCATGTGACACAGATTGATAGCTTGACCCAGTAATTGGACCGGGCACATTTCTTTATCCGACATTTGGGCAAATATCAGGCAGAGGCAGATTCATTTGATCCTTCTAGCACAGGAGTTGGTCCCTCAGATGAACCATTTGGCTTTGCCGGCGTAGATCCTCATTTGTATAGGCCTGACATCCCTGTTGATAGAGATCTAGTGACTCAGGAGGAGTTACATCAGGTGGATAGGATTGATGATGTAGATATTGACACCATTGTCTTCTTTTGATGTGTATTCTCGTTATCTCTTTTGATAGGTCTCTTGTTAGATATTGGGTGACTGTGCCCCATTCTCGCTATATCTTTTGATAGGCCTCTATTAGCAGTAGGGTGTTTGTACCCCATTTCCCTGTATTTTCAGCTATACAGAGATGATTTATATAGATGATGATGTATTTAGGAATGTATGTACTATTTTCTGTTCCCTGCATCATATTGCCATCTATTATCTATTATGATGGTTTTTCGGCTTAGGACCCAAGAGTTGACTCCGACTTTGGAGGAGTATGCACGTTTGATGATGCTGCCACTTGACAGACCTTGCGTGCATATGGCCATTGGTGATATGAGCCAATAGTTTATGACTCTATCGGGCTGAGGCGGAGAGTTGTGCAGGATGAGATCACATCCGGCCACGTGATATCCCACCATTTTTTGATTGATAAATTTGGCTATGAGGACAGCTATGCTTGACATTCTGGGGATTTCACCATATCAGAGGACCAATGGCGTTTGGCTAGGATAGATGTATTGTTGCTATGTGTATTATCATACGTGTACGTGCCACGATACATGGATGAGTTGGACATCGGTGTCATTATGGCAGAGAGAGCTCTCAGGGAGGGTCGTACATTATTTCGATGATTATGGCTGAGACACTGAGGTCGGCCACATTCTGCAGGACTTACCCTGCAAGGGTATTCACAGGTAGTTAGGTCATATTATACGTGTGGTTTATGTCACACCTGAGACCGGTTGGCACATTCAGATGACACGGGTATTGTTTCACCTATGAGATAGCTATGTCATTTTCCTTCCAGCCTACGGAGTGTACAGATCCTGCATCTTGGTCTGTTTTCCTAGCTGGGATTGGAGATCCGTTTGCTATCTTGCCGTGTAAGGTAAGATAGCATTGAGGTAAAGTGTGTCACACAAACTTTATATTAAATAAATAATAAAATAACGTGTAATTGGGGAAAAGTCAAATGTGGCCTAGACCCTTAATATTTTATTGTTGAGATTATGAGCTTGAGTTATATAACTCCAATAAATGAGCCTTATGTGTGGTCTGAGTGTTAAAGTTAAATCAAACTAAAATGTTTAACTAGAATTATTGAAAAGAGAATAAATGATTGATATTAATCATTTTGATATTTAAGTGTGATAAGAAATAATGGGTTGGGAATACCCAATTGAATTATACTTAGCCCAATTAAAATATTATTTGGACTAGCCCAAATGTACATGGATTATATGAAATGGGAATATATTAGATCCCTAATTTTCATATTATAGTACATTAAGATTATATTTTTGGGAGTTAAAGTAACTAGACTAAGCTTTAGTGCTGAGAGTTAGCCTTGTCCCAAAATAAGTGTCATTTATTAGTACATGAATAGTGGCCTAATATTACATTGCGTAAAAGTTAGTCAGCAGTTAAGAGCTAAGTTAGTTGTGATGATGGCTACAAGGGAGCAGTTGGCCAACTCTTGAATATTTGTTGGTTACTCTCATTTCCCATAGAATCAAACATGGGTGCAAAGCTATAAACTGGTAAATCAATTCTCCATAAATAGAAGCTCACCTTTGTTAGTTTTCTGTTAGCATAAGGAGGGATAAATTCTATTTATATTCTTTAATTGAGTTTTGATAAATTCTTGAGAATTAGAATGAATTCTTGATAATTGGTTTGTGAATTGCTATCATGATGTTGTGTGAGTTGGTATGTATATTATGGAACCTATATGGTTAGTCTAAGCATGCTAGATTGAGAAATATATGTTTTGAGTTTTGGAATTTGCAGAAGCAGAGGCCATGTTCGGACTTGCACCGAAGTAGCGCGGCCGCGCCACTTCCCAGTACAATCCCAGCGCAGTCGCGCCATAGACCAGTCTTGAACTCCAGTTTTGTTGCCTTCTGGTATTCCAACCATGTTAGTTTGACTTAACTAAATATGTAAAGGGATCTAACATATGATTTTAAGTTACCTTGCATATAATGAGTTGTGTTAGCTTGGTATTAATGATTTTCTAAAGAGACTTGAAGATTTTGAAAAACAAACCTTGATGAACTTTAAGTCATTTAAGTTCTGACTTTGATAGCATGTATACGAGGTTTCATTATGCATGACATAAGATTCAAAGTTATTTCGTAGGTGTTGGATTGCCTCGAATTGGTTTAAAACGATTTCAAATGCAAACTCGAATATTTTGCAAAATAAGTTTTTATAAACATAGAGTGGTTATATTTTGACCTTGTAAACGTGTGTAGAAACATGTACGAACAAGTAAGACATGTGAGTTGAAATTTCCTTGCATGATTAGTTTAGTATGACATTGTTTATGGGAATAAAATTTAGAAGTTTTGAAAATAAAACTTTACAAACTTTATATCTTTTAAGTTCCGACTTTGGGAACATGTGAATGTGGCCTAGTTATGTGCGCGGATGGATAAGGAGTGTAATTTCAAGATATATTGCACATAAAAGGTTGTCAAGCGATTTAGTATGGGTTTTAAAGAGAAATTTAAAAGTTTTAGAAACTAATTTTGATTATAATTGTTTTACTTGCATTATGACCTTATAAGCAAGCATGATAGAGTTGTTTATGCCTTTAAGCATGAATGATATGTGCACTCAATTAGTTAAGCATGACATACGTTATTTAAGCATGTTTTAAAAATAAATGAAATATGCCATGTCTATGTAAATGAGATAGATACATGTGAGCATGCGTATTAAAGGCGTGTTAGTACTAATATAAGGTTTAAAAGCTTATAAACATTGAACCTTTGTTAAAAGAAGTTGTTAAACCTTGTTGATGTGAATAATTCAACATAGAGCTATGTAATTCAAAACTAAATGATTTGAAATGTGAACTTGAAGAAATATCAGAACATACTTGATGTATGTTTATAGTATGCATCAGAATGTATAGTAGGTTAGGACTAAACTGAGCAATTAAAAGCTCAAGTTTGGTTTTGGCAAGGAGTAGCGTGATAGACACGTAATTCATACATTTTATTATCCCTAATTTTGTCCTTTTAATTATATTAGTTTATTAAATTAATATATTTTATTTTATTTTGTAGGACTTAATATTTGTTGCAATAAAGTCAAAATCTTGGTGATCAAGCGATATTTAATGCTATTATTCATGTAAGAAATATCCAAGGAGAATCCTACAAGGAGTAGGAAAGATGATGGAACAATCTTGGTGTGCAAGTCAAATCCAACAAGAGAAGGGAAAGTATATCTAGAAGATCTTTTTGAGAAGTTGATTGGGAACAAAATTGTCCAAGTTCAATGAACCTAAATTAGGGTTCCAAGTTATTTTCCCTATAAATAGGCCTCTTGTTTTAGAGAGAAGGGGACCACTTGTTATTTTATTTTTCATAGTTTTTTACTAGTGTAGAAGGGAGTAACATATTAAGAGTTTGTTTTGCTCTTATTCCAATCACGTGTGAAACTACTCTCATGGAGTATTTGTAACTTTATTTTATTTATATAATAGAAATTCTCTTTTTAATTATTGTTCTTATTTCATGCGAATTGTAGTACTAATTTTATTTGTTTTTGTTTTTAATTCCATGGCTAGCTAAATTTCTAATACCTAGGATTATGATGAAACTAAGTATTTCATAATAATATTTTCTTTCCGTTTCAAAATTAATGCCTAATTATTTTCGCCTTCATATTTTCCTCCGGATAAATTGCATATGATTTTTATATTGATTGCGAGGTTTTGATAAGTTATAGTTAATCTGTGAATTTTTCATAACTTATGCTTGCTCATATTAATTATATGAATCATTATTTTTAAAGGGAAGGGAGAATAATTTGGGAATTGATTTAGGAAATAAGAAATTATTTATTATGTTAATATTTGGTGGATTCTGATTCCTAGGTATCTTTTCTCATTAATAGTTTCCGTTATTAATTAGTAGTTTGAATAATTTAGTTAATAAATTTTCTCCACCATATTTATTTCTAATTCGCCTAAAATATTAATTAAGGATATATTAAAGAATTAATCTAGTCTCTGTGGGTTCGACCTGTACTTGTCAGTTCTTCAATTCGACATTGTGCACTTGCAGTTACATATTTTTATCACATCAAGTTTTTGGTGCCGTTACCGGGGACTAGAATTAATTTTTATTTATTCCTTAATTTTTATTTATTCGAATTAGCTTTAACTCTAATTTTTTTTTCAGGATTATTGAAGCGGATCGAAGGAGCGAAAAGATAAAGATTTTTTTTTTGCTGCGCTTTCTTCGGTACTTCAAATCTCCATATTTTTTTAAAGAAAAAAGTAGTTTAGTTTTTGTTTTTTTATATATAATTTTTATAGTGTGCGACCTTCGTGTTTAGTTGTCTATTTGTTTTGTGATTTGTGGAAAAATGGATTCTTATTATAGTTGGAATAATAATTTTGCTTGGAATCAAGAACCCTATGAAAATTTTAATCCGCACCAAGTAAATCAATTTTTTCCAACTTATGAAAATCCTTATCCATATCCATGTTCATACCCATATTCATATCCATATTCGGATCCAGAACCTCAATATCCACAAGAATTATCAAATGAAGCAGAGGAAAGACTTAGTGCCCTAGAGAAAACTACGGAAGTTTTAATGGAAGTTCTAATGGAAAATCAATTTAGCATGGATCAAGTTATATCTCGTCTAGAAATTCAAATGAGTCGATTAGCCACCATAATAAATGAACAAGAGGTGGGTGAATTTTCTAGTAACTCTGACGTTAGTTTTAAAAATCTTGATGGTTATGGAAATGATGAGGAAAGTGAAAATTTTATATTCAATTCTACATAATTTGAGTCAAGCGTATTTGAGGAGTCTACAAATTATGAGTCTATGCCTAAAATTGATCATGTTGCATTTAATGAGTCGGTTGAAAAAGTTTATAAGCCTAAAGCTCCATACCCTGAAAAACTTATTACTAAAAAACCACCTAGTGATTTTTTGGACCAACCCATTAAAGTAAACATGATCCAAGAGTTGTCAATGACCCAAGAAATAATTGAAAATAGACTCTTGATTGAAAAAGATCCAATTGATTTTTTCTTAAATCACCTTGACCAAAATTGTAATGAATCCGAATATTTAGATAAGGTCAATGAGCCGTTGAGATCCACTACAAATAAGTCAACTAAACTAGAAAACGTATTTGAACCAATTTTTCCATCATTTGAACATGTTAATGAAAGTTTTCTTGAGGTAAACTTGAAGCATAATTGTGATGAAAATTCTGATTTTTTTTCAATTTTCTAAACCTCTTGAAAATAATGAAAAGTTCACACTCACTTATCCATTTGTAACATTTATTTTTAGTCACATAATTTTTATGATTTATAAAATTTGTAGATGTATACATTTGTTTTCTTTCTCACTACATCTTCTTGCAGAACAAATGCCCCGCATACAAGGTACAATTCTTTCATATCTTTGTTCTCTTTTCTTCATTTGCATACATTGAGGATAATTCATGATTTAGGCATTGGGGGAGTTTGTTTGTATATTATTGTATTAGATTTTTTTTCTTTTTAGGAAAGTATAGTAAAAAACACAAAAAAAAATTTAAAAAATAAAAAAATAAAAAAAATTATTTGACTTTTTATGGGTCGAATTAATTCTAATAAGTGTTTGTGGAGCAAAACTCATGAGTAAGATTGAAAGATTTAGAATTCTTGAATCTTTGATAAGGTACAAAATCTTAGTTCGAAACACCATCTGGATTAAAATTGATTTCACAAGCATTTTTGCACTTCACGTTTGCACTAATTCTTAGTTGTGGAGTATAAACCATGATTCGGGTAATTTAAAAAAAAAAGAAGAAGAAGAAGAAATAATGAAAAAAAATGAAGTTGAGAAAAGTTGAAAAAAAAAAAGTAGGAATAAATAACTGCTTTAATGTTCATTAAATGAAATAACTGGGTATCCAAGCTTCGGGAAGCATCGATATTCACGCTGAAAAGTGTGATGGATAAAAGCAGCTTAACTAATCTAATTTTGTGGCCTTTGTTACTCGAGTAAGTAAGCATTTAGGGGTGTCTCTACACCTAGTGCCCTAAAACCATCTGGTTTGGGAGTCATTGGTTCAATGCTCGCTCTACATGGGTAACTCTGAAAAGCCTAAGAAAATGAGACATTGCACAAGTCAAGAATCAAAATTGAAAAAAATGAAAAAAAAAAGGAAAAAAAAAAGAAAAGAAAAGAAAAAATGAGCTTGCTTGATTTTTATGGTAAAAATTCATACTAAGAGTTACATCATATACACATGCATGCATCACATGGAATTGATTTAATGAATGATGGTGTCTAAAATGATGATTGAGTATTTTTGATAAGGTAAAGGTGTGATTTTGAATTTAATCTTGCTTATGTATAATGCTCATAGATATTTAGAAGTTTTCTTTCAATTTCATAATTTGTTGAACCTAAAAATATTTTTTTGAATTTTGTGGGTATATTCACTGCAAACCCTCACGAGACACAACTCGTCCACTTGGGATAACCTTGGAGTTTAAAGGATTATTTCACATGCTAAGTGCAATCGAATATGGGGTAGTGTAATTTTTGTTTTATTTTTATTTTTATTTATTTTACTAGAGGACGAGCAAAAGCTAGGTATGGGGTATTTGATAGACACGTAATTCATACATTTTATTATCCCTAATTTTGTCATTTTAATTATATTAGTTTATTAAATTAATATATTTTATTTTATTTTGTAGGATTCAATATTTGTTGTAATAAAGTCAAAATCTTGGTGATCAAGCGATATTTAATGCTCTTATTCATGTAAGGAATATCTAAGAAGAATCCTACAAGGAGTAGGAAAGATGTGAAACAATCTTGGTGTGCAAGTCAAATCCAACAAGAGAAGGGAAAGTATATCTAGAAGATCTTTTTGAGAAGTTGATTGGGAACAAAACTGTCCAAGTTCAATGAACCTAAATTTAGGTTTCAAGTTATTTTCCCAATAAATAGGCCTCTTGTTTTAGAGAGAAGGGGACCACTTGTTATTTTATTTTTCTTAGTTTTTTACTAGTGTAGAAGGGAGTAATATATTTAGAGTTTGTTTTGCTCTTATTCCAATCACGTGTGAAACTACTCTCATGGAGTATTTGTAACTTTATTTTATTTATATAATAGAAATTCTCTTTTTAATTATTGTTCTTATTTCATGCGAATTGTAGTACTAATTTTATTTGTTTTTGTTTTTAATTCCATGGCTAGCTAAATTTCTAATACCTAGGATTATGATGAAACTAAGTATTTCATAATAATATTTTCTTTCCGTTCTAAAATTAATGCCTAATTATTTTCGCCTTCATATTTTCCTCCGCAAAAATTACATATGATTTTTATATTGATTGCGAGGTTTTGATAAGTTATAGTTAATCTGTGAATTTTTCATAACTTATGCTTGTCTATATTAATTATATGAATCATTATTTTTAAAGGGAAGGGAGAATAATTTGGGAATTGATTTAGAAAATAAGAAATTATTTATTATGTTAATATTTCGTGGATTCTAATTCCTAGGTATCTTTTCTCATTAATAGTTTCCGTTATTAATTAGTAGTTTGAATAATTTAGTTAATAAATTTTCTCCACCATATTTATTTCTAATTCTCCTAAAATATTAATTAAGGATATATTAAAGAATTAATCTAGTCTCTGTGGGTTCGACCTGTACTTGCCAGTTCTTCAATTCGACACTGTGCACTTGCAGTTACATATTTTTATCACATCAAGTTTTTGGCGTCGTTGCCGGGGAGTAGAATAAATTTTTATTTATTCCATAAGTTTTATTTATTCGAATTAGCTTTAACTCTATTTTTTTTTTCAGGATTATTGAAGCGGATCGAAGGAGCGAAAACATAAAGATTTTTTTTTTTGCTGCGCTTTCTTCGGTACTTCAAATCTCCATATTTTTTTTAAAAAAAAGTAGTTTAGTTTTTGTTTTTTTATATATAATTTTTTTGGTGTGCGGCCTTCGTATTTAGTTGTCTAATTGTTTTGTGATTTGTGGAAAAATAGATTCTTATTATAGTTGGAATAATAATTTTGCTTGGAATCAAGAACCCTACGAAAATTTTAATCCGCACCAAGTAAATCAATTTTTTCCAACTTATGAAAATCCTTATCCATATCCATGTTCATATCCATATTCATATCCATATTCGGATCCAGAACCTCAATATCCACAAGAATTATCAAATGAAGCAGAGGAAAGACTTAGTGCCCTAGAGAAAACTACGGAAGTTTTAATCGAAGTTCTAATGGAAAATCAATTTAGCATGGATCAAGTTATATCTCGTCTAGAAATTCAAATGAGTCAATTAGCCACCATAATAAATGAACAAAAGGTGGGTGAATTTTCTAGTAACTCTGAGGTTAGATTTAAAAATCTTGATGGTTGTGAAAATGATGAGGAAAGTGAAAATTTTATATTCAATTCTACACAATTTGAGTCAAGCGTATTTGAGGAGTCTACAAATTATGAGTCTATGCCTAAAATTGATCATGTTGCATTTGATGAGTCGGTTAAAAAAGTTTATAAGCCTAAAGCTTCATACCCTGAAAAACTTATTCCTAAAAAACCACCTAGTGATTTTTTGGACCAACCCATTAAAGTAAACATGATCCAAGAGTTGTCAATGACCCAAGAAATAATTGAAAATAGACTCTTGATTGAAAAAGATCCAATTGATTTTTTCTTAAATCACCTTGACCAAAATTGCAATGAATTCGAATATTTAGAGAAGGTCAATGAGCCGTTGAGATCCACTACAAATAAGTCAACTAAACTAGAACATGTATTTGAACCAATTCTTCCATCATTTGAACATGTTAATGAAAGTTTTCTTGAGGTAAACTTGAAGCATAACTGTGATGAAAATTCTGAATATTTTCAATTTTCTAGACCTCCTGAAAATAATGAAAAGTTCACACTCACTTATCCATTTGTAACATTTATTTTTAGTCACATAATTTTTAGGATTTATAAAATTTGTAGATATGTACATTTGTTTTCTTTCTCACCACATCTTCTTGCAGAACAACTGTCCCGCATACAAGGTACAATTCTTTTATATCTTTGTTCTCTTTTCTTCATTTGCATACATTGAGGACAATGCATGATTTAGGTATGGGAGGAGTTTATTTGTATATTATTGTATTAGATTTTTTTTCTTTTTAGGAAAGTATAGTGAAAAACACAAAAAAAAATTTAAAAAAATAAAAAAATAAAAAAATTTATTTGACTTTTTATGGGTCGAATTAATTCTAATAAGTGTTTGTGGAGCAAAACTCATGAGTAAGATTGAAAGATTTAGAACTCTTAAATCTTTGATAAGGTACAAAATCTTTCGAACCCATCTGGATTAAAATTGATTTCACAAGCATTTTTGCACTTCACGTTTGCACTAATTCTTAGTTGTGGGGTATAAACCATGATTCGAGTAATTTAAAAAAAAAAGAAGAAGAAGAATGAATGAAAAAAAATGAAGTTGAGAAAAGTTGAAAAAAAAGAAGGAATAAATAACTGCTTCAATGTCCATTAAACGAAATAACTGGGTATCCAAGCTTCGGGAAGCATCAATATTCACGCTGTAAAGTGTGATGGATAAAAGCAGCTTAACTAGTCTAATTTTGTGGCCTTTGTTACTCGAGTAAGTAAGCCCTTAGGGGTGCTCTACACCTAGTGCCCTAAAACCATCTGGTTTGGGAGTCATTGGTCCAACGCTCGCTCTACATGGGTAACTCTGAAAAGCCTAAGAAAATGAGACATTGCACAAGTCAAGAATCAAAATTGAACAAAAATGAAAAAAAAGAAAAGAAAAGAAAAGAAAAAATGAGCTTGCTTGATTTTCATGGCAAAAATTCATACTAAGAGTTACATCATATACACATGCATGCATCACATGGAATTGATTTAATGAATGATGGTGTCTAAAATAAAGATTGAGTATTTTTGATAAGGTAAAAGTGTGATTTTGAATTTAATCTTGCTTATGTATAATGCCCATAGATATTTAGAAGTTTTCTTTCAATTTTATAATTTGTTGAACCTAAAAATATTTTTTTGAATTTTGTGGGTATATTCACTGCAAACCCTCACGAGACACAACTCGTCCACTTGGGGTAACCTTGGGGTTTAAAGGATTATTGCACACTCTAAGTGCAATCGAAAATGGGGTAGTGTAATTTTTATTTTATTTTTATTTTTATTTATTTTACTCGAGGACGAGCAAAAGCTAGGTATGGGGGTATTTGATAGACACGTAATTCATACATTTTATTATCCCTAATTTTGTCCTTTTAATTATATTAGTTTATTAAATTAATATGTTTTATTTTATTTTGTAGGATTTAATATTTGTTGCAATAAAGTCAAAATCTTGGTGATCAAGCGATATTTAATGCTCTTATTCATGTAAGGAATATCCAAGAAGAATCCTACAAGGAGTAAAAAATATGTGGAATAATCTTGGTGTGCAAGTCAAATCCAACAAGAGAAGGGAAAATATATCTAGAAGATCTATTTGAGAAGTTGATTGGGAACAAAATTGTCCAAGTTCAATGAACCTAAATTAGGGTTCCAAGTTATTTTTCCTATAAATAGGCCTATTGTTTTAGAGAGAAGGGGACCACTTGTTGTTTTATTTTTCTTAATTTTTTACTAGTGTAGAAGGGAGTAACATATTTAGAGTTTGTTTTGCTCTTATTCCAATCACGTGTGAAACTACTCTCATGGAGTATTTGTAACTTTATTTTATTTATATAATAGAAATTCTCTTTTTAATTATTGTTCTTATTTCATGCGTATTGTAGTACTAATATTATTTGTTTTTGTTTTTAATTCCATGGCTAGCTAAATTTTTAATACATAGGATTATGATTAAATTAAGTATTTCATAATAATATTTTTTTTCCGTTCCAAAATTAATGGCTAATTATTTTCGACTTCATATTTTTCTCCGCATAAATTGCATATGATTTTTATATTGATATTGAAGTTTTGATAAGTTATAGTTAATCTGTGAATTTTTCATAACTTATGATTGTCTATATTAATTATATGAATCATTATTTTTAAAGGGAAGGGAGAAAAATTTGGGAATTGATTTAGGAAATAAGAAATTATTTATTATGTTAATATTTGGTGGATTCTGATTCCTAGGTATCTTTTCTCATTAATAGTTTCCGTTATTAATTAGTAGTTTAAATAATTTAGTTAATAAATTTTCTCCACCATATTTATTTCTAATTCGCCTAAAATATTAATTAAGGATATATTAAAGAATTAATCTAGTCTCTGTGGGTTCGACCTGTACTTGCCAGTTCTTCAATTCGACACTGTGTACTTGCAGTTACATATTTTTATCACATCAAGTTTTTGGCGCCGTTGCCGGGGACTAGAATTAATTTTTATTTATTCCTTAATTTTTATTTATTCGAATTAGCTTTAACTCTAATTTTTTTTTTCAGGATTATTGAAGCGGATCGAAGGAGCGAAAACATAAAGATTTTTTTTTTGCTGCGCTTTCTTCGGTACTTCAAATCTCCATATTTTTTTTAAAAAAAATTAGTTTAGTTTTTGTTTTTTTATATATAATTTTTTTGGTGTGCGACCTTCGTATTTAGTTGTCTATTTGTTTTGTGATTTGTGAAAAAATGAATTCTTATTATAGTTGGAATAATAATTTTGCTTGGAATCAAGAACCCTATGAAAATTTTAATCCGCACCAAGTAAATCAATTTTTTCCAACTTATGAAAATCCTTATCCATATCCATGTTCATATCCATATTCATATCCCTATTCGGATCCAGAACGTCAATATCCACAAGAATTATCAAATGAAGCAGAGGAAAGACTTAGTGCCCTAGAGAAAACTACGAAAGTTTTAATGGAAGTTCTAATGGAAAATCAATTTAGCATGGATCAAGTTATGTCTCGTCTAGAAATTCAAATAAGTCGATTAGCCACCATAATAAATGAACAAGAGGTGGGTGAATTTTCTAGTAACTTTGAGGTTAGTTTTAAAAATCTTGATGGTTGTGAAAATGATGAGGAAAGTGAAAATTTTATATTCAATTCTACACAATTTGAGTCAAGCGTATTTGAGGAGTCTACAAATTATGAGTCTATGCCTAAAATTGATCATGTTGCATTTGATGAGTCGGTTGAAAAAGTTTATAAGCCTAAAGCTCCATACCCTGAAAAATTTATTCCTAAAAAACCACCTAGTGATTTTTTGGACCAACCCATTAAAGTAAACATGATCCAAGAGTTGTCAATGACCCAAGAAATAATTGAAAATAGACTCTTGATTGAAAAAGATCCAATTGATTTTTTCTTAAATCACCTTGACCAAAATTGCAATGAATCCGAATATTTAGATAAGGTCAATGAGCCGTTGAGATCCACTACAAATAAGTCAACTAAACTAGAACATGTATTTGAACCAATTCTTCCATCATTTGAACATGTTAATGAAAGTTTTCTTGAGGTAAACTTGAAGCATAACTGTGATGAAAATTCTGGATATTTTCAAATTTCTAGATGTAACGACCCCAAAATAGGTCCATTCCATCCAACCTATTCTCAGTCGCCAAATACATGGTACAGAAAACAACTATAACTTTATTACAACAATTGTCGTGCAAAATACAACAACACATATGCTGTGAGTTTGGATACAAATATATACCAAATGTGACTCATGTTCCAACCGTTGACATCACCTCACAATGACACCTTATATAAAGGTATAGTCAAAAACTGTTTTAGAAATTAGAATATTTGGAAAGTGCTCAAGGAAAACTTCGTACAGGGGAGGCCATGCGTCTAGGTTATGATAGATATCATATGGCCACAGAATTATTCTTGGTTGACCCAATAGACCCCAAAGAAAAATGGGAAGATTACTATCATATTCTTCCCAATGGTGAGTCTTCTCTTGACATATCATTATCTCTACTGTTTCTAATTGAGAATTATACTTCAAACAAACACCAATATTATATAGGTAGTGCTCGCATATATACTCAGTAAGTGGATGAGCACATCCCTGTCTTATGATGACACGAGGTTGTATGTCGTTAGACATCTTGTATGATAGTGGCAAACCACCCTTCCAACGTTGGGTACACCTTACCCTATTGGATTCACCAAATAAAACTACTAAATGAACTTTTCTATACTGCTTCGGGAGAACATCCACAGCTAGAGACCACCGTTCTATTTCCCCGTTACCCTCGCTCGACCCAGCTACACTCTTATTACCTGAAAGGAATTATGAAGCAAAAGGGTGAGCACAACTAGCTCAGTAGAGAATATCATGACTAAAGATAATTAAATTATCAATAGCCTTCATCAATAATAAATCAGAGATTTAGAACATATGGTAAATGATAAAAATTTCAACCATAGTTGCAGCGGAACGAGCAATCTATTAGAAGAGTCAAATAGACTATAAAGTCTATTATCTTCTCCATGTTAAAAATCCACCAACAATATTTTATCCCTGTAACATCAATCAACAATTCTGGTCCACAACCATATGAATAACTCATAATCATAACTGTAGTTCTAAATTCCTCTTCTCATCTAGGACGAAGATAATTTTTATCACCTATCTTTACCTAAAATATCAAAGATCATGGTTACACCAAATCACATTTCCTGTTCATAATCATACTAATAACTTCATCTTTGCACCACGGCCAAAGATATTCATTTGTATCACCAGTTGGTCATGTTCATCTCAACACCTGTTCATCTTTGCACTACTGGCCAAAGATATTCAATAACATGTCATCTTTGCACTACGGGCCAAAAATATTCATCAACAATTCATCTTTGTACTACAGGCCAAAGATATTCATCAATAATTCATCTTTGCACTACAGGCCAAAGATATTCATCAATAATTCATCTTTGCACTACAGGCCAAAGATATTCATCAACAGTTCATATTTGCACTACAGGCCAAATATATTCATATCTCAAAGAAATATATAATTATTTCAGAATTTATATAAACAATAATTATAACCATGTTGATTAATTCACCTTTGCACTCAAGCTTAAGATATTCAATTATAAATTCAATGGTCATGATCATACCAGTCACAATTCAACTTTGCACTACAGGCCAAAGAGAACCCTAGTTATGATCATACCAATAATCTACCCATCTTTACACTTTAGTAAAAGAGAATTTCAACATCAAGGTTATAAAAATGTTATATATAATAGTAAAATCAATATAATCAAAACATCTAGATTTAATCTCAAGAGTAATATTCATAAATCGACTATAATTTGGTTAGAAAAAGAAACTAATTTTATCGTGAATAATAACCCGTGAATAGTAACTCATGAATAGTAACTCGTGAATAGTAACTCATGAATAGTAATCCCGACACAAAAAAATAGAAATTTCACAATAAAATACATACCAATATTTCGGTATAATGATATTGAAAGAATAATATTTCTTAAGCTTATAAACAATTTATTTTAATTGTTTACACTTTACTAAATAATACATTTAATCATTATAAAATGTCAAACTCATAAGATTTCATCACCAATAACCAAAACCCTCATCAAAAATATGCATATACCTCATATAGGATTCTCAAGTCATAAAATCGTATTTTCCAATTTTTTTACTTCACAAAACATATTTAATTCATTTACTCAAAACTAGACTATTTTCATGAAAAATACGAAATCAGTTCCAAAAATATTTCTTTTCTGGGATTTAGCATAATATAGTCCCATAGTGAACATATATTTTTCTCAGAATTTTTAAAAGTCATTTACTATTTTTCATATGGCCAAAATAGCCGAATATTTAGACATTTATCAAAAATTGTACTTTTATCTAAAAATTCTGAAATTCACAGAGTATACTCCTATCATATACATGTACTCCCAATAAAAATTTCATCAATTTTGGAGTTAACCACAAGGAATTATAAGCGGTTACTTTTAAAATAGTCTTTTCTCATAAAATTCATAACTCTCAATCTATACATCCAAAAATCACCATTTTTGGACACAATCAAGAAAACTCATCAAAATATCATTTCAAATTTTTCTAGAATTTTTGAAGGTCAGAAAAATTACGAAACTTGAAAATATAACAACCCTTAAAATTCCTTACTATCCCTTACTATCCCTTACCTCAAAAGTGCAGTATTTCTGACTGGAATGCAAAGCCGAAGGAAACTTGCATTGAATAGCAACTCTCAAAGTATCTAAATACTCACAAAATATGCTTCATAATATAGAGAGAGAAAGAGAGAAAACTTGTTTCTGGTGTGATTTTCAATTCTAACTTAGCTCTCTATTTATAGGAAAATTTTAGTAGGCTTGACCTGCAACCTGATGGCTTTACCTGCTACTATTCCCACCCACCACATTTGAAATATAATTCAGCACATTTCTTCACCAACCACAAGTGGAGCCCACCAATTCTAAAATTTTCCATCAAAATGATAAACTCCGAAAATTCAACAATTTCTGAACCAGTCATCTCGTAAAATTCATAATAAATTATACGTTCATTTTTAACGGTTCAAAATTTGTGGACATATACTCAACTTATATATGTATAACATATCCAAAACTTACCACGATCCAACGGTCGGATTAAAAATTATAACCCCCGCAAAATAACTCAAAAACCCTAATTTGATTTTCAATACCTCCATTCCGACATAAATATTGATAAAACACCTCAACATTAACTCCTTCATTTTTAACCACAAAAATATATCCCTCATTTATATTCACATAAAATAAATATTTCCTTATCATATAAATCAATAATTAATTATTCACAAATAATATTACAGAATCACAATTATGACAACCAGGTCGTTCCCAGGAAAGAGGGGGCTTTCCAATAAGAATTTTTTCTTACTGGCGCGCAATTAGATGACCAAACCTCTCCTAAGACAGAACTTTCTAGACATTGCCAATAATGCTATCTAATAATATTATTCAAATAATATGAATTATTGATATGATAATGGAAAATATTGTGCAGTGACAATTATTGAACAACAATAATATAAAATTTTAACGTAGCAATTATTGAATCAATTAAATAAAATATTGAACAGTAATTACTGTAACAATTATTGAGTAGTGCCTTCTTACGTAAGAATCAATAATTTTAAAAATACTGTGCAATACCGTGTGCTACTGTGCAATAACGCGTATTACTGTATTTTAACTACCAGGTATTCCAACAGTGTTAACGGTAACAACTACGCCGTTATTTGTAAAAACTCAAATTTGTCGTTTTCTTCATCCGACAGTTATTCTGTTATGGGGCCCACAAATGGTTGCGCTGTCGTACGAATATTCCCCGACAGAAAGAATATTCCACAACCAAACGAATATTCTCCGACAACAATGATTATTTTATAACCACTTGCTTATTTTAAAAAAAAATCACATTTCACCCATAACTTTAAACTTTTATCAATTTAACCATTTACTGAATAGTAATTATAAGAAAAATTGAATACTTTTATTTCATAAAATTCGGGGTCTTACACTAGACCTCCTGAAAATAATGAAAAGTTCACACTCACTTATCCATTTGTAACATTTATTTTTAGTCACATAATTTTTAGGATTTATAAAATTTGTAGATATGTATATTTATTTTCTTTCTCACCACATCTTCTTGCAGAACAAATGCCCCGCATACAAGGTACAATTCTTTTATATCTTTGTTCTCTTTTCTTCATTTGCATACATTGAGGACAATACATGATTTAGGTATGGGGGGAGTTTGTTTGTATATTATTGTATTAGATTTTTTTTCTTTTTAGGAAAGTATAGTAAAAAACACAAAAAAAAAATTTTAAAAATAAAAAAACTCATGAGTAAGATTGAAAGATTTAGAACTCTTGAATCTTTGATAAGGTACAAAATCTTTCGAACCCATCTGGATTAAAATTGATTTCACAAGCATTTTTGCACTTCACGTTTGCACTAATTCTTAGTTGTGGGGTATAAACCATGATTCGAGTAATTTAAAAAAAGAAGAAGAAGAAAGAATGAAAAAAAATGAAGTTGAGAAAAGTTGAAAAAAAAGAAGGAATAAATAACTGCTTCAATGTCCGTTAAAAGAAATAACTGGGTATCCAAGCTTCGGGAAGCATCGATATTCACGCTGTAAAGTGTGATGGATAAAAGCAGCTTAACTAGTCTAATTTTGTGGCCTTTGTTACTCGAGTAAGTAAGCCCTTAGGGGTGTCTCTACACCTAGTGCCCTAAAACCATCTGGTTTGGGAGTCATTGGTCCAACGCTCGCTCTACATGGGTAACTCTGAAAAGCCTAAAAAATGAGACATTGCACAAGTCAACAATCAAAATTGAAAAAAAATGAAAAAAAAGAAAAGAAAATAAAAAATGAGCTTGCTTGATTTTCATGGTAAAAATTCATAATAAGAGTTACATCATATACACATGCATGCATCACATGGAATTGATTTAATTAATGATGGTGTCTAAAATGAAGATTGAGTATTTTTGATAAGGTAAAAGTGTGATTTTGAATTTAATCTTGCTTATGTATAATGCCCATAGATATTTAGAAGTTTTCTTTCAATTTCATAATTTGTTGAACCTAAAAATATTTTTTTAAATTTTGTGAGTATATTCACTACAAACCCTCACGAGACACAACTCGTCCACTTGGGGTAACCTTGGGGTTTAAAGGATTATTGCACACGCTAAGTGCAATCGAAAATGGGGTAGTGTAATTTTTGTTTTATTTTTATTTTTATTTATTTTACTCGAGGACGAGCAAAAGCTAGGTATGGGGGTATTTGATAGACACGTAATTCATATATTTTATTATCCCTAATTTTGTCCTTTTAATTATATTAGTTTATTAAATTAATATGTTTTATTTTATTTTGTAGAATTTAATATTTGTTGCAATAAAGTCAAAATCTTGGTGATCAAACGATATTTAATGCTCTTATTCATGTAAGGAAATTCAAGAAAAATCCTACAAGGAGTAAAAAAGATGTGGAACAATCTTGGTGTGCAAGCCAAATCCAACAAGAGAAGGGAAAATATATCTAGAAGATCTTTTTGAGAAGTTGATTGGGAACAAATCTGTCCAAGTTCAATGAACCTAAATTAGGGTTCCAAGTTATTTTTCCTATAAATAGGCCAATTGTTTTAAAGAGAAGGGGACCACTTGTTATTTTGTTTTTCTTAGTTTTTTACTAGTGTAAAAGGGAGTAACATATTTAGAGTTTGTTTTGCTCTTATTCCAATCACGTGTGAAACTACTCTCATGGAGTATTTGTAACTTTATTTTATTTATATAATAGAAATTCTCTTTTTAATTATTGTTCTTATTTCATGCGAATTGTAGTACTAATATTATTTGTTTTTGTTTTTAATGTCATGGCTAGCTAAATTTTTAATACTTAGGATTATGATGAAACTAAGTATTTCATAATAATATTTTCTTTTCGTTCCAAAATTAATGCCTAATTATTTTCGCCTTCATATTTTCCTCCGCATAAATTGCATATGATTTTTATATTGATTGAGAGGTTTTGATAAATTATAGTTAATCTGTGAATTTTTCATAACTTATGATTGCCCATATTAATTATATGAATCATTATTTTTAAAGGGAAGGGAGAATAATTTGGGAATTGATTTAGAAAATAAGAAATTATTTATTATGTTAATATTTGGTGAATTCTGATTCCTAGGTATCTTTTCTCATTAATAGTTTCCGTTATTAATTAGTAGTTTGAATAATTTAGTTAATAAATTTTCTCCACCATATTTATTTCTAATTCGCCTAAAATATTAATTAAGGATATATTAAAGAATTAATCTAGTCTCTGTGGGTTCGACCTGTACTTGCCAGTTCTTCAATTCGACATATTGCACTTGCAGTTACATATTTTTATCACATTATAGCGCGGCCGCGCCACTCCCAAGTTTAAATGATAATAAAGTATTTAAAAATATTTGAAGTTATAAAATATAACTTTTAATATTTTAAGACAAATTTCATTAATTATTTAATATTAATGATATTAGATTTATTTAATAATTATATTAAATAAATTAAAAATGATTTTTATATTATAAATATCATTTTAAATGAAAATAAATAGTTTAAAAATATTTTAAGTTATAAAATATAACTTTTAATATTTAAAGGTAAATTTTATTAATAATTTAATATTAAATAATATTATAGTTATTTAATAATTATATTAAATAAATAGTTTAAAAATGGTTTTATTGAATTAAAAATTATTTAAAAAGGATATAAAAGATTTAAAAATATTTTAAGTAATAATAAATGACTTTTATTATTTTGGTGAATAATACATTAATATTCAAATATTAATAGTAATTATTTAAAAATAATTTTAAATGTTTTAAATATCATTTAAGGGTAATAAAAATGTTTTCTAAATATTTTGAGTTATTATAAATAACTTTAATATTTTGGCAATTGTTTCATTAAAAGTTTAATATTAATTGAATATTAATGATAATAGAATTATTTAAATCATTTAATAATGATTTTAGTGTTTGAAAAATAATGATAAATTATAATAATTATTTAAAAATTATTATAAGCCCCTGAAAAATAATACGACTGATATTTAATATATCTAAACGAATATTGAACTATATACTAGAGTTTTAGACTCTATAATTACCTAATAAAGTCGTCGGTACACCGAAATATTTCAAAAATTGATCTGGATTTAGATAATTTGACTAGATACGCTTTTGTTTATGATCAAATGACTGTTAAACATATGTGACAATGTGATTAGGTTATGTGTTGACTGCAAATAGCAGTGCTATGTGATATGATATTTTATTCTAATCGAACGAATGATCTTATTAATGATAGGTTGTGATATAAAAGATAAAACTAAGTTACGTTATTATAAGCATCAACTCAGGCAAGTATCTTTGCTTTACATTTTCTTTATACAATAGACATGAGTAAGAAAGTTTCAGAATTATATTATTATTGTGCTGGATTATTAACTCTATTATTATTGATTATGTATCCAATCTTTTGTATTCATACAAATTCTTAAATTATTCGATCATTGTTTATCAACACAGTATTATTGTATAAATCCAGATATTTATTATGTTCGTTAATTTCTAAATATGGTTAGACAAGTGTCCTCACTTGGATAATCATTGTATTTAATCACATGTTGATACATACTTATTGATTTCCAATATGTATTAGTTGACTTAAAAGTCGTCTTAGCTATTTGATTCGGCTAGACACAAACTTAAAAATATTATTGAACAAGATAGAACTTTATTGTATCCAACCATATTATTTTGGTTCGAATTATTGACTAAGTATGAACATCCCGTACATGAGAAACTTTTGTGCGCCAAAGGCGGATAAGATGAACGATAATCTCGTTCTTACATGTAGTATTGATCAATACAGGGCATAACGGGCTGATCACCCCCCGTGCCTGTAAGTTATGACGGTTTACATATGAATTTTTGTTTAACCTTTTCGAAAATAGAAAACAATGTTCATAGTCTGTCGATTAATCCCCATTTATAGTCAATACGTAGTTTCAAAAAATTTGATATAGAGTTGATATGTTGTTATTATTGGTTCAGCTTACTTCACAACCGTTGATTCATTGTAAAAGTATCATACAAAGAAAATATTTAATCCTTTCAGCTAATATTTATTGTTGTTGTTACTTGCCGGGCAATCAAATGCTCATTCTTGCTTTAAATTTAAATATTTTCTGCTAAGCATGATCAACCTGAAGGTTCAAGCAAGAACAAGGGGAAAGGGAAGCTGGTCGAATAAGTTTTATAATATATTGTGTAATAGTTAAACTTTATTAAGACAATAATATTTATTAGCTATGATGTAATGAATGTTTAAAGGTCGCGTACCTGGGATTTAGATTCTGATATTTATGTAAATTAAATTTGATATCTATATTATTGTTATTATTATTAGTATCATTTCACTCATAGAAATGGTATCGTGAAGCACCGAGTTCGGGTTTCAAGTACCTGAATTTGGGGGCGTCACAAGTTGGTATCAGATCTTAGAGTTAGAAACGTTAGGTGGGATAGACCTTAGGCTATAACTTTAGAACAAAGGGAAACGTTGAAAATACAAATAACTCAGATAGAGTTTAAAAAGGAGATGAATTAGATAAATTCATCGTCAAACAAAATAAAAGATAACTTATCTAAGACTATTATTTGATGTGTGTATATATTATATGCTAATCAGTATAATTTATGTGTGTAGATATCAGGTGGAAAAGAATTAGGATACCCTCAGATCGTAATGAAGGAGCCAATATCAAAGTCAATAGCTGAAATAGAGGCTCACAGTGCAAGTAACTTTGATGAGTTGGTTATTGCAGAAAATGTTGTACCAGATTCGAAAATGATGGAACTAACAGATAGTGATTTGAACACTAAAGTTGGAGTTGATCAAGCATCAACGGAGATGCAGAATCTGAGGAACAAGGTTTCTTCCCTAGAAAAGCTGTGGGAAATAGAAAAGCTGCTAAATAGACAATTACGAAAGGCGTTAATAGAAACTATGGAAGAACAAGATTAGCTTAAAATCTAAATTGATCAAATGGGAACCAAAAGCAATAAATCATGTGCAGCTACGAGCAAGAAGGGGAAAAGAAAGATGAAAGACCGCGACTTAGGAAATCCTGATAACAATCAAGGGAACCTTAACCAAATAGAAAAGTGTACCAATTGTAATAAGAAACATGAAGGTTTGTGCAGAAAAGAGGAAAATGTTTGCTACAATTGCGGACATGAGAGACATATTTCTCCTCATTGTCCCAATCCAAAGAAAGGTGTCTATTTTATTTGTGGGACAGATGGTCATCAGGCGAAAGGTTATTCAAGATCAAGAAATAGACGTAGTGAACCAGTAGTATAAGTACTGTTAGATTATGTGTGTTCAATGTGTGTTTTATGATAAGTATGTCTGTATAATATAATATTCTCAAACTTTTGTACAAGTTGTATCAGTAAATCCTGACTTTTGTGGTCACAAAAGGATAGCAGTATGTGCTATATTATGTAAAGTACTATGAATTAGTTGAATGAATATGAATCTATGTTTGAGTAATGAAACAAGTTTAATATATTAAACTTATACGCCAAGGTTTAGAATGTAAGTTAATAAAGTATATATTATGTTTTATTTAATCAGATAATGCCGTCAAGATGTTAAATTTGAAATTAAAGGGCAGAAAAATATGTCAACAATGCTGGGGGACAACAACAAGACCTGATGCAAAACTTTGCAAACATGATAGCTAAGGCTATGCAGCAGGGAATGCCAGCCGCATGGAACCAGCCAGAAAATCGTTTAGCGAATTTTAAAGACTTCAAAGCTGTCGGACCACCAAAATTCAGAGGAACAACTGACCCTATAGAAGCCCAGACATAGGTTAAGGGGATAGAAAAGGCTTTCATAATTGCTAGGGTAGATGAGGGGTAAAAGACCGCTTTTACCACCTATATGATGAAAGGGGAGGCTAACTTTTGGTTGGAGGCAAATCAAGCTAGAATAGGAGAATGTGTAGTTACATGGACTAGGTTTAAGACTTTATTTTTCAAAAACTATCTCTCAACTAGTATGCAGGCGAGGATGGAGGTGAAATTTTTAGAGTTAAAGTAGGAGAACATGACTGTTGCGGAGTATGCTGCAAAGTTTAATGAGTTGGCGAGGTTCGCTCAGCATCAAGTTGATACGGAGGCTAGGAAAGCGAGAAGGTTTGAGCTGAGATTAAAACCCTGGCTCTACGACAAAGTGGCAGTGTTACAGATCAACACCTTTGCAGCACTCTTGGAAAAAGCTATAATAGCTAAGGAGGGAAGTAAGGCCATGAGCCTCTACAATAAAGAGAAAAGGAGCAAGAGCAAGGTCGAAGGAGCTGTGAAGGTGGAAACTAATAGTGGGAGTAGGAGTGGAAATGTGAAAAGAAAGGGGATCAATTTTAGAAATGTTCAAGTCAAACAGGAAGGTGTGAAAAATTAGGCGATACAATGCGGGAATTCCTGGAAGAACTATTCGGGTGAGTGTCTCAAGGGTAAGTTTGTATGTTACAAGTGCGGGCAGGAGGACCATATTTCTCCCAACTGCCCCAATCCAAGGATGAACAGTTGGTGTTTTCTATGCGGATCGATGGAACATAAGGTTAGGGACTATCCGAAAAGGAACATGGATGTAGGGAGTGTGACCATGGGAAAAGGCAGCGGGACTCTGACGATCACATGACCAACTTTAACAAGCAAGTTAACAAAATCAACTACAAGAGTCTTTAACATGACGGTCCAAGATACCGTGGCAGCTGGTGATGGAACTCCATGTTAGAGTTAGTGCCCTAGAGGCCAATTATTTGATATAATTGCTTAACATTTCGATATTATATTTGATTGAATAAATGAATGATTTTATTATGGTTTTATTTACTGCGTTATATAAATGTTAACATAATAAAATTCCTTAGAATAGTGATACAAATTATATAGTTTCAAGTATGTGACTTGAACATGAGATTATATAATTATAATTAGTATCATTGCTCTTAAATGTCCCTAGTCGAGTATCATTGTTGATGGGACACCAATGATGCATTGAGACTAGTATGTGGATTGACTAATGACCAAATCTCATTGGTCATAAATATATGAGATATTAAGTCAATGCATAGGTACGTGTTAGAGAACGATGTACTGGATAGACCCACCATGAGAATTCTATGTGGAGCATTATGCGAAGTGTCATTAGCGATTCTCATAGTGACAATGATGTAATGGTCCTCCGACCTGAAAACACTATATTATTACATGGAAATTTATGTACTTTGATATCATCAAAAGTTACCTTTAATAGGGTGGACAATAAAGATGATTATTGGGTACATCATGAATCGTGTGAGGAATATGAGTGATCTAGATGGGATTTAACCCTCTTATGTATTAGGGGTGATATCCATAGGCCTCTTGATTGAGTAGGACTATGACATGCATGGCCATGCTTAAATAGTGATTTATTTCATATAGTCTACTCATTGATCAAGAAAAACTCAGATTAAATTATGAAGAGTATGACACATTCCATGACTCGAGTTTAATCTAGGATATAAAGGTTAAAAGAATTAAATTATATTGAAACATTGGTCACGAAAAGGTTGCATCGAATCATCGATCTTATTATTGCTTGGGTAGCAGTGATGCATTACTAGATGCCGCTCACTGTTTATAATTTTATAATATGATTTTGAAATTATTGTCAACGTAATAATAACCTATAGGGTCACACACATAGAACATAATTTAAAAGGGAATTAATTTAAATTTTAAGGATTTAAATATATTAATATGATTAATAGTATTTAAATCACGAATTTAAATTAAAAGTATAATTTGTATATATGTATATTAATTAAGTAAGACTTATTTAAGATATATATATATATATATATATATATATATTTGGATTTTAATTAAAATTAGGTTTTTGATTAATTCTTTTTTAACAGCTATATATATGATATGTAGCAGCCACATTAGGGATTATTATTAATCTAAAAACCCTAGCCGCTCTTAGAGAGAGACTAGAGAAAAGTTTTTGAAAATCTTGTTCCTTTGGTGGCTAGTACCGTAACTCCCTTTATTGCAGAATCGTGCGACGATTCACGTGCGTTCGTGTGGATACCATAGAGACGCAGTTTCGTGAGGGATTGCGTTGGAGATTCGAAGCGTTTTAGAGGCTTTTTCATAATCGGTATAATCTCTTAAAACAATGAATTAATGTCTGTTTCGCATGGATCCTGTTTTGGGTTTCGGAAATTGTTTTATTTTATTCAATTTTATTCCGTTGTGTGTTGCTTTGTTGTGCCGAAAACCCAACACTCCATGTATTATTCGTATAACTTTTATTTTTGTATATATGATTTCCTTTATATAGTAAATTACTTTATAAAGAAATTTTATAGGAATTTGAGATTTATTAAAAATCAATTTTTCCGTTTAATTAGATAAACAAGCATTGTGGTAAATAGTTAAAGATAAGTCAAAATCGAATCTGATCAAGATCTACTTGTAATGATTGTGTATGTTATGTACCCTTGTATGTATAAGTTTTAAAACGGTGATTCCGGGGACGGAATCTTTGTAAGGGAGAGTGAATGTAATAACCCGATATTTTCTATATAAATAAATAAGAAATTTTGCATATAAATTGTTTTATTATTATTTTTTAAGGAGGGAATATGTGTAAGGTAATGTGTTTGTATATTTGAGAAAAATAAAAATTTATTTATTACCTGAATAATTACAAATAATTTTTTTAAAAGAATTATTAATCATTATAAACTATATTTTTATAGTAATTAATTTTATAGTAGAAAATGATTTTAGTATTTATTTTCCATGAAAATAAATTTATATATTATTTAAATAATATATAAAATGATTATTAGAATTATTATAATAAATAATTTATTATATGAATGTATTTAAATTAGTTAAGTTAACTATTTTATTTTAATTAATAATGGTATATATATGCAAGATAAATCATATATGGAATCCAAATCCTAATTCTGTATTTGAAATAAGGAAAGGGAATATTAATATAATATTAATTTTTTATTTTAATAAATATGTACTGTGTTTGCATAGACTGATAATTGCTCAATTATTGGGTGACAGTAGAAAAATCTTGTTTTACTGTGCTAAACCCTAATTTTAAACTCAAATTAGAGTACAAGATTGTTATGTAATCGTGATAATGTGATTAACGACCGTAATTATAGATATTAACCTTAATTAGGGAAACCCTAATTTTTGAAAACTCTAATTAATATTTATAAATCCTAATTTCTATATTTGGAACCCTAATTGTCAAATTGGGAAACTCTAATTGCTAAATTAAAATGTTTAATGTTAATTAATGGACCTTAAACCTAATTTTCATGTTTTATGTAATTAGATAATCTAATCTAATTAAGAAACCCTAATTTGAAATTTTAGAAACTACACATTTTATTTTATTTTGCTTAATTAGAAATCCTACAAATTTTGTGCAAAACCTTAGGGTTTAACCCTAAGGGTCAAACCCTAAGGGTGTGCCAAGTTATCAACTTGCCATTAAATTAGAAATCGAAAAGACTATTTTGCCCCTTGCATTATTGAAGCTAAAATGTTAAATCTTGACCTATGTGGAGTTGTTGGCCAACCCTAGATTAGCCTTATGACTGGTAAATACATACAATTCAGCTATATATCATCATCCAAGTTCATTTCATTAATCTATAAATATATTTAGAGAGAGAAATTTCATTTATTTAGCCCATTTGTGCTCTTACACTCCACAAAGTCTCTCTCTTTCTCTCTCAAAACCCACGAAATACTTTAGTAAATCAGTTCCCAAATCAAGCCCCACTAACACCCATAACCAAATACTTAGCCAAGAATCAGAAATTATTCATCAAGGTATAAAACCTAATTTAGAAATCTGAACTTTGATTCTCTATTAAATGTTATGTTTGAATGTTAAAACATGTTGTTTGTAGTCTATATAAGTGATCTGGGTTGATAGATGTTAGATCCATAACATCTATAGGCTCAGATATAGTATTTTTCAAAATCTGGGAATCTTTCATAAGTGGTCTGACAACCGAATGTCAGACCTTCTAGATCTCTACATGTTTGTGTTTTTGGTGTTTTAGATGTTTGAACTTGTAGTATGTCATGTGGTCTGTATTTTGGAACTTGAATCTAGCCTAGATCGTGCACAAAATGAAAGTTATGGGTGGTCAAACCTCATTGACCGACCATGACTTTCGATTTTCTAGGTAACCTAGATTTGCCCAGAAGCGTCTGACAATGACTTTGTGGCCTCTGATCTGGCATGTTGTTGTTTCTTTGTTATTTTTGTTACATCTAAGTTGTAGTCGGTTATGTGATCTACAATATCATGCCTTTATATCACTAAAATATCAAGTAGCTTGAACACAGTGGCTGGTCAGAGTTGATGAAACGAGCATGAAAGCTGTTTTTTGGGTAACCCAGAAAACGCTTGAACATGTCGTCTGACGTGGTTTGACCGACCCATATCTTCTTGATCTGTTGTTGTTATGGTGAGTTTAAGAGATGAATCTCTTCCTTGTCCTGCTGGTTACACGCTGCACACATTAGATCACACAAATATTACAAGAACAGCAAGTTGTGGAAGCCCAAAGTAGGCCTCACGAACTGTTCTTCATTTCTGGGTAACCCATAAATTAAGTGCAGCTCTGACAGCTACTTTAGGGCTTTAGATCTTGCATTTGGTACGTGTTTTGGCCATGTTTGTTGTTGGATCTTATAGTATTACAATAGTACTACAATCTATAACCATTACCTTGCCTAGAAACGCATTGATCTGATTAGTGTGCTTGGTCAAACCTACCCACTTGAAACTGGCGTATGAATGTTCTTGAGCCTCAAGAACACCTAGGGCGACAGATTTTGTTGCTAAAGGCTATAACGACAGGTTTATTCATTTTATTTATTTTAATTTCCAAAAATTATTTAAAAAATAGAAATTAATTATTAAAAAATTCCAAAAATATTTTTAAAAATTATTTTAAATTATAAAAATTAACTTTTAATAATTTGACATATTTTTCATAAATATTACTCCCTCCGTTCCTTAATATAGGTCGTTTTAGAGAAATATTTTTGTTCCTTAATATAAGTCGTTTTAGAATTTCAAGTAAGCATTAATTGCTTAGGTTCCAATATTACCTCAAATATTAAATGTAACTTTAGTTCTCTCACTATTTTATGTCCAATAAATAACAATCTCTTATTTCAATACAAGGGTAATATAGACAATTGATATTATAGTTAATGCTATACAATCATTACCATAATGCTTGTACATAACCCTAAAACGACTTATATTAAGGAACAGAGGGAGTAATATTTATTTGGATATTATTAATATTTAATTTATTTAATAAATGTATTAAATAAATTGATTAAAAATGATTTTATTATATTAAAAATTATTTTAAACGATAATAAAGCATTAAAAAATATTTGAAGTTATAAAATATAACTTTTAATATTTTAAAACAAATTTTATTAATTATTTAATATTAATGATATTATATTTATTAAATAATTATATTTAAAAAATTAAAAAATGATTTTAATATTATAAAAATCATTTTAAATGTAAATAAATAGTTAAAAAATATTTTAAGTTATAAAATATAACTTTTAATATTTAAAGGTAAATTTCATTAATAATTTAATATTAAATGATATTTGAGTTATTTAATAATTATATTAAATAAATAGTTTAAAAATAATTTTATTGAATTAAAAATTATTTAAAAAGGATATAAATGATTTAAAATTTTTTTAAGTAATAATAAATGATTTTTAATATTTTGGTGAATAATACATTAATATTTAAATATTAATAATAATTATTTAAAAATAATTTTAAATGTTTTAAAATTCATTTAAGGATAATAAAAATATTTTAAAAATATTTTGAGTTATTATAAATAACTTTAATATTTTGGCAATTGTTTCATTAAAAGTTTAATATTAATTGAATATTAATGATAATAGAATTATTTAATATTTAAATTATTTAATAATGATTTCAGTGTTTAAAAAATCATGATAAATTATAGTAATTATTTAAAAATTATTATAAGCCCCTAAAAAATAATACGACTGATATTTAATATATCTAAACGAATATTGAACTACAGACAAGAGTTTTAGACTCGATAATTACCCGATAAAGCCGTCGGTACACCGAAATATTTCAGAAATTGATCTGGACTTAGATAATTTTACTAGATACGCGTTTGTTTATGATCAAATGAATGTTAAACATATGAGATAATGTGTTTAGGTTATGTGCTGACTGCAAATAGCAGTACTATGTGATATGATATTTTATTCTAATCGAAAAAATGATCTTATTAATGATAGGTTGTGATATAAAAGATAAAACTAAGTTGCGTTATTGTAAGCAGCAGCTCAGACAAGTATCTTCACTTTGCATTTTCTTTATGCAATGGACATGAGTAAGAAAGTTTCAGAATTATATTATTATTGTGCTAGATTATTAACTCTATTATTATCGATTATGTATTCAATCTTTTGTATTCATACAAGTTCTTAAATTATTCGATCATTGTTTATCAACACATTATTGTTGTATAAATTCAGATATTTATTCTGTTCATTAATTTCTAAATATGGTTAGACAAGTGTCCTCACTTGGATAATCATTGTATTTAATCACATGTTGATACATACTTATCGATTTCCAATATGTATAAGTTGACTTAAAAGTCGTCTAAGCTATTTGATTCGGCTAGACACAAACTTAAAAATATTATTGAACAAGATAGAACTTTGTTGTATCCAACCATATTGTTTTGGTTCGAATTCCCGACTAAGTATGAACATCCCGTACATGGGAAACTTTTGTGCGCTAAAGGCGGATAAGATGAACGATAATCTCGTTCTTGCATGTAGTATTGATCAATACAGGGTATAACAGGCTGATCACCCCCCGTGCATGTAAGTTATGACGATTTACATATGAATTTCTGTTTAACCTTTTCAAAAATAGAAAATAATGTTCATAGTCTGTCGATTAATACCCATTTATAGTCAATACGTAGTTTTAAAGAATTTGATATAGAGTTGATATATTGTTATTATTGGTTCAACTTACTTCACAACCGTTGATTAGTTGTAGAAGTATCGTACAAAGAAAACATTTAATCCTTTCAGCTAATATTTATTCTTGTTGTTACTTGTTGGACAATCAAATGCTCATTCTTGCTTTAAATTTAAATATTTTCAGCTAAGCATGATCAACCTGAAGGTTCAAGCAAGAACAAGGGGAAAGGGAAGCTGGTCGAATAAGTTTTATAATATATTGTGTAATAGTTAAACTTTATTAAGATAATAATATTTATTAGCTATGATTGTCGACGTCGGGATTTTTAATTGTCCCTTTCCGTTACTTGTTCTTTGGTGTTCTCATTTTAGGTGAGATCTGTTTGAAAAAATAAGTGAAAAAGGTCCGACATGTATAATATCGACGATTGGACTATAAGAGTCGCCAGTTGGTTTTTTAAATGGTTGTACCAATACAACCGAGAAAAGGTTTGCACATTGACCCAGTGATGTGATACTGCTAAACGGGTCGGTGAAACCGAGATTCATTGGGGTCCGGGGACTTGGTTATGCAGAGGGAAGGTGTTAGGCACCCCCCGACATCCGTGTTACCAAGGTGACCACCTCCTTTCAAGAAACTGTTATCTGAATGTGTGTGTGTGGGTTAACGTACTGTTATTTGGAAGTAGTCCGAGGCCTCGTTCACACCTATATACACAGGGTTTGAATTTTATGTAAAAATTTAATTTTAAGCAAGATATGGCAGTGATGTTTTATAAAAGAGGTTTTTCAAACCCTGATGCTCAATAGTAATTGAGACCTTTTACACTCTCATTTTATTTCGTATTCGGCTGGATTGATTTTATTTGATAGATGCGAAGCATCCGTACGAAAATACTTTACAAAAAGGTGCTGAATTCCTCGTGGGTATAAAAACCATCTGAGGGAATCCAAACATCACAAATATATTTACAAGTTGCTTACAGCTGAAAAGGTCCATCACGGGAACCAAATCTAGATTCAGAGGACTGAATCTGTGATCACATGATTTCTAGGCTCACATGATGCCGCAATTGATATAAACGCGGTAAGCAGGTATATATATATATATATATATATATATATATATATATATATATATATACATACATGATCACCAACCACGAAGCACCTCCATGGGGGATCAGAAATATAAATAAAGCTGTAAAAGCTATCAACCGCCACGAAGGAAATTACAGGCGGACGAAATATAAAGAAAGCTGCACAAATTAATCAACTGCCACGAAGTGAACTCCAGGCAGGACGAAATGTAAATATATATATATATATATATATATATATATATATATATATATATATATATATATATATATTAACTGTGGTCGAACTCTGTTCGATGAGCTTGGATTTTACATCCGGTACGTTTATTCGCTTTTATATATATATATATATATATATATATATATATATATATATATATATATATATGTATATATATATGTATATATATTAAAGCACGTAAACGCTCCGGATGTAAAATCCAGGCTCATCGAACAGAGTTCGACCACAGATAATATATATAAGTATATATATATTAAAGCATGTAAACGCTCCGGATGTAAAATCCAAGCTCATCGAACAGGGTTCGACCACAGATAATATATATAAGTATATATATATATATATATATATATACTTACATATATATTGACTAACATTATCGAGTTATGCCTCGATTGAGCCTAGAATTCGGTCTGGAGCGTTTATTTGCTTTAATATATATATATATATATATATATATATATATATATATATATATATATATATATATATATATAGACTGAAATGAAACCACGGACCAAAATTCGGGCAAAAGTAAGCAACACGACTCTCAACGTGTAAAAGGGTGTGTGCAAAGATGAAGAGAAGGACTCTAAAGTGTGTAAGAAGGCTTACAGTGGGCTGCCAAAGAAGACTTCTATATCTTTAGAGTGAGTAAACACAGACTTTTGTAGGTACAAAAGGGCTATATATGAGCTCACAGGTGTTTAAAACGGGGAAAGTACACTACCTGGGATGAGTGCAGAGTAAATTGGGCAGGGCTTCCTCGCCGTTTTCTCTTACAAAATGGCCACCCCAAGCCCTCTATTTATAGAGGGTGGAGCCGCATGTGTACCTGCGGCTGAGCCGCATGTGTACCAGAGGCAACTCGGGTGGGCCTGAGTTTTTTGGCTCGGGTCGTCTCGAAGTACGTGCACTCAGGCACTGTAATGTCCACTTGAACTTTCAAAAGTGCAATCCGGGCATCCGTTTGAGGTATACAGGACCTATTTTGGACCGCCGTTGTCGAGAGTTGTACGATGGCATGGGATTAGAATTTGTGCGAAGTCATTGAAGATGGGACGGTGCCCTCCGGTCTTCAAGCTTTAACTTTCATCCGTTACCCCGTATAATAGTCACTCGGGATTGATTAGTCTTGTTGGACATTATTGCGTAGATATGTTGAAACGACGTGGCATGACATCATGTTGGTCAGATGACGATGTTGCCCCTCACCGGTGTTATCGCCGGATTGGGCTGATAAAGCAAATGTTGCTCAGCTTCGCTGAGATTGGACTTCTGCAATTTATTGAAGGTCCTCATTGTCATCCTTGAGGTGTACTTGTCTTCCCGATGTTATCGCCAGGCTGGTACAGTGTATCTCATTGTGAGCGCCGAGATTGAAGCTGATCGCACTTGTAACAAGTATTTCTGGGGTTATCGCCGAAATTGCGTTCCTTGGGGTTATCACCAAGATTGGTGGCTATTCCCATGGTTGGGACTGAGACTGGATACCTCGGGGTTATCTTCGAGATTAATCGGTCTTCTCCGGTGTGTGTTCCGGTATTGATCTGCATGCCTCGGGATTATCTCCGAGATTGGAATTGTTACTCCCAGATTGCGATCAGGGGTTGATGTTGAACTTCCGGTAGTATCCGGTATAGATATGGATATGGATTATCTTTCAGGGTTCCCTCTTAAAAGACGAATCTGTCCTCCTGCAATATTAGTGACAGGTGTACAGAAAATTTCAAGTGTCTACAAATGCCCCTCTTTTTCATACTCATGCATGGCGATGCATGGGTAGGATAAAGAATACTAGACACTTGAAACGTAACAAGATAAATATGGTACTATGAATAGCAACATGATGCAAATGTACAAGGCATGTGTACGGGGTTGTAGCCCAACACGCTAGGGATGATTGCTGGCTCCCTGTTGCTTCAACTGGGGATTGACAATGATGACCAGATTTGATGTGTAATCTGAATTTGGTAGGATGTTGATGTTAGAGTTATCACCACTGTGACGTCCCCAAATCTGGGTACTTTAAATCTCGGACTTGGTATGTTATGGTACTTTATCAACATACATATTCTATCATCTAATGCGGAACAAATAAACATATATTATTTATTTTACATAATTCTATAACCTTTTCCCTGGTTTATTAACCTTAACTGAACTCAGCACCCTGAATTCTCATTTTAGTCTATTACAAGCATAACATAGTTTATTGAATACCAAATTCAACAATTATATTGAAAAATAACATAAATCTCTTATTTTAATCTCCCGTCGAATATTATTAATTATGTAATAATATTTTACGCTAAGGGTATTAACCTTTTAATAACATTTCAATCAAATACTACTAATAATATCTTAATCCAATATTATTAGTCATATAAAATAATTTAAGTCATTAATCACATTAATAAACAATTTATTTCAACTATTTTCCTTTCCTTAATTAACTCATTAAACATTCTAAAATGCCATAAATATCACAACACTTCACACCTGACCCAAAACCTTCGTCACAAATCTGCATAAATCATGCTTAAGGGTCTCAAGTCATAAAATCGTATTTTTCATATTTTTGGACATCATATATTTAATTAAATCCATTTAACTATTTATCATTTGTTAGATGAAAAATACCAAATCAGCTCCAAAAATATTTCGTTTCTGGGATTTGACAGAATATAGTTCCATATTGAACATATATTTTTCCCGGAATTTTTAAAATAGATTTACTATATTTAAATAGTCCATAATAGCCAAATCTTCTCCGATTTTTCATAAATCGAGATTAACTCCAAAAATTTTGAAATTTTTACAGTATGCTCCTGCTGTACACATGTACTTCCAGTAAAACTTTTGTAATTTTTGGACTTATACACAGAGAGTTATTTGGGTGACTTCATAAAAATAGTCATTCACCGTAAAATCCATAACTCTCAAACCGTATGGCCAAAATTCTCAAATTTTTACACAACCTGAATAACTTCTGATATTACCACTCCAATTTTTTCTAGAATTTTTAAAGCACAAAAAGTGGACAAAAATGCCCCCGTTACTGACTGGTCCAAAACAGTTCTATTTTCTTTCCAAAATTCGGGACTGTTTTGGCTTCCACAGCCACTACTCCATGAAAACTCAACCTTTTTGAGTGCTACCACTTGGGTTAACTAGTAAACACATATATCTAGCACCCCTCTTTGAGGGATCGTAAAAAGGAGTTATAGATTTAAAACGGTGGATTTTCAAAGTAAATAGAAATTTTGGATTTCAAAACTAGAAAAATTATTTTTTTTTCCTTTTTGATTCCAACAAAATAAACACCCAATATGTGTAGATCCATACTTGAATCCATGAAAAATACATAGATCATAGGGGTTTGAACATCCAATCAAAAACCCCCCTTTCATCAAATCAAAAAAATAAAGAAAATCAAGCTTAGGAAGAAAGAAAAAATTTATACCTTTCTTTCTCCTTCTTCTTCTTCTTCATCTTCATCCATGGAGGATCTTCTTCTCCATCTTTCTTCCCTAGGGTTGTCGCCCCTTCTCCTTCTTCTCTCCCTCTTCTCTTCTTTTTCCCGTTCTTCTCTCTTTCTCTTTCTTTTCTATTTTATTTTGCTAGCTATTTTGGAGAGATGAAGAAAAGAAACTTATTTGCAAATAATTGAGGAACATTTATAGCAGGAGAAATTGTATAGATATAATATGTTTATGTATATAATATCCCAACATATCTTCATTCTCTCTCTCTCTCTTATCTCTTATATAACTTCCAAATCTTGGCAAAATAATGAGGAGCTAGGATTAGAGTGACACATGGCCATGGATTTGTTAAACAACTTTGAAAAAATGAATTAATCACATGTCTCTCTCTCCCTCTTATCTTGCCAGGTACATCCCCCCAAAATGTCCCAATTTTTTTGATTTATTTTATTTAATAATTTTGGGTTATTAAGCTTCTAGATAATCCATATAAAGTGGGCCAAACGTTGGGCTCCTATTTAAACAGTTTGGGCTCTCTAATGAAAAATGTTTGGGCCATATAAATTAGCATAGTCCAATTCTTTTTATCTTATCTCACCCTAAATATTTAATTAGGGTATCCATTCCATATATTTAGAATTTAAATCATCACTCTTGTACCTTAAATTCTATAACCCAACTAAACTTTTTTAAATTAAGTTATAAAATTAATAACTTGAGATAATAAAAATATATCTCATAACTTAATATAATTTTTAATATTATTGTTATCCCACAAGTGGGCCCAGTTTGGGGCCTTAATTAATTTCATTGAGCTAACAAATTTACTTGTTTTACTTACTAACAACAACCAACTTGGGCTTTCAACTCTAATTAAATTGGGTCAATATAATACTTGTCCCATACATAGTATATTGGGCTAGATTAAATACTTTAATTGCCCTTAATCACTTTATCTACAAGTCACATGCTTAATTAATTAATTGGGCTTGTTTAAGTAATATAATTTCCTTAGTCCATTAAATTTAATTCTCATGGACTCTATTTAAATTATTGGGCTATGATATCATTAAAGTCCAATACTTTTAATTCTATTTTATCCTAATCATTTAATTAGAGTTTTTTTTTTCACATTAGAAATTAAATTCCTTACTTATGCCATTTTAATTTCATAACTCAATTAGACTTGGTTATAAAATTAATTATTTGAGATATATAAAATAAATCTCTTAATGTTAGTATATATATTTAAATACTAATATTCTCCCAATTTATAACCTCTTAGGTTATTTAATTACCACACCTAATATATATATTAGGTTACATAACTTAATTCTTAATTCACTTTTATATACAAAATAATTTAATAAACTGAGACATTATCCAAAATTCTTAGATTAGGTCACTAGTATATAATTAAAATACTAGAACCACAAACCCATAATTCACTTCTCACACTAAAATTGACTTTTCTCCATAAAAAGTCAACGGTTTACTTTGACCAAAAATCAACCTTTACACATTTTGTGTTTACTGTCTATTTTGACTAAACATGACGTTCCGGACGCAACCAAGCAGTCCATGCTTCAAAATTCTATCTCTAATTCAAATTTTGAGTTTTAAATTACTCCCTTCTTATTGCTAATCGTATTAACTAACGACTTTATACTTATTCAATTCACATCAAATTTTACAGGTATCATAATACCTTATTCTTGATATTCATTCAAATACATATAAATTTATTTCTAGGGTTTTGGAATTTTGTAACACATATTTTCTCTACTCTCTTTCGAATAGCAAACCATATAGGTTTTACTTGAAAATTTTAAATAAATTCTCATCTAGGTTTTATTCTTTAACCTTTATTTTAATCATTCAAGATTTTATAAATTTTCGGGTTATCACATTCACCCCTTCTTCTAAGAATTTCGTCCCCGAAATTAAAGTATACTAATCTCGGCTTATTCTCTTGATCAAAACTAGGTTGTTAACTTAACCTTTACAATTTCCTCCTTTGAGGATTTCTCATCTATTATCACATTTCAACATAACTATTCACTAGGAGTTTGCATCTTCTAAACATTCATCAAAACTAGGTTGTCATAATAATCTTTACTCAATCATCTCAGATTCTACTCATACGCAACGAGTTCACAATATTTCATATTCATCATCACATACTACCACAACATTACTCTAAAGAGTTTAAAATATTCATATATATCCGAGGGATCATAAAAACCATGAACTTTGAGGTTTAGGGGTATTTCTACCTGCTACCTCTTTCAATTACGAAAGAAAGGTACTCTACCTCTGAAATATTTTATATTTGGTATGTTTACAATCACAAAGAAGGTAAACTACCGATGCGGGTACTTTAGAGGATCAGTCTGTTGTACCTTAGTAATCGGAACGACTATATGCGTTCTTAGATTGAAGTATTTTATCCAATTAGTATATCCCCATTTTTAGAGTTATTCACCTCAGACTTATCATAAGATTCCGCACCAAAACAATTTGGTTCGGCATAAGCTTTCAAAGAATACTTTGAATTTCATAAACATTTGTCTAGCTGAGTCAAATAGCTTAGACGCATATCAATAATTCGAATTTCAATCGAAACATTGCTGGCCAAATTTAGTTGGCAATAATTTATCTTAAAAATTCTTAAAATCATTTTATGAGGTCATGATACCGCACTGTATTTACAGTCCATTTGAGGATTTCGTCATTGGGTGACTTTGTCATACTACATCATTCCATAGTGGGCTGACGATCTTTAGATCACATCCAACACTAGGAAATTATGCATTGATAACTCCATCATTTTTATCATTCAGCATCAGGTTCCATGATACATTGATGATATAAAAATACATTTTGATAATTCAAATCATTTTCGTCTAGCCAAATCAATTAGCATAGACTCTTATTTAAACCGTTCAAAAACCTTTGAAAATCATCTTTGGTGTCATCATGCCACAATAGGTAACAACGTGTTAGTGGCCTGAAGTCCACACCTACACACTTGTCCCCATGTGTTGAGGATAACAAAAATTCATTTTATAAAGGCACATTAGTGCGAATTTAGCTTGATGTCAAAAATGTCGAAGTCTAGCATAGCTAGAAGATTTGGAATATCTATGCTTCCACCATCAACTTCACTTTCTCTACTGATCCATTGCTTAATAAATCTATCTATTCCTATAATCCTCCATGCTCCATTTACAACTTTTTTATACCCAGTTCGTCAAACTTACCACACATTATGAGTTCAGAAACTTTCCACAATCATATGAGTTTCGGAACTTATCCTAGTCAGACCATAGACGTCCATTCGCTGAGGGGTTAAAAAACATACCATATGATTATGAGTCATGAATTTACCATAAGTATGAGTTTTAAGAACTCGTAACTAACCTTATATTCTCTATTTATTCGTTATACACATGAGAAAAGAATCACCTTATCAACATACATATAGCAAATAACGCGACACAGACATTTCAATGATTATCAATATCAGAAACTAAGTGGCCGTCAAACCAAACTCGGCCACTAATCAATATAGGAAGCTAAGCGGACAATTCCTCGCCCATACAAAGAATTGTTCAACATAACTACTATTTCAACCAGGAAGCTAAGCGGTTCTAAAACCAAGTACAAATTCCCCGCCCATACAAGAAATCATACAACTCAGCTGCTGACCTGAGTCCTCAATTAAAATTCTACACAATTCTAACTTTCTCTTTTCTTAATACAAATTTTCTTTAATCCGTATCTTAACATTTACCACTCTTTTCTTAGTTTACATTGTACCATTTTATAGTACATTCTCTTTATAGCATCAAGCTATATCATCCCAATCACTTAACATATCATATGATATTCAACAATTTAATCTGATCACGTCGTGATCTTATTTCGTAATCATTTCTCCTTATACTTACGATCGTTTTATTTTACGATCTTTTTATTCTTCTCTTTAATCATATTAGATTATGATTTTATTTACATTTTTCATCTTATAGACATCGTCTATTTAGTATCACTTTTCATTTCTATTACTGGAGTCAGGTAACTCCGGATTTTGATCCTTAAAGCTTTTCAAGATTCTTCTCTAAATCTTATTTATTAAATAATGAATTTTCCAATTCATCTCTTAACAAATTAAACTCTATTTGAGTTTATTCCTTATCATTATCTCCGTGGTTATAGCCTAAGGTACACCTACCTAAGGTTTATAACCTACAGCTCTGATACCAACTGTGACGTCCCCAAATCTGGGTACTTTAAACCTCGGACTTGGTACGTTATGGTACTTTATCAACATACATATTCTATCATCTAATGCGGAACAAATAAACATATATTGTTTATTTTACATAATTCTATAACCTTTTCCCAGGTTTATTAACCTTAACTGAGTACATACCTTCAAAATTACAAAGGTTTACAATAAGATAACTAAATAGTTATCCTTATAACAATCTATTACAACATTTTGCTTTTCTCTCTGTCCTTCTTCAAGCCTTCGCTTTTATCTGAAATTTATTATCATGATATAGTAAGGGTGAGCAACTACTTTGCTCAACAAGTTTAAATTCAATAAAAATATATCATGATTGAAAGAATAATAAGCTTTCAAGTTTTTAACAATTTAATAATTGTGAAGGAACATGAATCAAGATGTCAATAATTGAATGACTGAATCAAGAACATTTAAATTCAACAAGGACTAGAAATAACTTTATCTGAACCTTAGGGTAATGAAGGTGATCAGCCTTTCATACCTGATGAACATATGCAACATGCACTAAGTGCGAATCAATAATCAGTTTAGACGTGAATAATCATCAATAATCATTCACTAACATGCTTTGAAATATAACTCGAGTTTGAGTTAAGGAAACTTGTCTGCATAGTCGATTACCGCTACGCAACTTGATTTATTCTCTTTATTGAAAAGACCTATCAGGTATAAGATTGATCTTTCAATTAGCATATCATACCTTATTTCATAATAATATCTAACACTTAATCGCATAGTCAAATATTAGAAAATCTTAACACTATATTCATTTACTTACTTATAATCTCATCACCTTATATTAACTTGTCTAATCTTCACTCACAAAGTTAAGAATTAGACATTACACCTTAGTCTTAGTATTATCATTATACTTTGATAATCTTTTTATCACTTATAACTTATATTTATAAGTTTTCCCTTTTATATGTTATCTTAGTAAGCTAGATAACCTTTTAGAAAACTAAAATATCATTTCAATAAACCGAATTACATTTCAGCAGCCTAAAATCATCATTTCAGCAGACCAAAATCAGCTACAGTAAACTAAAATCATCATTTCAATAATCCAAAATCTAATTCAGCACCCTGAATTCTCATTTTAGTCTATTACAACAATAAAATAGTTCATTGAATACCAAATTCAACAATCATATTGAAAAATAACAGAAATCTCTTATTTTAATCTCCCGTCGAATATTATTAATTATGTAATAATATTTTACGCTAAGGGTATTAACCTTTTAATAACATTCCAGTCAAATACTACTAATAATATCTTAATCCAATATTATTAGTCATATAAAATAATTTAAGTCATTAATCACATTAATAAACAATTTATTTCAATTGTTTTCCTTTCCTTAACTAACTCATTAAACATTCTAAAATGCCATAAATATCACAACACTTCACACCCGACCCAAAACCCTCGTCACAAATCTGCATAAATCATGCTTAAGGGTCTCAAGTCATAAAATCGTATTTTTCATATTTTTGGACATCATATATTTAATTAAATCCATTTATCTATTTATCATTATTTAGATGAAAAATACTAAATCAGCTCCAAAAATATTTCTTTTCTGGGATTTGACAGAATATAGTTCCATATTGAACATATATTTTTCCCGGAATTTTTAAAATAGATTTACTATATTTAAATAGTCCATAATAGCCAAATCTTCTCCGATTTTTCATAAATCGAGATTAACTCCAAAAATTCTGAAATTTTTACAGTATGCTCCTGCTGTACACATGTACTTCCAGTAAAACTTTTGTAATTGTTGGACTTATACACAGAGAGTTATTCGGGTGAGTTCATAAAAATAGTCCTTCACCGTAAAATCCATAACTCTCAAACCGTATGGCCAAAAATTCTCAAATTTTTACACAACCTGAATAACTTCTGATATTACCACTTCAATTTTTTCCAGAATTTTTAAAGCATAAAAAGTGGACAAAAATGCCCCCGTTACCGACTGGTCCAAAACAGTCCTATTTTCTTTCCAAAATTCGGGACTGTTTTGGCTTCCACAGCCACTACTCCATGAAAATTCAACATTTTTGAGTGCTACAACTTGGGTTAACCAGTAAACACATATATCTAGCACCCCTCTTTGAAGGATCGTAAAACGGAGTTATAGATTTAAAACGGTGGATTTTCAAAGTAATTAGAAACTTTGGATTTCAAAATTAGATTTTTTTTTCCTTTTTGATTCCAACAAAATAAACACCCAAAATGTTTAGATCCATACTTGAATCCATGAAAAACACATAGATCATTGGGGTTTGAACATCCAATCAAAAACCCCCCTTTCATCAAATCAAAAAAAATAAAGAAAATCAAGCTTAGGAAGAAAGAAAAAATTTATACCTTTCTTTCTCCTTCTCCTTCTTCTTCATCTTCATCCATGGAGGATCTTCTTCTCCATCTTTCTTCCCTAGGGTTGTCGCCCCTTTTCCTTCTTCTCTCCCTCTTCTCTTCTTTTTCCCGTTCTTCTCTCTTTCTCTTTCTTTTCTATTTTATTTTGCTAGCTATTTTGGAGAGATGAAGAAAAGAAACTTATTTGCAAATTAATTGAGGAACATTTATAGTAGGAGAAATTGTATAGATATAATATGTGTATGTATATAGTATCCCAACATATTTTCATTCTCTCTCTCTTATCTCTTATATAACTTCCAAATCTTGGCAAAATAATGAGGAGCTAGGATTAGAGTGACACATGGCCATGGATTTGTTAAACAACTTTGAAAAAATGAATTAATCACATGTCTCTCTCTCCCTCTTATCTTGCCGGGTACATACCCCCAAAATGTCCCAATTTTTTTGATTTATTTTATTTAGTAATTTTGGGTTATTAAGCTTCTAGATAATCCATATAAAGTGGGCCAAAGGTTGGGCTCCTATTTAAATAGTTTGGGCTCTCTAATGAAAAATGTTTGGGCCATGTAAATTAGCATAGTCCAATTCTTTTTATCTTATCTCACCCTAAATATTTAATTAGGGTATCCATTCCATATATTTAGAATTTAAATCATTTCTCTTGTACCTTAACTTCTATAACCCAACTAAACTTGTTTTAATTAAGTTATAAAATTAATAACTTGAGATAATAAAAATATATCTCTTAACTTAATATATTTTTAATATTATTATTCTCCCACAAGTGGGCCTAGTTTGGGGCCTTAATTAATTCCATTGAGCTAACAAATTTACTTGTTTTACTTACTAACAACAACCAACTTGGGCTTTCAACTGTAATTAAATTGGGTCAATATAATATTTGTCCCATACATAGTATATTGGGCTAGATTAAATACTTTAATTGCCCTTAATCGCTTTATCTATAAGTCCCATGCTTAATTAATTAATTGGGCTTGTTTAAGTAATATAACTTCCTTAGTCCATTAAATTTAATTCTCTTGAACTCTATTTAAATTATTGGGCTATGATATCATTAAAGTCCAATACTTTTAATTCTATTTTACCCTAATCATTTAATTAGAGTTTTTTTTTCACGTTAGAAATTAAATTCCTTACTTATGCCATTTTAATTTCATAACTCAATTAGACTTGGTTATAAAATTAATTATTTGAGATATATAAAATAAATCTCTTAATGTTAGTATATATATTTATATACTAATATTCTCCCAATTTATAACCTCTTAGGTTATTTAATTACCACACCTAATATATATATTAGGTTACATAACTTAATTCTTAATTCACTTTTATATAAAAAATAATTTAATAAACTGAGACATTGTCCAAAATTCTTAGATTAGGTCACTAGTATATAATTAAAATACTAGAACCACAAACCCATAATTCACTTCTCACACTAATTTTGACTTTTCTCCATAAAAAGTCAACTGTTGACTTTGACCAAAAATCAACCTTTACACATTTTGTGTTTACTGTCTATTTTGACTAAACTTGACGTTTCGAACGCAACCAAGCAGTCCATGCTTCAAAATTCTATTACTAATTCAAATTTTGAGTTTTAAATTACTCCCTTCTTATTACTAATCGTATTAACTTACGACTTTATACTTATTCAATTCACATCAAATTTTATAGGTATCATAATACCTTATTCTTGATATTCATTCAAATACATATAAATTCATTTCTAGGGTTTTGGAATTTTGTAACGCATATTTTCTTTACTCTCTTTCGAATAGCAAACCATATAGGTTTTACTTGAAAATTTAAAATAAATCCTCAAATTCTCATCTAGGTTTAATTCTTTAACCTTTATTTTAATCATTCAAGATTTTATAAATTTTCGGGTTGTCACAACCACCTTCCTGGATAATGACTTGATCCTGTAGATGTACATCTTATGTGTAAGAGATCTGTGGGGATAAAGCTTGATCTGTTTGATGATGCGTATAACATATTCCATCATCTATCCTCTTTGATGACATTGACCTCTCCTGGTTAGTATTGCCAGAATATGCCAAGATTCTATTGGGTTTACTTCCAACAACAAATGCTATCAGGGATGCCTGACCTTCGTTGACGTGTACTTCACCAACATGTGAATCAACGGCTAAAAAATCTTGTGGGATATATTGTCAAGGCTACTTGACCTTCGCCGACGTGTGAATCAATGGAACATTGCGTTGTGACCCCCGCCGGGGATCTGAACGGTCGGGTGTGAAAACCTCGAATAGCTTCAGAGCTCTGATATGTTTAAATCGCTATCGGCTGTAATAATGTCAAGGCTGTTTGACCTTCGTTGATTTGTGTGTCAACAGATGAGCATGCGTTGTAACCCCCGTCGGGGATTTCACGTTGTAACCCCCGTCGGGGATTAGCTTGTGTGAAAAGATTGGGGTGACAACCTTACGCTGACGGCATCAGACCTCTGTACGGTATTGCCGAATGTGGTATGCACAAACTTGAATCATCGGTATAGTAAACCCTGTATTCAGGCGAATACCAATGGATGAAAAGGAAGCCACCGTTGGATCAAGAAAAACCAGAGTTTTAAACTATTCTGCTCAATCGCGTAGCGTTTTTATCCCTGATTTGGCCTTTTCAGCTTGTAAGAACTCCTTTACAACTCAAACTGGACCGAGCCGGAGGGATGGGACCCGCATGGGGGTGCCGCAGGTGCACCTGCTGTAGCCAATAGGTTGGTCTCACAAGTCACTTTCAACTTGTTACGCGAAGGATAATACGTGAGCCTCTTTCAGATCTGCTGAGTTCGGGCTGTTTTCTATAAATTCTGTCACCGTACGAGTGTTCTACACTATCCTGGTAACATATGCCTGTATTTTCTCTCATTTATGTCCATTGGATTTTGCGTTATCGCATGAAATGCATCTAAACACATAGTAGTGATTATGTATGCACAAATGACTAGATAAAAAATATCCAACACAGTAAATGTTAGTATTAAACCATGCTGAACGTAATGATGTGAAATTTTTTGACTTTTGAGACAGACAAATTGGCACCTTTTTCTGCTATTTTTGTCCTATTTGAGGTCCAATGAGCATAAGGTAGCAAGGCAAAGTACTCCTAGTATTGAGGTTGGCTTGATGCATGATGATTTTAATTTTTAATGCATATATTATATATATGACTTTGGGGCAGGTGTGCTACTGAATGGCCACCTAGACATGTCTGTATGCATGTGGATAGTCCTATTTTCAAAGGGGACTATGGCAAAATTTTTCCAAATGTAGGCATTGGGTAGTCATGTACTTTAACTCTATTATATGTTAAAGTAAATGCATGCATACATATAGTCATAAAATGCATTCTAGAAAGCTCCAGGTAAGGAAATACCACACCCTTTCTGAGGTGATTTGGAGACTTATTGTCCAGACACTATGGGTCCGGATCAGCCGAACAGTTCCTATAGGACCACTTCTGGCGTATGGCGGAGGGCTTCTGAAGTGCCTTGTACCCGTTCTGTCAGACAGCCTCGTCGGTTGGTGGAGGCTATGATACGTCCTATCCAGGTAGATGTTCTAGAGGTTGAGGACGAGGAGGCAGATATTCCGATAGAGGACCCCGCTCCTGCTGTACTTGTCCCTCGCAGGGAGCTTCCGAGCATTCAGGTGTTGAATCCAGAGTTGCTGGGTGATTTGGGCAGACATCCATCGATGTATTTGCATGCTCACGAGGTATGGCGTTAGACTTTGATCTTCCTTCTTTCCTATTGATGAGGATTAAAGGGTTTTGATGTTGATCTGCATTTCATGTAGGTTCCTAGTTTTACACAGCCTCGAGGGAACTGGTTCAGCATTCACTCCATGTATCAGGCGCTTCATCCTGACTATAGAGCGGTAGTGCATGAGTGGGGATTTGGGGAATTCTTATCCATCCTTCCCCGTTGTTGTCCTTGGGGTTACCTCAGGGCATTGCCTGAGCGATGGTTTCATCATTCTCAGTCACTCCATCTGCTAGATTACGAGGTGATGATGACGCTTATGGATTGGCGATTTATCACAGGTATAGAGTTTGGAGGGGAGCCAGTGCCTTGTATGGCAAATATTACCCCTACTGCCGTTAGATCCTTAGTAAGAGTTCCGACGACGGCGCTCAAAGGCAGGACTGTCCGTTCAGGTCCTTTGAGCGTAGATGCTATGAGCGGGCTATTGAGTGAGCCTATGCCTGATGATGTCAGAATTAGGGATCGCGTTCTGCGGTGATTGTTCCTGATGATCATTAGAGGTTGCTTCATAGCAGATAACTCTTCTACGGTATCTTTTGCTTTGATCAGCGCCACGCGTGATGTGGATCGTATTGGAGAGTATGATTGGGGCTCCTACACCTTTGCCTATTTCCTCCGGGGTATGCGTATGCGCTCACAGGGTTTGACCGAGGCTTGGCTAGGATTTTACCCATTTCTGCTGGTGAGTATTTCTCTTGTCATTTACTATGTATAGGTTAAGAGTGTTAACTGACAGCAGATGTTTGCCTTTATGTTAGAAGTTCTGGGCCTATGAGAGGCTTCCATGCTTGCGTCCCGTGAGTGTGTTAGGTTTAGGCACCTATCCACGAGGACGATGATGGCATCATTCGATTCTGCCAGAGGTCCCTGTAGCTGAGGATTTACTCATTTCCGTATGCAGCTGGAGTTGCTGATGGCCGACACCATCACATGGCTTCCCTATTTCGGGGCACACCTGACCGTGGGTTTTGAGGAAGGATACCCAACTGGATTTGAGTATGTGATTTCCACCAGAAGAATTCCTTTCTTCACAGATGGAGGCTGGGAGCTCTATTTAGGAGAGCATGCTAGTAGGAGCACCACATGGGAGATTCGTATACCGATCTTGCCTCCTACCAGGCATTATTGGCATGTATCGCAGTCACCTGTCACTGATATCCCCTTGTTAGGGGTTGACGGTTTTGCATTGTCAGAGGGTCCATGTACTCAGGAGACGTTCCATCGGTGGTGGTCCCCTAGCACTATTGGAGCTCAGTCCCGCGCCACACAGTTTATGGGGGACATGGTTCCAGGATCCTTGATGATGACGGATTGGATAGCTTGTGTTTGAGATCCGACTCATATGACCCAGATTGATAGTTTGACCCGACAGTTGGGCCAGGCACACATATTTATCCGGCATTTGGGCAGAGATTCGGTAGAGGCGGCTTTATTTGATCCTTCCAGCTCAGGCGCTGGCCCCTCAGGTGACCCATTCGGTTTTGCCGGCGCAGATCCTCCTTTATATAGGCCTGACATCCCTGTTGATAGAGATCCAGTGACTCAGGAGGAGTTACATCAGGTGGACAGGATTGATGATGTGGACATCGACAACATTGACTTCTTCTGATGTGTATTCTTGTTATATATTTTGATAGGCCTCTGTTAGATATTGGGTGGCTGTGCCCCATTCTTGCTATATCTTTTGATAGGCCTCTGTCAGTAGTAGGGCATCTGTGTCCCATTTCCCTGTATTTGTAGATGTACAGAGATGATGTATTAGATGACGATATATTTAGGAATGTATGCACTATTTTTTTTTCATTCCCTATATCATATTACCATCTATTATCTGTCATGCATGTATCATGTTATGCATATGTGTGTATGTCCAGAGATATTCGGTATTGACCCCTGGATGATCTTATGACACAGCCCGCATAGATGTCTTCTTCGACAGTTAGTCGTATAGATCATACCCCACCGTCAGTGGTGGCATCGGGTATGCGATCGTGGTATGATAGCATGTCACTACCAGACAAGGTGACTATAGATCATTTATTGCAGCATACCATGACCTTTTTGACTTTTCAGGTTCCCGCAAGATTTGTGGACGGGATGATAGAGCATTGGCTACCGGATAGGCAGGTATTCCGATTCGGCACCCATGAGTTGACTCCTACTTTGGAAGAGTATGCACGTTTGACGATGCTGCCTTTAGACAGACATTGCGTGCATCTGGCTTTGGGAGACATGAGCAGACGATTCATGACTCTCACAGGATTGAGGAGCAGAGTGGTATAGGATGAGTTGACATCTGGCCACGTGATATCCCAGCATTTTCTGTACGACAGATTTGGCTCGAAGGATAGCTATTCACTACATTCTGGGGATTTCACCGCATCGGAGGATTATTGGCGTTTGGCCAGAGTTGACGTACTGATGCTATGTGTATTGTCATATGTGTATATGCCGCAGTATATGGATGAGATAGATATAGGCGTTGTCATGACCGTGAGAACTCTCAGGGAGGGTCGTACCATTGTACCTATGATTGTAGCAGAGACCATGCGGTCGGCATCCTACTGCTGCACTTATCTGACATCAGTGTTCACTGGGAGTTCAGTCATGCTATATGTGTGGTTCATTTCATACTTGAGACCGATTGGCACTCTTAGACGGCATGGGTACTACTTTACCCATGATGTAGCTATGTCATACTCTTTTCAGCCATCAGATTGTATAGATGCTCTGTCCTGGTCCACATTCTTGGTAGATATCAGAGATCCATTCAGCATATTGTCGTGTTCGGGGCTTAGCTCACCATACAACTTCATTACTCATGCTCCGAGCATGGACTATCTCCCTCTGGCTAGTTTGAGGGGAGTGACCACTTATCACCCATTGGCCGTGATGTCGCAGTTCAACCAGTTTCAGGATTTTCATCCTTTTGAGGGGGAGATAGGTCAGCATTCAGCTTCTCGGTACCTCTCAGCAGAGGACCGATCTCGGGTATACGCCTTCTGGGATCGGCGCGAGATAACGGCTTTTTTTGTCAGTCATCCTGGTTATTCTGCAGAGTATTTCGCGTAGATGGACACAGAGATTTTATCTGCTGCAGCAGTGTTTGCAGTACCGGAGCGCGAGTTGGATGATGTAGAGCCCATGGAGGTCATTGATACCTACATCGAAGAGGAATCCACTGCTGAGTTGCCAGCATTTCTTCCGAATTCTCCTAGTACCAGTACTGTTGTGATTCAGCACTCGACACAGTACTTAGAGCAGAGTCTTCATCTGATGACCTTTGAGAGAGATCAGATTCGATCTATGATGTCGACTGCTCTTGATGGGAGGGAGGCTGCTCTATTGGAGAGAGACGAGGCATTAGCTCGTAGGGATGCCGCCGTCGTTGAGCATGATGAGGCTATATCAGCCAGAGATGCAGTGATAATTGAGCGGGATATCGCTATATCTGCCCAGGATGTAGCCGTCACAGATAGCACTGCAGTGAGGTCCCTTACCATTGGTATGATCGCAGAGATGAACACATATATTGATGATCATATGGTCACCATGCAAATGGTTGCAGATCTGTTGGGTTGTGTGGATATTCTCATACAGGAGACCACAGCTTTACCTCCATCTTCTGAGAGGGATGCCATGTTGGGCTTGTTAGCTCGCATATACCCTAACTTGTAGGTGATCTTGTATTTTCCTATAAAGACTAGCTTAGCCATTTTGTCCTGTACAGTTTACATTGTGTATATCAAACAACATTGTATATATGACAGGTAAATATATTTTTGGATCACTTCCCTTTTAAATCGCTTTGCTACTTGCTTGATATTTTTCCTGCTGCTTCAGGGCTTGTGATCTTGATGTATTCTGAATTATTCCTAGGTGGATGGACATTGAGTTGTCTCTGGATAGTTCAGAATGGATCATCGATCTGTATGTATCCTTACCATCTTTTGGTGTCTTGGGACTGGTTTCTGTATGGAAATGAGGAGAGGAGTGTGGCTTTCCTCTCTGAGATTGATCGCACCATAGATGGTCGCCAGTACTTCTATTTAGGAGAAGCCTAGTTAATTCCATCTCTTATGGATTGGTGTTGCTCTTCAAGGTATGACCGCAACTTAGATGGTCGCCGAATCTCCTATTTGGGAGGAGTTCAGGTAATTCCATCCCTTTGGTCTGAAGCCAAATGAAATGTAGTGGATTGAAGGATGATCCCAGTACCAACTGACAAGGGTTTGTGTTTTGGTAGGGGGTGAGACCGTACCATGAATGGCTGCCTATGTACTCCTATTAAAAAGGAGATCAGGTCTACGTAGTTCGAACCTGGTGTAAGAGGTTTAACGCTGTATGTGTCAGGAATGGTGTAGGAATATTTTTGTTATTTTTTTTTATTGCGACCGGGCCATATGAAATGCTTTCCTACGTACTCCTATTGAAGAGGAGATCAGGTCGACGTAGTTCGCCCCTCAAGGCGAGATGAAAAGTGTAATCCCATGTGCAGATCAGAGTGCGGGGAGGAGAAAGTTTAATCCTAGGTTGAGGATAAACTGTAGGTGAAAAGTTTGATCCCATGTATGGGTAGCCAAACTGTATACGCAAGAGGTTCAATCCATGGTAGGATGATGTAAGTTATAGGAACGCAAAGGAGAAAGCCAGGCTGCTAGCTTGAAAGGTATGTTTCCCTAAGGGGCCAAGTGTAGCAAAGTTATTTGTGGTAAAGGTTTAAAGAACCGGAATGACTGGTGATCTGATGGTCTACCACCAGGATGTTTATTTGATGGTAACTTCAGACATAGTATCATTTCACGACGTCTGAGTTGATGAGTTGTGGAAATTCATCGCCGTCCATTTCTTGCAACCTGAGAGCGCCTCCTATCAATACTTCCTTGACAATAAACAGGCCTTCCCAGTTAGGAGCGAATTTTCCCTTAGACTAATCTTGGTTGTCCAGTATTTTCTTCAAAACCAAGTCATGTTGTCTGAATTGCCGTAGCCAGACTTTTTTGTTGTAGGATCGGGCGATCCTTTGTTGATATAACTGACCATGGAAGATAGCCGCGGTTCGCCTTTCGTCTATTAGAGACAGTTGGTGATACCTATCTTGTACCCATTGGTCTTCACCCAACTGAGCGTCTATCAATACTCTGAGGGATTTCATCTCAACTTCTATGGGGAGCATCGCTTCCATCCCATAGGTCAATGCGTAGGGGGTTTCCCCAGTGGAAGTGCGTATTGAGGTTCTGTAGGCTAACAGAGTCAGAGGTAATAAGTCAGGCCAATTTTTGTGAATGGTAGACATCTTTTGCATAATCTTCTTGATGTTCTTGTTAGCCGCTTCAACAGCACCATTCATCTTCGGACGATAGATGACTGAGTTGAGGTGTTTGATGTGGAATTTACTGCATAATTCCCCCATCATTTTGTTGTTGAGGTTCTTGGCATTTTCAGACACAATCACCTCTGGTTGTCCATATCGACAAATAACATTGTTTCTGATGAAAGCAATGATGACTTCTTTAGTAACCCTAGGGAAGGAGGCTACTTCTACCCACTTGGTGAAGTAGTCGATCATGGTAAAGATAAATCAATGACCATTACTGGCTTTAGGTTCAATGGGCCCGATAACGTCCATTCCCCACATTGAGAAGGGCCAAGGTGAACTCATATTGTGAAGTTCCCGTGGAGGGGCGTGTATAGCATTCCCATGAATCTGGCACTGATAGCATCTCCTGACGTGGTCATTGCAATCAGCATTGAGAGATAGCCAATAATGTCCTGTCCTGAGGACTTTCTTGACAACGAGGGGGCCACTCATGTGGGGGCCACAGACTCCACCATGAATTTCATCCATAAGCCTTTGGACTTGATCTCTATCTAAACATCTGAGGAGACCTAATCCTACATCTCTTTTATAAAGCGCATCTCCACTCAGGTAGAATTTCATAGCCAGTCGGTGGATCCGCCTTTGTTCAGTCGGGCTCACCTCAGCGGGTGTAGATCCATCTCGTAGATATTCCTTGATATGCTGATACCAAGGATGTTGGATGGGAGGTAGCTCATCCGATACTTCTCCAACGTAAATCCCATAGGCTGGGGCCTTGTGCAGGGAAATTGTGACGCTTGGCAAGTGTTCCTTGTCTGATATGCGAATCAAGGAGGCTAAAGTTGCTAACGCGTCTGCGAAATCATTCCTATTACGAGGAATGTGTAGAAATGATATTTCTACGAATCCCAAAGCCATCTTTAAAACCTGCCGATGGTAAGGCAGCAAATGTAGTTCCTTGGTTTGATAGATTCTGGTGGATTGTCTGATTACCAACTCCGAATCTCCAAGGACAGTTAACCGCATGATGCCCATTGAATGGGCAAGTTTTAGCCCCATAAGATAGCCTTCATACTCAGCCGTATTGTTGGTGCTGACAAACTGTAATTTGACGGCGACGGGATACTGCTCCCCCGTATCAAATACTGGTCCAGCTCCAGAACCTTCCATATTAACAGCTCCATCGAAATACATCTTCCACATTTGGCATGTATCGTACTGATGGTGTTGCTGAACTGTCATTACTCCTTCATCGGGGAAATATGTCTCCAAGGGTTTGAAATCCCCTAATGGTGTGGCAGCCAATTGGTCTGCAATTCCTTGACCTTTGATGGACTTTTGAGTCACATATACGATGTCAAATTGTTGTAGGATCAACTGCCATCTGGACAACCGATAATTCAGTATAGGTTTACGAAACACGTACTTGAGAGGATCCACGCGGGATATGAGATGGGTTTTGTGACCATGAAGATAATGTTGTAACCTCATGGCAGCCTATGCTAAAGCACAACACGTCTTTTCAATCAGAGTGTACTTGTGTTCACTGCTGCTGAATCTTTTGCTGAGGTAATAGATAGCTCATTCTAGGCCTCTATCGTCCTTCTGTCCCAGCATACAGCCCATGGCATTGTCACTTACGGACAGATACATAAACAGGGGAACATCATCCCTGGGTGGGACCAAGATGGGAGCTTTAATTAGTTGTTTCTTGATTGTAATGAAGGCATTCTGAAACTCCTCATTCCATTTCATAGAGGAGTTCTTCCTTAATAGCTTGATGATTGGCTCACAAGTTGCTGTGAGATGAGAGATAAATCTGCTAATGAAGTTGATTCTTCCCAAAAATTCCTGTATTTCCTTTTTTGTCTGAGGAATGGGCATTTCAGTGATGGCTTGGATTTTGGCAGGATCCAGCTCTATCCCTTTATGGCTGACTAGAAATCCTAGCAACTTGCCTGATTTAACGCCAAAGGCACACTTAGCTTGATTCAACTTTAAGTTGTACTTACGCAACCTGTTAAACAACATCCTGAGATTGTCTATATGGTCATCCTCCTTCCGGGACTTGACAATAATGTCATCCACGTAGATCTTAATCTCTTTATGCATTAAGTCGTGGAAAAGAGCCATCATAGCTCGTTGATAGGTAGCTCCAGCATTGATGAGGCCGAATGACAACCGTTTATAGCAAAAAGTTCTCCAAGGAGTGATGAAAGAAATTTTTTCACGATCTTCCTCAGCAACCATGATCTGATGATACCCCGCAAAGCAATCTACAAAGGAGTACATGTCGTATTGCGTAGTATTGTCAATGAGAACGTGGATAAATGGCACGGGAAAACTATCTTTTAAGCAAGCTTTGTTCAAGTCCCGGTAATCCACGCAAACTCGCACCTTCCCTCCAGGTTTAGGTACGGGCACGATGTTGGATATCCACTCAGGATATGTAGACACCATTATGATGCAAGCTTGAAACTGTTTCACAATTTCTTCTTTCGCCTTTAAACTTCATTCAGGTTTTAATCATCGAAACTTTTGCTTAACTGGCTTAAATCCCTCTTTAATGGGAAGGCGATGAAGGACAATGTCAGTGGAAAAACCCACCATATCCTCATGAGACCATACAAACACATCTTGGAACTGGGTTAGTAGCGTAACCATGTCATTCCGTTGGTTTGGGGTAAGGTTTGAACCAATATGGATTAACTTAGGGTTTTCTAAGGTTCCGAGATTGAAAGGAGTGGTTTGATCAAGGTTGGGTTTGGGTTTGTCTTTAACCCATTCTTGAATTTTTGGAGGCACCTCAATGTCATCCGGTATATCCACCAAGCCTGAATTCATCTCTACATCAAAGGTACAATCCTTGCGGAGAAGAGGCACCGTATCAGCAAGTACCAACACATCTAAATTCAGAGTCCTGAAACAAAATATGCTTTCACTTAGTATATATGAAATGTGTTGATCATGCACAGTGTTAGCATATACTGGCAAAATAAACCGCTAATACTGTACTGAAAAGTAAGCAGTTATTATATCTACAGGGAAGAAAGAGTTTCTGCCCGCTTTACCCTTGACGACCAATGCTAGGAATACTGTTCCAATTGGCAAGAGCAAATTCCGGGTGAACCGCAGTGATAGAGGGATTATCATCATCTTCTATGTCCCAAATGATAGCCATTATGTTTGGGCAGTCATCGTCTGGGGTGTATTTGTTTGTATGCTCATCATGAACAATGATGCGTATGCCGGACATAATCCTGATGACATCTTGCTTGATTCTTCGTTCCTCTTCCTCCACTGCGGGATCTGGAGCAAAGATTTCTTTCTCCTTCACCGGTACCGGCTTGGGAAATAACATCACCATTATATTGGCAGGCACCTTTACGGGAAGTTGTGCGGACTCAGAGCTTGAAGGCAAAGCTAAATGCCGCATGGTTGAAGCTGCAGGAATCTGCTGATGCTTATGAGGATTCCTGTGACTAGAGCTGGTAGAATAGCCTAGTCCAGATGTCCCAATTTGCTGGGTTAAGCGAATAGGATACTTGACACCCTGGCAATCTTTACCCAACCCTTGTCCCGGTTTATGACCCAACGACATCATTTCTTACGTGGCCGACATTACCTCGACAGAAATCTGGGGTTCGGGCAGTGGCGTTCCAATAGCATGGTATTTGGTATTGCTTATTTCCAAAGCATGAAAACTAATTGGCTCAACATCCTTATTGGCATTGATGAGCGGCATGCCCCCATGCTGAGGAATCTCCGGTTCAGCGTTGACTGTGACCAGGCTATTGTTGATGATGTATTTCAACTGTTGGTGAAGAGTGGAGGGGACTGCCCCTACCATGTGAATCCATGGTCGTCCCAAGAGCAGGTTGTATCCCGAATCTATCTTGAGCACATGGAAGGATACGCAGAATGTATGAGGACCAATCTCAATTGGCAGCTCAACTACTTCGATCGAGTTACGGCGGGCTCCATCAAAAGCTTTGATAATGGTATGGCTACTCCGAATTCGATTGGGATTGATATTCATCTTCACCACGGTAGCGTATGGGCAGATATTCAGAGAGGAGCCTCCATCTATTAAAACTCTCGCCACCATATATTTGGAGGACAAGACCGCAATGTGCAACGGTTTGCAATGACCGGTCCCTTCGGGCGGTATGTCATCATCAGTGAAGGATATCATATTATTGTTGAAAATGTGATCAACCAAATGTTGAAACTTTTCCGTATCAACTGATGTCGGTAGATAGGCTTCTTCTAAAACCTTTAGATAGACCTTCCGGTGATTCTCGGAAGTCAGGACCAAGTCCAAGATTGATATCTATTGTGGAGCTTCTTTCAAGCTTAAAACCACCTTGGCTTCGTTATGACCCATAGTGCGGAGGAAATTTTCAATCTTCTCAATAGGTACTTTCCCCTTAGACTTGATGACATGCTTCATTACCCGTTGGGGAAGATATAGTGGATTCTCCTTCGACACTGCAACAGCTATATGCAAGGTGGGTCCTTCAACTTCTCCATAATTCCATGGAACTGCGCGTAAGGTAACAATAGGATATTGTGCTCTACACGGCAAGTTGATTGGCTCGGGGGCGACCACTTTCAAAGGATTGTTGATTCCCTTGAGTTGAATGACTGGCATGACAAGTGATTTGTTAACCCCATCATTTTCAGCAGATATGACTGCTACTACACTCTTCCACTTAGTAGGACATGAATCCTCACTTGACCGTAACACAGTGTCATTATCTTCTAGGCACAGTACGCCACTGTCGATTAAATTTTGAATAAGGTGGCGGAGTGCCCAGCATTCTTCTGTGCTGTGACCGCGAGATTGAGAATGATATTGACATACTCCCTCAAAGTTGTATCGTCCTGAACGAGGGTTGATTGGAGGTAGAAGGGAACTAATCCTTCCTTCATTAATTAACATATGAAGGATTTCCTCCATAGGTTGGCCCAAATATGTAAATTCCCTTTTGTTGGAAAAATCCCAACGGGCCTTAGCATTCGCTCTCTTCATCACTTTGTCTTCCAACATTTCATTTTCTAAAAGCGAAGAGGGAATATTCATGACAATAGGTAGGAGACTGGCATGCTCCTGACTAATTAGCTGACGAGTCACTTGATGCTGATAAGTCACCAGTTCCGCCAATTGCTCAATTTGTTTACAGAGAGCTTTCATCCTTCGTTCCATTGTGAATATCATCACCATCTTTGGGGGTCTGGGAGGATTCACAGCTGAAATTGGAATTTTGTCCACTGCTCCAATTGATCATGTTAACCTCTTCTTCCTTGTGTTGAGGAAGAGGGTTGTCTTGAACGTAAGGTTGATCGGGTTTGGTGACCACGATTTCACCGTTGTCTATCAGGTCTTGGATTTTGTGTTTCAAGGCCCAACAATCCTGAGTATCATGTCCAGGTGCCCCGACATGATATGCACATTTTCGAGCAGCATTAAAACCCCGATCATTAGGGCTGCCTGGTGGAAGCAGATGCGTGATTTTCTTCTTTGTTGTTAGAAGATTCAGAATGTTCTCGAGGGTGTCCCCTAAGGGTGTGAATACTCGAGGTCGTTTGACTTCTCCACCTTTTGGTACTGGAGGGTTCGCAGACTGTGATTGAAAGGGAGTGTAATTTCTCCGTTGAATAGGCATGTTTTGACTGCCTTTTTGACCTTGTAGTATCAGGGAAACATCCTCTTCTTTCTTTTTATGGACCCTCCGGGGGTTGTTCCCATAATTTCCAGATTGGATGTGATCAGCAACCGCTTTGAGTGCAGCTAGGTCTTGAATCTTTCAGGATTTCAATTCCATTTTAGCCATCTCCCCATGTTTGACCATTTCAGAAAATGGTTTGCCGATGCCGGCTAAAACTCTTTCATAGAAAGGTGCTTCTTGTATGTCTATGAAAGTTATGATAATCTCTGATTCTGTCATGGAAAAACTAACTTGGGCAGCCAGGCGTGTCCACCTCTAAGCATACTCTCTGAAAGACTCATTAGACTGTTTCTTGATCTTGGTAATTTGATACCGATCAGGAGCCATTTGAGATTGAAAGTTATATTGGGTGAGGAAAGTGTGTGCTAGCTCTTCCCAACTATGGATCTTTGAATTGTCTAATCTTGTGTACCACGAACGGGCTTTTCAAGTGTGACTTTTTTGGAACAGTTGCATTCTGAGTTTTTCATCCTCTGCATAAGATCCCAGTTCTCCAATAAACACCTTTAGATGTGTGTAAGGATCTCCTAACCCAACATATTTTTCAAAGTCAGGAGTCTTAAAATTTTTCTGGATAATGAATACCAGGGAAAATACACAAATCAGCATATGAAACACTCCCGTGTGTTCCAATTCCTTTGATAGTGCGAAGAGTCTCTTCCATTTGGAGGACTTTCTTTTTGATGTCACCAGTGTCTAGATCTCTAGTTGGATGGGCAGCATCATGAGTTTTGTTGGTCGGATCCAACTGCAGTTTAGGTATTGTAACGACCTGGGTTCCTCCATGTGTGGAGGATTCAGCATGTACGGGTATTTTCTGACCCTGTGTAGACTAGTGTAATTCTTTTAGTAGAACAACCAAATCTGTAATCTGTTTGCTTAATCCATCGAATTCTTTGCGAGAAACTGGATTAAGTTCAGTCTGATCGGATGACGACATGATTGACTGTAGGCCTGTTGCCTTTTTGGACTTTGAACGGGTGGTAGGTCCGATTGATTCCCTGCAAAAGACTTGCATAGTTTAGTCTTTAGGGAAGGTGGATAATAACAGGATATACGATGCGTCCAGTTTAGGAATTTTATCCTGCAAAATGGATGTCAGCTATTTATAGCATGTATGTGTACACATTTCTTCATATTTCACATTACATGGAGATAGATATGGAAGATAATTACAAGTAATTGTGCTTTACAAGTAATTTGAAATGAGAGCATAAAGAGACTTTCCTCCATTTTGGGTTTATCAGAGGCTGACCTATCTTAGGTTACTCACGCGACTTTTTGGCATGAAGGTTCCCAAATCATCGCAATCTACTTGACGGGAAGTTAATCCGGTCTTTCAACTGGAGCGAATTTGGGTGGTGCCTTTCCTGAGCCTCGGAGAATTAGTCTTCTCACGAGTCCAGTAATCAAACACCGACGGGATAGCCTCCTGGTAGAGGGACCACACAACATACATTCACATACATCGCGTCTTACCGTATGAAAATGATGACATGTGCGAAGCACTAATATCACAAGCAGTTTATAGTGCGAAGCACTAATATTACAAGTAGTTTATAGTGCGAAGCACTAAGTAAGGAAATGCATTCGTACACATTCATCACAAAATGTAAATGCAACATCCATACACAAGCAGATAACAATTTTGAAAAAATTGTAATAGCGGCTTAAGTCTTTTTACTGGAGTCCCCAGCAGAGTCGCCACCTGTCGACGTCGGGATTTTTAATTGTCCCTTTCTGTTACTTGTTCTTTGGTGTTCTCATTTTAGGTGAGATTTGTTTGAAAAAACAAGTGAAAAAGGTCCGACATGTATAATGTCGACGATTAGACTATAAGAGTCGCTAGTTGGTTTTTTAAATGGTTGTACCAACACAACCGAGAAAAGGTTTGCACATTGACCCAGTGATGTGACACTGCTAAACGGGTCGGTGAAACCGAGATTCATTAGGGTCCGGGGACTTGGTTATGCGGAGGGAAGGTGTTAGGCACCCCCCCGACATCCGTGTTACCACGGTAACCGCCACTTTTCAAGAAATTGTTATCTGAATGTGTGTCTGTGGGTCAATGTGTTGTTATTTGGAAGTAGTGCGAGGTCTCGTTCGCACCTATATACACAGGATTTGAATTTTATGTAAAAATTCAATTTTAAGCAGATATGGCAGTGATGTTTTATAAAAGAGGTTTTTCAAATCCTAATGCTCAATAGTAATTGAGACCTTTTACACTCCCATTTTATTCCGTATTCGGCTGGATTGATTTTATTTGACAGATGCGAAGCATCCGTACGAAAATACTTTACAAAAAGGTGCTGAATTCCTCGTGGGTATAAAAACCATCTGAGGGAATCCAAACATCACAGATATAATTACAAGCTGCTTACAGCTGAAAAGGTCCATCACGGGAACCAAATCTAGATTCAGAGGACTGAATCTGTGATCGCATGATTCCTAGGCTCACATGATGCCGTAATTGATATAAACGCAGTAAGCAGGTATATATAAAAGCTGTAAATATATATATATATATATATATATATATATATATATATAAATACATGATCACCAACCACGAAGCACCTCCATTGAGGATCAAAAATATAAATAAAGCTGTAAAAGCTATTAACCGCCACGGAGGAAACTCCAGGTGGGACGAAATGTAAAGAAAGCTGTACAAAGCAATCAACTGCCACGAAGTGAACTCCAGGCAGGACGAAATGTAAATATATATATATATATATATATATATATATATATATATATAAAGCGAATAAACGCTCCAGACCGAAGTCTAGGCTCAATCGAGGCATAACTCGATAATGTTAGTCAATATATATGTAAATATATATAATATATATATATATATATATATATATATATATAGACTGAAATGAAACCACGGACCGAAGTCCGGGCAAAAGCAAGCAACACGACTCTGAACGTGTAGAAGGGTGTGTGCAAAGATGAAGAGAAGGACTCTAAAGTGTGTAAGAAGGCTTACAGTGAGCTGCCAAAGAAGACTTCTATATCTTTGGAGTAAGTAAACATAGACTTTTGTAGGTACAAAAGGGCTATATATGAGCTCACATGTGTTTAAAAGGGGAAAGTACACTGCCTGGGATGAGTGCAGAGCAAATTGGGCAGGGCTTCCTCGTCGTTTTCTCTTACAAAATGGCCACCCCAAGCCCTCTATTTATAGAGGTTGGAGCCGCAGGAGCCGCAGGTGTACCAGAGGCAACCCGGGTGGGCCCGGGTTTTTCGGCTCGGGTCGTCTCGAAGTACGTGCACTCGAACACTGTAATGTCCACTCAAACTTTCAGAAGTGCAATTCGGGCATCCGTTTGAGGTATACATGACCTATTTCGGACCGCCGTTGTCGAGAGTTGTACGATGGCATGGGATTAGAGTTTGTACGAAGTCATTGAAGATGGGATGGTGCCCTCCGGTCTTCAACTTTCATCCGTTACCCCGTACAATAGTCACTCGGAATTGATTAGTCTTGTGGGACATTATTGCGTAGATATGTTGAAACGACGTGGTGTGGCATCGTGTTGGTCAGATGACGATGTTGCCCCTCACCGGTGTTATCGCCGGATTGGGCTGATAAAACAGACGTTGCTCAGCTTCGTTGAGATTGGACTGCTGCAATTTGTTGAAGGTCCTCATTGTCATCCTTGAGGTGTACCTGTCTTCCCGATGTTATCGCCGGGCTGGTACAGTGTATCTCGTTGTGAGTGCTGAGATTGAAGTTGGTCGCACTTGTAACAAGCATTTTCGGGGTTATCACCGAAATTGCATTCCTTGGGGTTATCACCAAGATTGGTGGCTATTCCCATGGTTGAGACTGAGACTGGATACCTCGGGGTTATCTTTGAGATTAATCGGTCTTCTCCGGTCTGTGTTTTGGTATTGATCTACATGCCTCGGGGTTATCTCCGAGATTGGAATTGTTACTCCCAGATTGTGATCCGGGGTTGATGTTGAACTTCCGGTAGTATCCGGCATGGATATGGATTGTCTTTCAGGGTTCCCTCTTAAAAGACGAATCTGTCCTCCTGCAATGTTAGTGACAGGTGTATAGAAACTTTCGAGTGTCTACAATGATGTAATGAATGTTTAAAGGTCGCGTACCTGGGATTTAGACTTTGATATTTATGTAAATTAAATTTGATATATATATATATATATATATATATATATATATATATATATATATATATTATTGTTATTATTATTAGTATTATTCCGCTAATAGAAATGGTATCGTGAAGCACCGAGTTCGGGTTCTAAGTACCTAAATTTGGGGACGTCACAAGAGTCATGCATGTAATCGCCATGAAGCAGCAGATGAACTTTGGAGTCCTTCTAATTAATTGGTTGACCAAATGGTTGGAAAAGGTAGAGATGAAGAAGTCTACAGATAAACCACTCACAAAGGTTTTTCATGGAAGACTCTTGAGCATTGTATTGAAGAAGAAATTGAAAAGCAAGATAAAGGAAGATGAGGGAGAACCACTGAATGTTCATAAAGTGATGTCTCCATAGCTGTTTGAAAACTGGAAGAAAAATCCTAAGGAAAACAAGAGGCTAATTGTAATAACCAAATATTTTTGATATAATTAAATAAGAAATTTTGCATATAAATTTTTTGTTTTTTTTTAAAAAAAAGAAAGGTGGGAATATGTGCAAGGTAAAGTGTATGTATATTTTTGATAAATAATTTTTTTTATTACATGAATATTTGCAAATAATTTTTTCGAAGAATTATTGAACTTTATAAATTATATTCTTATAATTAAATAAATTTTTGTAGTAAAAATATTTTTATTATTTTTATTCTATGAAAATATGATTATTGTATTATTTAATATATGATATGATTATTATAATTATTACAATAACGACTTTATTACATGAATTTATTCATATTAGTTATATTTATTATTTTAACATTAAGAATGGTATGTATATGAATGTTAAGTCAAATGTGGAATTCAAAACCCTAATTCTGAATTTTGAATAAGGGATGAGAATAATAATATAATATTAATTATATTTCAGTGCTATAAATATGAACTGTATGTGTATACAGATAATGGTTGGTTAATTATGGTGTAACGGTAGAAAACCCTAGTATTAATTTGATAACCCTAGTTCAAAAGTTAAATACGAGTTCAAGACCGTGCAGTGATTTAGTTATATAATTTATAACACGTATTATAGAATTTAATATTAATTAGAGAAATCCTAATTAATATTTGAAAACCCTAATTATTAGAAACCTTAATTTCTAAATTAGGAATCCTAAATTTCAACAATTAGATACCCTAATTGCTGATTATAAGCCCTAATGCTAATTAGTAAAACTTAAACCTAATTTCTATGTTCTATGTAATTAGGAAATTAAACATGAGTAAGAAACACTAATTTTTATTTTAGAAACTAAAATTTTCATTTTAGCCCTAACTAGAAAAAAATCTTAGAAACTATTTTTTTAACCTTAGGGTTAAACCCTAAGGGTCAAACCCTAAAGGTTAGCCAAGTTACATTTTTGCCATTAAAATCACATGCCAAATGACCAAATTGCCCCTCTTGCATTTTTGAAGCTAACTTGCAAATCTTGCCAAGATATTAAGTTTTTAACCTACTAGATAACATCACATGCTCACAAACCTCAACCAAGCCTTTCTCTCTCTCTAAAACTCACGAAATATATTACTAGACCAGTCCGCAATCAAGTCTCAAGATCAACCCTAGCTGATCAGAAGCCTAGAATCAAGAACTTGTTCAAAGTGAGGTATAACCCTAAATAAGAATCTGATCTCTAAAACTATGTTAGATCTTGTGTTTAAGTGTTAAAATATGTTGTATGTAGTATATATAAGTGATCTGGGTTGGCACATGATAGATCCATAACATTTAAATACACGAATTTGATGTTTTTCAAAATTTGGAAAATTTTAAAATGATGTTTGACAACCGAATGTCAGACCTCATAGATCTTTCTCTGTTTATGATTTTGTATGTTTAAAGGTTTGTAGTTGTATGCTTCGATTTGGAACTCGAATCCGGGTTAGATTTGGTACAGATTGAAAGTTATAGGTGGTCAAACCTCGTTGACCGATAATGACTTTCGGTTTTCTAGGTAACCTAGAATTGGCCCAGAACCGTCTGACAGTTTGTTTATGCATCAAGATCTTTTAGTTTTTTGTTGATTTATGTTTTCTGTTGTATCGAGGTTGTAGTTTGGTATATGGACTGTTGATTCAAGGTTTTAGAACACCTAAACATCAAATAGATTGAACACAGTTGCTGGTCAAAGAAGGCCAAATGATCATGGATTGCCCAGAAAACTCAAGAACGTGGTCTTTGACGTAGTTTGATCGACTTAGATCTGTAGATTGTAATGTTGTTATACTGTTGTTATGTAATAGATCTATAGCTTGTCATGTTGGCTACACACTGGAACCTTTAGATCAACAAACTATTGCATGGATTGCAAGTTGTGGAAGCCCAAAATAGGCCACACGAACTGTTCTTTATTTCCGGGTAACCTAAAAAATGAAGAACTCTCTGACAGCTTGTTCTAAGCATTATATCTTACTCGTGTGTTATCATCTGACCCATAAATTGTTATGAACTTGTAATATTACATATTTATTATAATATCTAATCAATAGCTAGCCCATAAACACATTACACAATGAATTATTCTTGGTCAAACATGGCAACTTGTTCACTGCGTATGAATGTTCTTGGTGTTCAAGAACACCAAAGGCGACACTTTCTGTCGCTAAAGGCTATAGCAACAAACTTTTCAATTTTATTTAATTTATTTTCTAAAAATAATTTAAAAATAGTAATTAATTATTAAAAATTCCAAAATTAGTTTTAAAAATTATTTTAAGTTATAAAAATTAACTTTTAATAATTTGACATATTTTTCATAAATATTATTATTTATTTGATAAATAATGATATTAAATTCATTTAATTAATGTATTAAATAAATTGATTAAAAATGATTTTATGATATTAAAAATTATTTTAAATAAAAATAAAGTATTTAAAAATATTTTAAGTTATAAAATATAACTTTTAATATTTTAAGGCAAATTTCATTAATTATTTAATATTAATGATATTAGATTTATTTAATAATTATATTAAATAAATTGAGTAAAAATAATTTTAATATTATAAAAATCATTTTAAATGAAAATAAATAGTTTAAAAATATTTTAAGTTATAAAATATAATTGTTAATATTCTAAGGAAAAATTTATTAATAATTTAATATTAATGATATTAGATTTATTTAATAATTATATTAAATAAATAGTTTAAAAATAATTTTATTGATTTATAAATTATTTAAAAAGGATATAAATGATTTAAAAATATTTTAAGTAATAATAAATAACTTTTATTATTTTGGTGAATAATACATTAATATTTAAATATTAATAGTAAATATTTAAAAATAATTTTAAATATTTTAAAAACTATTTAAGGGTAATATTAATACTTTAAAAATATTTTGAGTTACTATAAATAACTTTAATATTTTGGCAATGGTTTCATTAATAATTTAATATTAATTAAATATTAATGATAATAGAATTATTTAATATTTAAATCCATTAAAAATAATTCCAGTGTTTGAAAAATTATGATAAATTATAATAATTATTTAAAAATTATTATAAGCTACTGAAAAATAATACGACTACTATTCAAATTATTTGTAAGAATATTAAATTACATAACAGAGTTTTAGACTCGATAATTACCCGATAAAGCCGTCGGTACACCGAAATATTTCAGAAATTGATCTGGACTTGGATAGTTTGACTGTATAAGTGATTATTTATGATCGACAATGTGCTTAAGTTATATGATGACTGCAAATAGAAGTACTAAGTGTTATGATATATTATTCTAATCAACATAATGATCTTATTAATGATAGGTCGCTATATAAAAGATAAAACTAAGTTGTGTAGGCAGCAGATCAGACAAGTATCCTACTTTTGTATTTATTTTATGCAATGGACATGTGTAAGCTAGTATTTGAACTATTCTTTTTTATTGTTCAAATATCTTAACCTTGTATATACTTATTCAATGATTCTGTATAAGTAAGTTATTAAATTATAATCTGTTGTACAAGTTCTTTAATTCTGTTATTATAGATCAAGCTATATATTTTGTTCATTAATTTCTGAGTATGGTTATACAAGTGTCCTCACTTGGATAATTGTTGTACTTATTGATACATACCTATTAAATTTCAGGTATGTATACATTGATTAAAAGATGTATAAGCTATTTGACTCAGCTTGACATATATTTAAAAATATTGTTGAACATGATAGAACTTTATTGTATCCAATCGAATTATTTTGGTTCGGATTTCAGACTAAGTATGAACATCCCGAACATGGGAAACCTTTGTGCGCCTAAGGCGAATATGCTGGACGAAAATATCGTTCGAATATGTAGTATTGATCAATATAAGGCATAACGAGCCCGTAAGTTATGATGGTTTGTGGATGAAGTTCTGTAAAACCTTTTTAAAAATTAAAAATAAAGTTCATAGTCTATCGACTACTCTCCATTTTTAGTCAGTACGTAGTTTCAAAAATTTGATATAGAATTGATATGTTGTTATTATTGGTTCAGCTTACTTTACAACTGTTGATTTGTTGTAGAAGTGTCGGTCAAAGAAAATATTTACTTCTTTCAGTTAATATTTATTGTTTACTATTACTTGTTGGGCAATCAAATGCTCATTCTTGCTTTAAATTTAAATGTTTTTAGCTAAGCATGATCAACCTGAAGGTTCAGGCAAGAATAAAGGAAACGGAAAACAAACAGAATAAGTTGTGGTATCTTATGTAATAGTTAGACTTTATTAAGACAATGATATTTATTAATTATTATGTAATGAATGTTTTAAAGGTCGCGTACCTGGGATTAGACTCTGATATATGTAAATTAAGTTTGATATTTATACTATTGTTATTATTCTGCTAAAAGAAATGGTATCGTGAAGCACCGAGTTCGGGTTTCAAGTACCTGAATTTGGGGGCGTCACACTAATAACTTATGGCAGCAGCAGCAAGGTCTCGGTAAAGAAGAGAAAGGCACAAGAGGTGGAAAGCTCTCAATCTGATGAACATATACCTGTAGCAGCCACCCCATCAAAGAAGAAGCCTAAGATTGTGAAGAATACAGAGTCTCCACAAAGCCGTCTCTCTACTGACGAGAAGAGACATGGAGCAGGAGAAGAAATAAGTATCAACTGCAGAAACCCCAAAAAGAAGAAGGAGTAACAGATTACTCCAAGAGCCATCCAAGAAGAAAGCAAAGGTGATAAAGAAGTCAACCCCAATTCCCCAAGAAAGTCTATCTAACAAAGAAGAGAATGTAGAGTCAGAAGATGAGAAGGGAACTGAAAGCCTCATTAATGAATCCTCAAAAAGCAAGTTCAGCCGTAAAGAAGAAGCTGAATCCATGAAAGGAAAAGCTAAATCTGATGGTGAAGAAGAATGTGCAAGCCCTATGGCTAACACTTGCTGCTGAAGAAAGTTTGAGACCTGAAACAACTAGAACTCCTACTGCTAAAGTCCTAACAAGTTCATTTGATTATTCAAAAGATGTTGAGTCCAAAGAAGAAGGATATGCCCTTATTGTTGCTGAACATCCAGGAAGCTTATCTAATGATATAGAGGCTTCAGATTCTGAACAAGAAGAAAAGTCTAAAACTCCTATAGCTGAACCTCCAAGGAGAAGAAAGAGCAGTAGACTGCTTGCCAAATTTGTCCCAAAGAAGAAAGGAGAACCCTCTACTGCAGTTATTAAATTGAGTGATGATAAGTCAAAATCCAAGGGAGAAAATGCTGAAGAAGGCACTAGTAATAAAAATCACCATGAAGGATTCACTAATGAATCAAATGAAAGAAGTCGACATGATTTAAGCTCAGAAGGTGAAGAAATAGAGAAAGATTATAGTTCTACAAATCAGGAATCAGCCGAGTATCATATCCTCTCTCCAGTAAGAATTTGCAGAAGAATAGTGGAGAAAGTCTTTGATGAACCACAAGATGTACCTCTAGAAAGATGGGTAAGCTATGGAAATAAACAACTCAAAGTAGTAAGGTTGACTACAGACGATGTGTTTAACAATTGGAAAAACATGGAGTTAGACTACACTACAATTCTCTACAATCCTGATGATCTTATGATGAGATGGTTCTTCACATGGATGCCCTGGTTAAAGGCATATATTGAAAAGGATGGAAGTTAATTCAGTTGGTGTTGCTCACAATTTTCGAAACTAGAGCTGGTGTCACAGAACTTTCTAAGGGTAAAGATGTTTGCAACCAAGATGATCAAAGATCAGTCTCACTTCAAAGTCTACCGAAATGCTGGTAACCACTACATTCCCTACGATTGTAGAGTGGGTTCTGATGGCAGAAGAATTATGCCCGAGTATATGATCGTAGAGTCCCTTCACTCTACCACTGAAGATAATCAAGTTCAGTCTGAGAAGCTTCTATCTGTCCAAGCACAATTATCTGATATTCCTTCATCCTCCAACAGTGATTTGCACTCAATGATTTACCAGATTCTTACTACTTTCGAAAACCTATCCGAGAATGAAAATCGTAAAGTCCAATCTGATGTTCAACAAGAGTCTACCCAACCAAATGACCAAACTCCTACGGAGCAGGAGTTACTGAAGAATTTAGATGAGTTGGTTGAGAAGATATCTATCATCACTAAAGTGGTAAAGATGTTGACAGAAGCAGGAGATAATGCGGTTCAAGACAGACTCCAAGCCTCTATGTCTAATATATCTCTTAAAATCGAAGAGAGAGATCAAATCTATCTGAAGGCTATAAATGTTCAGAAGGCAGAAGCTCTACGAGCACAAAAGGCCAATGAAGAGCAAATCCTATCCCTCTCTCACAAGATTGACAATTTGAATCAGTATTTCTCTCTACAACTTTAGCTGAGCCAACAAGAACTCAAGATTGAGGTTGGTAACTCATCTTACCTTATGGAGTAACTTATGTCAAATATGGAGCAGCTTTCACAAGTGATTAATGACGAAAAGGGGGAGAAAAAGTGTCATAGAAAGAAACACTCTAGGAGCAAGGAGAACAGAAGAAAAGAAGACAAGAAGGCCAAGAGGAAGGCAAAGAAGAAGATAACAATAGTAGAAGCAGAATCATCATCTGAGGGGGAGCCAAAGTATGATGATCTTATGAATACAGAGTTTGAGGGGGAGCCAGCCAGAAAAAGAAGAAGTGCATGAATCTGACGGGGAGCAAAGAAAAGAAATGAAGTCACCATCCCAGGGGGAGCAGGAGCAAAGAGATCAAGCAGATAAGTAGCTGATCAACAGACATCCTGAAAACTCACATGGAGCCAAAAAGGTACATCTCTATCTAGTTAGGTATGTTTTGGATCCAGGATATAAAGTGTCATAGTTTATATAATTCCATATTATTATCAATGACATTCATGATTATCTATTTTAGAAATACAGTTGCTCATTGTATATAAGATTCATTCATCTCATGCATATGTTATAACTATTTTTGTCATAATGAAATAGGGAGAGATTGTTAGGAATAAGCATGTGAATGATATTCTTATTTATATATGATTTGATTATGATATGTATGAATGAATATGTAAGTATGCTTGCATTAAGAAAAGCTCACTACTACAAAACAGTAAATAGATAACACGGAAAAAATATTATGGTTTCAGTCAGAAAAACGTCGTGGTTAAGAGTGTCATCTATTTGACACCCTTACACAACGTTTTTAAAACGTTGTAGTTAAGCACATTACACAAGGTTTTTTAAGAAAAAAATGTTGTAGATTTATTTTCTATAAATTATCATATGCTTAAAAACGTTGTAAAAGATATGATTTCACGACGTTTTCTGACTAAAAATGTTGCAGTTTAATGTATTAGACAACGTTTAGGCACATTTACACAACATTTTTAAAATGTTGTAGATTAAAAAAAAGAAAAAAAAGATTGTGGTTCACCTACATTACCAATGCACCTGCAATATTCTAATGCCATGATATATAGCTAAAAGGTCTAAATTCTCATTTAAATTTAAAGCCGAAATGTATCAACTATTCAAAATACATCTCAATAATACCATTTGTTTACGGTTTTAATTTACTATATTCACAAAATATATACCAAACTATCGATATATACATCTCAAATTCACTTTTCAATATAAATTACTACTATACTGAATTGTGAATTTGATTACATGCATCCACAAAATAAACCAAACTATCCATAAAATTAAGCTACTACCTAACCAAACTATCTCTGATCATCTATATGCTCCGCATCCAATCCAATAAACCATTATCCCAACGAGACATCCTCATTAGCATACTTGTGTAGTACATGCCTACATAATCACAAGTAATCAGATATAGGAAACTACTAATAAAGATGCATCATTTTCCACAAGTAAATCGACCACTTACTGGTTTATTGATATATAAGTAGCTAAATCTTTTGAAATATTATATAGTTGTCCTGTAGCATGACCGAAATACTTGTTTCCTTCCTCACCAAATTTCCAGTACTCGGGTTCATGATACCTCACTCCCCTGATAGTAAAAGGTTAGAAACTAGGAAAAGGAAAAGCAGATTTAATCAATTGAAATAAAGATACGGGGGAACTTTAGCTTACTTTTGAGCAAGGATAGGACCAGATTTCATGCATCCAATGTACACACGAGGTTTTCACTGATGCCTAGCTAAAGTAGCTCCAAGTGTTGCTGTAGTTGTATACAATTACATATTACGAGCTCCAAATTCTAGCTTTAGAAAACTTATATTGTCTGCAAAATTTTAGCCAGCCCATCTCAGATATTCACTTCATACATAATTTAACTTCCAAATTCTAAGTTACAACAGAATTATAACTTACCACCGTAGCTGTAGCTATCATAGTATAGTCAGCCCATCTCAGAAATTTTCTCAATCTGCCTCTTGAAACATGGTATAAGCTTGATGCAACTCTTACTCCAATTAATGAATTAGCATAAAGCTTACAGTTGAGATTCTTTCTGCATCACAATAAAAATAGTAGAATTTTTATGAATTAGCATAATTGCCAAGTGCCTATTATGGCTGCCAGGTCTCACATGAGAATTTTTATGGCCAAGACCCTACTTGGGGAGATCATGCAATTCCATAACCTGTATTGTCCGTTGCCTCTTGGCTGTTGAGAAGAATTATAAAGCACCATCAGATGAATTTTCTATAGAGAGTATCTTGCTTAGAGGGAAGGCTACAAAAGAGATTGCAATAACACCAATAAAGACGACAATTGGTGCTGCTGCTGTAGCTACTTGTCCTGGATTTGGACCACTGTAAACAAACTAGAAATAGCTATAATGGGTTAGAACGTGTAGATGCCACAAAAAGATTCTTAGGTTGCATTGCCTCTTGTTTTCCAAGTCACTTTAGTATTTTCTGATAACATAATACAGTTGCAGCCAGAGTCACAAGGAGGATACTATAAGTTTGTTTTAGAAGCCATAGGCAGGCAAGTTGTTCCAATTTATCATTAAACAAAATAAATACAATGATCTAGCTATTGTTTCAAGTCTTTATAGCAAGAACATACCCTACGAATGAATTTGTAGACAAGAATCGACATTGCTGCTCCCATCACAGGTGAGATGACCCACGATGAAGTCACCCTTGCCAGTGAACTCCAAAAAATAGCCCCAGATCCACCGTAAATAAGATCGAAGCCAACCACGGAACCTACTATACAGTGTATAGTGGAGACGGGCAAACCATAATATGATGCAACCTGATTACCAAAATGACATATCTCAAGTGGAGTATATATATATATATATATATATATATATATATATATATATATATATATATATATATATATATATATATGAAAAAATAATATGCAGCAAAAGCACCAACAATGTATTAGTATATCCATTTTACTTAAAGAATACTCTCCAATCCAAGTGTTCCAATATTGTGACAGCCGTTAACTTCAAGATGTGTAAGTTCCGTGCAACTGACCTGCAGTGTTCACACTGTATCGGTTGATGAAAAGATGGTTCCAATACCTGGGAATTAAGACAAAATCATAAGAATACATAATGTCACTGCTTTTAGCACATTTTGAGTTAATTATTGACAAAAGCTATCACGAATAAGGCCTCACCCAGATAGTCACAGATAGTCAAACCAAGAAATCCAAACTTGGGAAACAGCCACCAGGTACCTATAAAACAGTAGGGTATAGCATTCCATAATAATTATGGGTGTGCTATCAAGTACTCTATATATCAGGAGTTAAGAGGGATAAAAGAAAGACATATGAGGTATTGTCAGGAGACTAGTCAAAGCTCCAAATACATTACCAGCAACAATTATAGATGATGATATGAAAACACCACCAACTCCAAACAACATAATAGTTAAGAAGTTCTAGAAGAACTGCTTCTTTTTAACTTGAAATCAGTTGAAAGTAAGTTAGAATGGTGATTCAATAGAACATTAATTAACCAGGCATCTTGAAGCACTTTAACAATATAATCCAAAAGCTTCTCTTACCCGGCATTGAATATTATAGGGGGAAGTAGATAAATGAAGAAGAGTTCTTCACTAAATGTTAGTATATGAGAACTCGTTGATGAGTGAGTTTTATACCCATGAATTGAGTGCATTTGAGCTTAATCTTTTGGATGTTTTTAAGTGTTTATGTCTATTCATGCATGTTTTATGTTATTTTGTAGGAAGTGGGACAAAATTTACTTGGATCGACGTTCGGGGTGACAAGATTCGTGTTTTCGGCTTGCCATTTACATAACAGTCACTTCAGAGCCAATTTGAGTAATGCTCCTGACCTTATTTCGAAAAACTCAAAGAATGAAAGTTGTAGATTTACGTCTCCTCTTTCCGGAACATCTTAGATTATCTAAATCGGAGCTCGAAAGAAGAAGTTATGGCCATTTTTACAAAGGACGTCGGAGAAAAAAATTTCCAGAATTATGCCCAGCGCCGGGGAGCCAAAACAAGGCTTATTTGCATAGCCGGGGCGCTAGGGGGAAGAATCCCAGTGCCGTGTCCAGCGCTGGGGCGCTGGAGAAGAGTCTGGTCAGGCTTGGACGCGTTTTGGGGCGAATTTTGACACCCTTTTGACTCCAAATTGGATTGGGTTTCTTCCTAAGCTAAAAATTGGACATGTAACCTATAAATACATGATGTAAAACATAAAATAAAGGGAGATTATATATATTAGATTAGAGATACACTCCATTAGATTAGACATTAACCCTAGTTCCTATTAGTTTTGGAGATTGAAGCAACTTGGATATCATTGAAGATCAAGAGCAGGAGCAAGAGGGGAGCATCAGATTTGCTGACAACAGATTATATTCTCTTTTCTTATCATACTTTTATCTTTTAATGTCTATTCAGTTTTGGATTCTTGATTTTAATTTATTAATTATGAACTAACTCTTTCATTAAGATTTCAATTGAACATTTTATGTCTATGAATTAATTATTTGATTTATTCTAATTATTTATGTCAAAGTGAATTGTTTATCTTGTCTTGCGCTTATTGATTAATTATCTGATCAGTAATTACCTTGTTACTCTAGAAGGAATTGAAAGAGGAATTCTAGGGTTAGAACTGGGCATGATAACATGTGACTTAGTTATTTGCATGGTGAATAATTAGGTTTGTGAATTGAATGAAAATATCTGTTCACCGCATGTAACACATAAGGAATTGGAATTGAAGAAGTTTAATTCAATTGTTTTGCATAGGAATATAGCAAGATTAATCTGGATTAAATAGAAGTCAATTGCTCACTTGGAAAAGGACTTTTGACATTTGAGAATTCCTGTTAATAATTCAGTAGACATAATAATTGGGATAATTTGATAATTAATTTATAGTTCATAATTGGGGATATTGAAGTCTTAATCTTTATTTATTTGAATTAATTTTAGAGTAATCTAGTTTTAATTTATTAATTTAGTTTTCTTAATTAGAAAAATCACAATTTATGGTTGTTTAAATAAAATTGATTTGGTTAAGGGTTAGTACTTGGTAATTTTTATTAAATAATTCCTCGTGGGAACGATACTTTTCTTATCACTTTATTACTTGTTGACTGTGTATACTTGCATGCATATTTTGATTGTGAAATCGAACAACAAGTTTTCGGCGCCGTTGCCTGGGAATTAGTTTAATAATTTTGCCAATATTAATTTTTATCAAATTGGTTTTAATTTAAAAGTTTTTTTTATTATTTTCTTTAATTCTCTTTCAATTTTTTTTCTTTCTCTCTTTTCAGGTATCATGGGTGAATTTGCGTATCAATGGCCATACACGAACATGACTCGACCAATGGAAACATGGAGTCCACCATCCACACAACAAGTAGCAATGGTTTGTGAGTTATGTGCTGGGAGTCATGCTACAGATCAATGTGCCATCAATTTGGAATCAGCTCAGTTCATAGGGAGCTATAATCGATCTACCCAACCGTGTCCGAATCAAAAAGCATATAATCCAAAGCCAATACAAATTGAGGCAACTTCGAAGACGTTGGAGGTTATCGCAGCCCAACGGAGTCGAAGGATGGCAAAAATGACTCAGCCAAGGGGAGCGGAGAATGATGGACCCACGACAGCACTTTCTGTATTATCAGCACAAATTGAGACACTTTCAAAGATGTTCGACGCTTTTGAAGCTCAACGTCGTCAAAGTGTGGCGGTTACTTGTGATTATTGTGCTGGAAATCATATGAATCATCAATGCACCACCAGTTTCGAGCAGGTACCGTATGGTGGTGATTACCCCAACAATTATGTCTATCCCAATAACTATTATCAGGATTGGGGATATCACCCGGATTTTTCATGGAGCCATACGCATCAAGATCAATTTTATGCTTCAAGTCCAATATACCCACCGGATTTCTCGTGTCCACCTCCACTACAACAGGAAGAACATTCAAATTTGGAGGAAGTTTTGTCCAAGTACATAGCTTCATGTGAGGATAGGAGGATTAATCAAGAGATATTGAGTCAAAATTTTACGAACTAAACGGAACAACTAACCAATGCCTCAAACATTTGTCATCAATACACTTAGCTCTATGACATGGATGACGAGACTGATGATGAGCCTGAACAAAATCTGCAACCGGATGTGCCAAATGATATAGATGTTGAAAGAGAGGAAACAATTGGGAACCAACAAAAGTAGGTCGACGAAGATTTAACTGTAAGATTCAACGAAGATGAGCCAATTTTGATAGTGTCCTATGTACCTTCTCCACCAAAGTTCAAGAATCCGGGCAGTTTTGCAAAACCATGTCCAATTGGCAGTCATGTCATAGGCAAAGCTCTTTGTGACATAAAAGATAGTATAACTGTGGAGTCATGGTGGGTTGAAAAGGAGAAGATAGAGGAAGAGCCCATTGTGTTTGACAAGGTTCCATGCCATAATTTGATCACAAACACAATAGGGAAAGCACCTAGTGGTTTACCGTACTTAATAGGGATCCTATCTAAAAAGATCATGCTAGGTGACTTAAACTCAATGGCCATTACAATTGGGAACCTCCCAAAAGAGACATTGCTACTGATGGATGGAGGGTTCCTCAATTTTTGTAGGGGAATTAGATAGAGAATTGAAGAAGTCAGGCTAAGACTATAAAATAAGCGCTTATTGGGAGGCAACCCAAGTTTAATTTTTAATTTTTAGTTTTTATTAGGTTTTATATTAGTAGTTTTAAATTTGTATTTATTTAGGATTTAATAAAATTGCTTCTATCATGGTTTACAGGTTATTCAAGTCTAATTCAAGTGTGGTGCCCAATTTGTTCCATGTGCCTAGCCTATTTTCCAAACTTAGCGGACAAGGAGGAAGATTGCTATATTTTTAGGAAAGTCCTCTGCTTTAATTTTTTCTATCTTAGCCATTGAGGGCAATGTCTATTTTAAGTTTGGGGACGTTTTAGTGTCATACTGCATATAGTTAGTTATTTGCATTGTAGTTCGTTATTTTTATGTGTTAGCATTGTTTTTTTAGGTTGCATATAATACATGGTAGTTAATTGCATATGCATACATAGGTTATATTAGTATATGTTCATGTAGTATAATTGAATTTTTTTTGTATGAATCTGTGCGATTAGTTGGTGTGGTCTTAGCTTGGCCTATGATAAGATTGGTATTAATTGTTAACTTGAACAGTGTTGATAATTGATTATGAGTTCTAATTTTAAACATGAAGAAAATCTGAGCCTGTCTGAAACTTATGTAACCGGTTAGCACTTAAAGTTTAACTATTTTAATCCACTTGGTTCAAGGGTTTCATAATTTGTTTCTGAGTGAAAATCTTAGTTAAAATTTAAGAAAATTAGTGAACTGGCGGTAAAGGTTGGAATGACGTAAAAGCTTGAGTTTGGGGGAATCTATGGGGTATATATATACAAAAAAAGAAAATGAAAAAAAGAAATAATGAAAAGAAAAAAAAAAGAAAATCCAAAAAAAAAAGAATAAACACCGTGGCATGCTTGTCTAGTTTTGTGGCCTTTGCTACTTAAGTAAGTAAGCCCATTAAGGTAGCGCCCTAAGGTCTTAATGGCTTGGGAGTCGTTGGTCGAAAGCTCGTTAAGGTAGCACTGAAAAGCCTAAGGGAATAAGACATTGCATAGCCATGAGAAAAAAAATGAAAAAAAACACGAGAAATAGCAAAAATGCCCTCGTGGTTGAATAAAAGTATAGATAAATCTTGTATTTACCCTTAGACTTGGTAATTGCTTAGTTTTAACTAGAGTTATCATGTTCACAAAAGTAATTGAATTAGAACTGAAATTTTTCTTCTAAGAAGTTTGTTATGCGATTATCTTGAACTGTGGTTGGTTAGAATGGTTAACAAACACACACACACACAACATGGGTGATGACAGGTTTGGATTGACTAATTGGTTAGAGTTATGGACTTTGACTTGATTGGATATATTGTTTTAGTATCATTGGTATCTTTAAGGACTGTTGCTATATATCATATTGATTTATTACTGGATTAGTAGGTATATTAGGAAGTAGATCATGTACATGCATTCATATAGTTCGGTTGTTTATTTTTAGATCTTTTGTATTTTTGCTTGAGGACAAGCAAAGGTTTAAGGTTGGGGGTATTTGATTAGTGAGTTTTATACCCATGAATTGAGTGCATTTGACCTTAATCTTTTGGATGTTTTTAAGTGTTTATGTCTATTCATGCATGTTTTACTTTGTTTTGTAGGAATTGGGACAAAAGTTACTTGGATCGACGTTCGGGGTGGCTAGATTCGTGTTTTCGGCTTGTCATTTACACAGTAATCACTTCATAGACAATTTGAGTAATTCTCCTGACCTTATTTCGAAAAACTCAAAGAATTAAAGTTGTAGATCTACGTCTCCTCTTTCCGGAACATCTTAAATTATCAAAATCGGAGTTCGGATGAAGAGGTTATGGCCATTTTCCCAAAGGACGTCGGAGCAGAAAATTTCCAGAATTATGCCCAGCGCCGGGGGCGCCCAAACAAGGCTTATTTGCAGCGCCGGGGCTCTAGGGTACAGAATCCCAGCCCCGTACCCAGCGCCGGGGCTCTGGGGAAGAGTCTGGTCAGACTTGGACGCGTTTTGGGGCGAATTTTGACACCTTTTTGACTCCAAATTGAATTGAGTTTGTTCCTAATCTAAAAATTGGACTTGTAACCTATAAATACATGATGTAAAACATAAAATAAAGGGAGATTACATAGATTAGATGTGACGCCCCCAAATTCAGGTTCCCTAACCACAGGTTTGGTGCTCACGATCCATCAAATATATCACATCTAACTACTCATTCATTAATGAAAAACATCATTCATAATATTCCTTAATACAACTTATAGCAATATCCCAGGTTAACTAACCTTGACATAATTTACATACCCTTATATAACCAAAAAGTTTACATAAATAATTACATAATAAAACATAACCATTAAAAGTGGACACTAACTACTCCTGAATCTTGCCTTTGCCTTTGTCCCTGTTAGAACCTTCTGCTACTTCGGTATTAGCTGAAATATTTTATTTAAGCAAGGGTGAGCAACGAGTTTTCCCAGTAAGTTAAAATATACAATAGATGATATATATATATATATATATATATATATATATATATATATATATATATATCATGAATAGAAAGGTCTAGCTTCTTAAGAACTTCAACAATAATCAAAAGATTTCGAAGTAGCTGAATAATAATTCAATCTCAATAATAAAACTTTCTCCCATTTCATACTGAATAACATATCAGAGATGAAAGAGTAAAATTCTTTCAAAGATTCAATAATATTCAATTGAATAATAAGAATTAACAGTACTGCAACTATATTCAATAAAGAGGGATATACCCAAATTTCATGTTGAGTGATCACAAAAGGATCATGAACTACTAGAGGAATCATTTAGTTATTAAAACTAAACTACCACAAGAATATAAATTAGTTATAAAAACTAAACTATACTCTTCTGCAAGTACCTGGAGCGGCCAACTCCTTTGTACCCTATATTATGCATAATACTCAATAATAGCGCATAGGTCGATTTACGACATTAAAATTTGTTCATCTCAGTCTTACATCACGAGTCTGTACCACAACAATATGGTTTGGATTACTTTCAAAGAAATACTATGATTTCAATAATTAATAACAATACTAATCTAGCCGAATCCAATGGCATAGATCTTCTAATAACAATTCAGTTCATAATAAATAGAACATTTCAAGCTTTAACAAATATTAGTCTTGCTAAAACAATTAGCTGAGACACGATTTATAAATAGTTCAAATAATAGAACAAGAATAAATTGCACTACGTGCGAATTACAATAATCGTTATAGATGTGAATAACTATCAATAATTATTCACTACCATGCTTGAAAAATAGTAACTCAAGTTGAGTTAAGAAACTTGCCTGATTCGTTGACTACTGCTACGTAATTTAAGTTAACTTCTTTTGTAATACATATCATTAATAAGATTGATCTTTTAATCAGCATATCATACTTTGTATCATAGTACAATTACTTTATCAATCAATTATCTAACACTTAATCACATAATTAAATATTAAATAACTCCTTACAATATTAGTATTATTATCATCCTTTGCTAATTCTTTAATCTATATATCATATACATTATGATTTAACACTTACTTTTTTATTTCATAAGTTATTCTTTAACATCTAATAAGTCACATACTAATCCAGCAACCTGGATGCTAAATCTAACAATCAAATTACCAATTCAGCAGACTGGATTCCAAATCCAGCAACCTGAATTCCAAATTCATCAACTAGATTACAATCCAGCGAGCTGGATTCAATATATTTTCAATTCAGTAAACTTGTTTTCAATCCAGCAAGCTGGATTCATCAGATTTTTCAATCCAGCAAGCTGGATTCCATATCCTTTTCACGAAAATACCAAATCAACTTATTATTTTTCTATCCTTTGTTCAAACACATATACATATATTTCATACACAAAAAGTATTTTTCCATAATTTTCCAACTTCCTTTAGTATTTTTCAAAAAATATTTTTAGTTAATTCCTTAAGAAATTAGCTACCTCGTGCTTAACTCCAGAAATTCCCATCTCTTGACATAATCTTATACGTGTTAACGTGAGCCTCCAGTTTAAATTTCGTGGCCATCGGAGTTATAGAACTCCGGTTATAGCGATTTTCGTCGGAAAATCACAAAAATTGAAATGGTCATAACTTGGTCATTTTAAGTCGGAATGAGCTCATTTTTGGACAGGAGGTACTTAATACCATATATTTTCATGTCCCAAAAGTCCGGAATTTTTCTGGCAAATTAAGTGGCCAAAATTTCCTTTTTAAAATTTTGGGCAGAAGTGTTTTGGTGTTTTGCAGTTTTGGAGTCCTATGCTAAAACTAGTCCATACGGAAATCTACAACTTCTTTTTCAGTGATTCCACTTGGAGATGTTAGAAAACTTATAGTTCTAACTCTAGGACTTGACCACACTCAAAAATTCGAAATATAATAGGAGATATGGTCATTTGAATTTCATATTTCGTTTTTACAAAAATCTGACTTTCCATCCTTTGTGGTTTCTAAGAAAACTTCTATGTCCTCACATAATAACCAACATACCTCATCATACTACCTACTCATACTTCATATACCCATGAATCTACCATAATACATGATCTATTTCATCAATCAAGCATCAAACACAAAGTTAAACACCATAAAGGCTAATAAAAAAAATTAGGTTCTCTACATTTTGAAAAATCTAGTTTCTATCTCATACTTTAGATTTAACTTTTGATCCTCAAAAAAGTTAGATCTAAATATGAAACACTTATATACACCTAGATCTAAGGTTTTAAACCTCAAGATCAAAACTTCAAATTATAAAAAAATCAAATCAAACTAAAAAGAAATTATACTATATAAGTAGAAATTTGGTTATACCTTTGCTTGATTTTCTTTTTCCTTCTTTCCAAACTTTGATTATGGAGCAAGGTGGCTTGTAAAAAAAACTCTACCTCTCTCCCTCTCTCTCTATAGCCGAACTCCTAGACTTTCTCTCTCTCTTCTCTAGTCTCTCTCTTTCTTTCTTAGCTTTTGCTAGATAATAAGATGAAAAGAAAAAGATAAGACTTAGATTTTGATTTGTTGGAAAAGTAAGTATAGATATAAGATATGTAAGTATATTATGTGCCCAATACTTCTCCCCTTCTCTCTCTTAGTCATCTCCTAGATGTTTCTTACACTTAATGCTTAATGTGTTGGTTGAATGGAACTTGAACACTTGCTATAAGTTGTCCACTTACTAAAGTAAGTCATCATTACATTCTTCCCCCCTTTCTCTCCTCTCTAAATTTCGGCCAAGTGGCCTTTCTATCGCCCAAAGTTATTTTCATTTTATGCTTTAATTAACTTACTTAATGTCCAATATGTCCCCTCCCACTTGGGCTAAAGGTTGGGCCACTTCTTTAATTCTTTGGGCTAGAAATTTTAATTCTATGGACTTGCAAATCAACATAGTTCTATACTTAGTAATTTTTATTCATTTTCCAATATTTAAATAGGGTTCCATTACACCCATTAGCAAGTTAATTTCTTACTCATATATTTTTAATTTCATAACCCAATTAGACTTGCTATTCTTTAGGTTATAAGATTAATTAATTGAGATGTATCAACTAAATCTCTTAGGACTAGTATATGTTTCTAAATACTATCATTCTCTTAAATTATAACACATTAGGTTATTTAATTATCATACCTAATAAATGTATTAGGTTACATAACTTTATTCGTCATCTCTTTAAAAAATAAATGTATACACATTATATAATACATATTTACTCAATCACGTACATAACTCACATATGTCATAACATATCCCTCTAGTGTATTAACTTGATAGCCCTAATTGACTTAATAAGTTATAAACACTCACATAATCATCAATACAATTACTTAAGGATTGTAAATCCTTTTAATTTAATAATCAAGGCTAACATTCAAGTCATGTTAATTTCTTACATAACTTTCATTACTCTTCCTTGAAAATGATTAAGTATACTTCTTAGTTAATAAATTAACTATCTAGCTTCATTATCATATACATTTATATGATTCAAGTACTTTCTCTTTATTTTTATTTTTTTACAAAAAAAAAAATTTATTCGAAAATTTTGAATTATGTGAAATTCTGGGTTCTCACATTCTCCCCTCCTTATAAGGATTCCGTCCTCGGAATCACCGCTTTCTAACTCTCTAATATCTTTTAAAGTTGTATCATCAATTCATTTATATCAACACAATATTAATTTGTGTTTCATATACTAATTTGTGACTTGAGATCTATAAAAGAAAACCATTCACAACTATATCTATCTAATATTTCTCGTGTAATTCATTTACTTAACCAAATCATTACCTTTCACCACCTCTTGGGCAGCTACTGCATCATGCAACGTCATGTTGAACGTGTGCGCTGTTGGTCTTCCCAGTTGAGCAGGTCCTTTGATCGCCAGTGTTCCACTGCTGTTTCCTCTATTGTTGCTTCCTCTTTCTGCATTCTTCTTTGGATAGTTACGAATTTGATGTTCTAGCGATCCACATGAAAAATAACATGGTATCTTCTTTGGACTTGGACAATTTTGAGAGATGTGTCCCTCTTGTCCACAGTTAAAACACACTCCTTTTCCCTTCAAACACACTCCTAAATGTTTTTTTACCGCAATTTGCACATACCTCACCTTTCTTCCTATTATCTCCTGACTTGTCTCCAGATTCAGTATTGTCCTTCCACTTACGCTTATTAGAGTTACTTCCTCCACTGCTACCTCCTTCATTCGTCTTTTTCTTCTTCTCTTGATGATATCTCGACACAGCTTCACTTCCTCCTTCGGCGATGATTGCTTTTTCCAACAGAGCCGAAAATGTCTTAATCTGCAACACAGCTACCTTGCTATATATCCCTGGTTTCAGTCCATTCTCAAACCTTCACGCTTTTCGTGCCTCAGTGTCCACCTGATGCGGAGCAAATCTCTCTAGTTCGTTGAATTTGGCGGCATATTCTGCAACCGATAAATTCTCCTGCTTCAACTCCAAAAAGTTTACTTCCATTCTTGCTTGCATACTTTCTGAGAAATAATTTTCGAAAAATAATTCCTTAAACCTTGTCCAGGTTACTACTTCTGTACCAGCTCTAGCTTTGTTTGTCTCCCACCAGTAATTCGCCTCACCCTTCATCAAATAGGTAGCAAAATCTATCTTTTGCTCCTCCGCTACTCTAGCAATAACAAAAGCTTTCTCCATCTCCTTTACCCATGTTTGGGCTTCTATAGGGTCAGTGGTTCCCTTGAATTCCGGCGGTCCTACCACCTTAAAGTCTTTAAAGTTTGCCAATGGATTAGCTGGTTGATTTCTTGCTGCGGGGGCTCTAGTTTGCATAGCTTGAGCTATCATGTCTGCGAAGTTCTGCATTGGATCAGCTTGATTTACTTCATTATTCACAGATTGCTCCTCCCTTTGGTTACGATTTTGTCATCTTGGCGGCATTATCTGATAAAATAAAGACTTACATTAATACTTTGTCTTTATGCAACATCTTATTAGTAGTAAAAAAAATTTAAACTTAAACCAATTTCAGCTTCTTGGATTATTTAATCCAGCTTACTGAATTATCAAATTCTTCAGATAATCCTCTTAATAATTTAATTCTCAGAATTTAATTACTCATTCAAACATATAATCATATCATTGCATTTATATTCATGAAAATAGTACATAGTACTTTTCAGTACATAGCACAAACTGCTACAAACGATTACTATTCCCGTGCGACAAAAGTCGGGATTCATTACTACAACTTTACACAAAAAGTTGAGACATACAAAAGTTATTTTAATATTCATACCAAAGAGAGTATTATACTCCCAAAATACTATACTCCTCACACTTAATCTTTCTTACGTCCACTTCCTTCACCTGTCTTCTTTTTAGGACAATTCTTAATCCTATGACCCATTCCACCACATGCAAAACATCCTCCTTTCTTTGGTTTAAGACAATTTGGTGATAGATGTCCTTCTTGACCACAATTGTAACACACATTCTTACCCCACATACATTCCCCCGAATGGTTCTTTCCACACCTGCCACATGCTTGTTTCTTCTTTGAATGTGAATTCTCTGAGTTGTTGTCACTGTCGTTGTTCTTTTTCCTTTTATTACCCTTCTTTTTCTCACTTACATCTTTAGATGATACATTACGCTTAACCCTCATTCTATCGACTTGTGCCTTTAGATTATTTTGTTCTTCTGTCATCTCACGTAATGCTCTTTCTGTCTTCCATAATTCTTCCAGGAGAAGTACTTTAGTCCTTAAATCTTGAACTTTCGCAGATGCTTGACCTTCTTCGATTGCTACTTTGCCTTCTTCCCCATCTTTGATCTTTATTTCTGGCTCCACCCTAGTTTCTTTGGAATATACTTCTTCCTCTTCATCCAGCTCCATCTCGAGGTACTCGTCATGATCGCTTGCTAGATTTACCGCATGTTCGTCTCTTAAAACTTCCTCAACATACTCACTCTGAGCTGGCACCTCGGCTAATGGCATTGGTGCAGCAGCTAACATTTCCGTAGTCATCGTATCATCTCCTGACATCCTGTTACCAGTTTTAAATAACTTCATTAGTACATCACTATCAAACATAATCCATAAACACTGAGTGTCCCCATATATTACTATTGATGAATTTTCCTAATCCATCACCTAGAACTCTAAACGAGCTTTCTCTATCCTGTTTATGGTTATATTCCTAAGGCTTTTCCCCCCCACCTAAGGTTTATAACCTACAGCTCTGATACCAACTTGTGACGCCCCCAAATACGGGTTCCCTAACCACAGGTTTGGTGCTCACGATCCATCAAATATATCACATCTAACTACTCATTCATTAATGAAAAACATCATTCATAATATTCCTTAATACAACTTATAGCAATATCCCAGGTTAACTAACCTTGACATAATTTACATACTCTTATATAACCAAAAGGTTTACATAAATAATTACATAATAAAACATAACCATTAAAAGTGGACACTAACTACTCCTGAATCTTGCCTTTGCCTTTGTCCCTGTTAGAACCTTCTGCTACTTCGGTATTAGCTGAAATATTTTATTTAAGCAAGGGTGAGCAACGAGTTTGCCCAGCAAGTTAAAATATACAATAGATGATATATATATATATATATATATATATATATATATATATATATATATATATCATGAATAGAAGGGTCTAGCTTCTTAAGAACTTCAACAATAATCAAAAGATTTCGAAGTAGCTGAATAATAATTCAATCTCAATAATAAAACTTTCTCCCATTTCATACTGAATAACATATCAGAGATGAAAGAGTAAAATTCTTTCAAAGATTCAATAATATTCAATTGAATAATAAGAATTAACAGTACTGCAACTATATTCAATAAAGAGGGATATACCCAGATTTCATGCTGAGTGATCACAAAAGGATCATGAACTACTAGAGCAATCATTTAGTTATTAAAACTAAACTACCACAAGAATATAAATTAGTTATAAAAACTAAACTATACTCTTCTGCAAGTACCTGGAGCGGCCAACTCCTTTGTACCCTATATTATGCATAATACTCAATAATATCACATAGGTCGATTTACGACATTAAAATTTGTTCATCTCAGTCTTACATCACGAGTCTGTACCACAACAATATGGTTTGGATTACTTTCAAAGAAATACTATGATTTCAATAATTAATAACAATACTAATCTAGCCGAATCCAATGGCGTAGATCTTCCAATAACAATTCAGTTCATAATAAATAGAACATTTCAAGCTTTAACAAATATTAGTCTTGCTAAAACAATTAGCTGAGACATGATTTAAAAATAGTTCAAATAATAGAACAAGAATCAATTGCACTACATGCGAATTACAATAATCGTTATAGATGTGAATAACTATCAATAATTATTCACTACCATGCTTGAAAAATAGTAACTCAAGTTGAGTTAAGAAACTTGCCTGATTCGTTGACTACTGCTACGTAATTTAAGTTAACTTCTTTTGTAATACCTATCATTAATAAGATTGATCTTTTAATCAGCATATCATACTTTGTATCATAATACAATTACTTTATCAATCAATTATCTAACACTTAATCACATAATTAAATATTAAATAACTCCTTACAATATTAGTATTATTATCATCCTTTGCTAATTCTTTAATCTATATATCATATACATTATGATTTAACACTTACTTTTTTATTTCATAAGTTATTCTTTAACATCTAATAAGTCACATACTAATCCAGCAACCTGGATGCTAAATCTAACAATCAAATTACCAATTCAGCAGACTGGATTCCAAATCCAGCAACCTGAATTCCAAATTCATCAACTAGATTACAATCAAGCGAGCTGGATTCAATATATTTTCAATTCAGTAAACTTGTTTTCAATCCAGCAAGCTGGATTCATCAGATTTTTCAATCCAGCAAGCTGGATTCCATATCCTTTTCACGAAAATACCAAATCAACTTATTATTTTTCTATCCTTTGTTCAAACACATATACATATATTTCATACACAAAAAGTATTTTTCCATAACTTTCCAACTTTCTTTAGTATTTTTCAAAAAATATTTTTAGTTAATTCCTTAAGAAATTAGCTACCTCGTGCTTAACTCTAGAAATTCCCATCTCTTGACATAATCTTATACGTGTTAACGTGAGCCTCCAGTTTAAATTTCGTGGCCATCGGAGTTATAGAACTCCGGTTATAGCGATTTTCGTCGGAAAATCACAAAAATTGAAATGGTCATAACTTGGTCATTTTAAGTCGGAATGAGCTCATTTTTGGACAGGAGGTACTTAATACCATATATTCTCATGTCCCAAAAGGCCGGAATTTTTCTGGCAAATTAAGTGGCCGAAATTTTCTTTTTCAAATTTTGGGTAGAAGTATTTTGGTGTTTTGCAGTTTTGGAGTCCTTTGCTAAAACTAGTCCATACGGAAATATACAACTCCTTTTTTAGTGATTCAACTTGAAGATGTTAGAAAACTTATAGTTCTAACTCTAGGACTTGACCACACTCAAAAATTCGAAATATAATAGGAGATATGGTCATTTGAATTTTATGTTTTGTTTTTACAAAAATCTGACTTTCCATCCTTTGTGGTTTCTAAGAAAACTTCTATTTTCTCACATAATAACCAACATACCTCATCATACAACCTACTCATACTTCATATACCCATGAATCTACCATAATACATGATCTATTTCATCAATCAAGCATCAAACACAAAGTTAAACACCATAAAGGCTAATAAAAAAATTAGGTTCTCTACATTTTGAAAAATCTAGTTTCTATCTCATACTTTAGATTTAACTTTTGATCCTCAAAAAAGTTAGATCTAAATATGAAACACTTATATACACCTAGATCTAAGGTTTTAAACCTCAAGATCAAAACTTCAAATTATAAAAAAATCAAATCAAACTAAAAAGAAATTATACTATATAAGTAGAAATTTGGTTATACCTTTGCTTGATTTTCTTTTTCCTTCTTTCCAAACTTTGATTATGGAGCAAGATGGCTTGTAAAAAAAACTCTACCTCTCTCCCTCTCTCTCTATAGCCGAACTCCTAGACTTTCTCTCTCTCTTCTCTAGTCTCTCTCTTTCTTTCTTAGCTTTTGCTAGATAATAAGATGAAAAGAAAAAGATAAGACTTAGATTTTGATTTGTTGGAAAAGTAAGTATAGATATAAGATATGTAAGTATATTATGTGCCCAATACTTCTCCCCTTCTCTCTCTTAGTCATCTCCTAGATGTTTCTTACACTTAATGCTTAATGTGTTGGTTGAATGGAACTTGAACACTTGCTATAAGTTGTCCACTTACTAAAGTAAGTCATCATTACATTCTTCCCCCCTTTCTCTCCTCTCTAAATTTCGGCCAAGTGGCCTTTCTATCGCCCAAAGTTATTTTCATTTTATGCTTTAATTAACTTACTTAATGTCCAATATGTCTCCTCCCACTTGGGCTAAAGGTTGGGCCACTTCTTTAATTCTTTGGGCTAGAAATTTTAATTCTATGGACTTGCAAATCAACATAGTTCTATACTTAGTAATTTTTATTCATTTCCCAATATTTAAATAGGGTTCCATTACACCCATTAGCAAGTTAATTTCTTACTCATATATTTTTAATTTCATAACCCAATTAGACTTGCTATTCTTTAGGTTATAAGATTAATTAATTGAGATGTATCAACTAAATCTCTTAGGACTAGTATATGTTTCTAAATACTATCATTCTCTTAAATTATAACACATTAGGTTATTTAATTATCATACCTAATAAATGTATTAGGTTACATAACTTTATTCGTCATCTCTTTACAAAATAAATGTATACACATTATATAATACATATTTACTCAATCACGTACATAACTCACATATGTCATAACATATCCCTCTAGTGTATTAACTTGATAGCCCTAATTGACTTAATAAGTTATAAACACTCACATAATCATCAATACAATTACTTAATGATTGTAAATCCTTTTAATTTAATAATCAAGGCTAACATTCAAGTCATGTTAATTTCTTACATAACTTTCATTACTCTTCCTTGAAAATGATTAAGTATACTTCTTAGTTAATAAATTAACTATCTAGCTTCATTATCATATACATTTATATGATTCAAGTACTTTCTCTTTATTTTTATTTTTTTACAAAAAAAAAATTTATTCGAAAAATTTGAATTATGTGAAATTCTGGGTTCTCACATTCTCCCCTCCTTATAAGGATTCCGTCCTCGGAATCACCGCTTTCTTACTCTGTAATATCTTTTAAAGTTGTATCATCAATTCATTTATATCAACACAATATTAATTTGTGTTTCATATACTAATTTGTGACTTGAGATCTATAAAAGAAAACCATTCACAGCTATATCTATCTAATATTTCTCGCGTAATTCATTTACTTAACCAAATCATTACCTTTCACCACCTCCTGGGCAGCTACTGCATCATGCAACGTCATGTTGAACGTGTGCGCTGTTGGTCTTCCCAGTTGAGCAGGTCCTTTGATCGCCAGTGTTCCACTGCTGTTTCCTCTATTGTTGCTTCCTCTTTCTGCATTCTTCTTTGGATAGTTACGAATTTGATGTTCTAGCGATCCACATGAAAAACAACCTGGTATCTTCTTTGGACTTGGACAATTTTGAGAGATGTGTCCCTCTTGTCCACAGTTAAAACACACTCCTTTTCCCTTCAAACATACTCCTAAATGTTTTTTTACCGCAATTTGCACATGCCTCACCTTTCTTCCTATTATCTCCTGACTTGTCTCCAGATTCAGTATTGTCCTTCCACTTACGCTTATTAGAGTTACTTCCTCCACTGCTACCTCCTTCATTCGTCTTTTTCTTCTTCTCTTGATGATATCTCGACACAGCTTCACTTCCTCCTTCGGCGATGATTGCTTTTTCCAACAGAGCCGAAAATGTCTTAATCTGCAACACAGCTACCTTGCTATATATCCCTGGTTTCAGTCCATTCTCAAACCTTCGCGCTTTTCGTGCCTCAGTGTTCACTTGATGCGGAGCAAATCTCTCTAGTTCGTTGAATTTGGCGGCATATTCTGCAACCGATAAATTCTCCTGCTTCAACTCCAAAAAGTTTACTTCCATTCTTGCTTGCATACTTTCTGAGAAATAATTTTCGAAAAATAATTCCTTAAACCTTGTCCAGGTTACTACTTCTGTACCAGCTCTAGCTTTGTTTGTCTCCCACCAGTAATTCGCCTCACCCTTCATCAAATAGGTAGCAAAATCTATCTTTTGCTCCTCCGCTACTCTAGCAATAACAAAAGCTTTCTCCATCTCCTTTACCCATGTTTGGGCTTCTATAGGGTCAGTGGTTCCCTTGAATTCCGGCGGTCCTACAACCTTAAAGTCTTTAAAGTTAGCCAATGGATTAGCTGGTTGATTTCTTGCTGCGGGGGCTCTAGTTTACATAGCTTGAGCTATCATGTCTGCGAAGTTCTGCATTGGATCAGCTTGATTTACTTCATTATTCACAGATCGCTCCTCCCTTTGGTTACGATTTTGTCATCTTGGCGGCATTATCTGATGAAATAAAGACTTACATTAATACTTTGTCTTTATGCAACATCTTATTAGTAGTAAAAAAATTTTAAACTTAAACCAATTTCAGCTTCTTGGATTATTTAATCCAGCTTACTAAATTATCAAATTCTTCAGATAATCCTCTTAATAATTTAATTCTCAGAATTTAATTACTCATTCAAACATATAATCATATCATTGCATTTATATTCATGAAAATAGTACATAGTACTTTTCAGTACATAGCACAAACTGCTACAAACGATTACTATTCCCGTGCGACAAAAGTCGGGATTCATTACTACAACTTTACACAAAAAGTTGAGACATACAAAAGTTATTTTAATATTCATACCAAAGAGAATATTATACTCCCAAAATACTATACTCCTCACACTTAATCTTTCTTACGTCCACTTCCTTCACCTGTCTTCTTTTTAGGACAATTCTTAATCCTATGACCCATTCCACCACATGCAAAACATCCTCCTTTCTTTGGTTTAAGACAATTTGGTGATAGATGTCCTTCTTGACCACAATTGTAACACACATTCTTACCCCACATACATTCCCCCGAATGGTTCTTTCCACACCTGCCACATGCTTGTTTCTTCTTTGAATGTGAATTCTCTGAGTTGTTGTCACTGTCGTTGTTCTTTTTCCTTTTATTACCCTTCTTTTTCTCACTTACATCTTTAGATGATACATTACGCTTAACCCTCATTCTATCGACTTGTGCCTTTAGATTATTTCGTTCTTCTGTCATCTCACGTAATGCTCTTTCTGTCTTCCATAATTCTTCCAGGAGAAGTACTTTAGTCCTTAAATCTTGAACTTTCGCAGATGCTTGACCTTCTTCGATTGCTACTTTGCCTTCTTCCCCATCTTTGATCTTTATTTCTGGCTCCACCCTAGTTTCTTTGGAATATACTTCTTACTCTTCATCCAGCTCCATCTCGGGGTACTCGTCATGATCGCTTGCTAGATTTACCGCAGGTTCGTCTCTTAAAACTTCCTCAACTGACTCACTCTGAGCTGGCACCTCGGCTAATGGCATTGGTGCAGCTGCTAACATTTCTGTAGTCATCGTATCATCTCCTGACATCCTGTTACCAGTTTTAAATAACTTCATTAGTACATCACTATCAAACATAATCCATAAACACTGAGTGTCCCCATATATTACTATTGATGAATTTTCCTAATCCATCACCTAAAACTCTAAACAAGCTTTCTCTATCCTGTTTATGGTTATATTCCTAAGGCTTTTCCCCCCCACCTAAGATTTATAACCTACAGCTCTGATACCAACTTGTGACGCCCCCAAATCCGGGTTCCCTAACCGCAGGTTTGGTGCTCACGATCCATCAAATATATCACATCTAACTACTCATTCATTAATGAAAAACATCATTCATAATATTCCTTAATACAACTTATAGCAATATCCCAGGTTAACTAACCTTGACATAATTTACATACTCTTATATAACCAAAAGGTTTACATAAATAATTACATAATAAAACATAACCATTATAAGTGGACACTAACTACTCCTGAATCTTGCCTTTGCCTTTGTCCCTGTTAGAACCTTCTGCTACTTCGGTATTAGCTGAAATATTTTATTTAAGCAAGGGTGAGCAACGAGTTTGCCCAGCAAGTTAAAATATACAATAGATGATATATATATATATATATATATATATATATATATATATATATATATATATATATATATATATATATCATGAATAGATGGGTCTAGCTTCTTAAGAACTTCAACAATAATCAAAAGATTTCGAAGTAGCTGAATAATAATTCAATCTCAATAATAAAACTTTCTCCCATTTCATACTGAATAACATATCAGAGATGAAAGAGTAAAATTCTTTCAAAGATTCAATAATATTCAATTGAATAATAAGAATTAACAGTACTGCAACTATATTCAATAAAGAGGGATATACCCAGATTTCATGCTGAGTGATCACAAAAGGATCATGAACTACTAGAGGAATCATTTAGTTATTAAAACTAAACTACCACAAGAATATAAATTAGTTATAAAAACTAAACCATACTCTTCTGCAAGTACTTGGAGCGGCAAACTCCTTTGTACCCTATATTATGCATAATACTCAATAATAGCGCATAGGTCGATTTACGACATTAAAATTTATTCGTCTCAGTCTTACATCACGAGTCTGTACCACAACAATATGGTTTGGATTACTTTCAAAGAAATACTATGATTTCAATAATTAATAACAATACTAATCTAGCTGAATCCAATGGCATAGATCTTCCGATAACAATTCAGTTCATAATAAATAGAACATTTCAAGCTTTAACAAATATTAGTCTTGCTAAAACAATTAGCTGAGACATGATTTATAAATAGTTCAAATAATAGAACAAGAATTAATTACACTACGTGCGAATTACAATAATCGTTATAGATGTGAATAACTATCAATAATTATTCACTACCATGCTTGAAAAATAGTAACTCAAGTTGAGTTAAGAAACTTGCCTGATTCGTTGACTACTGCTACGTAATTTAAGTTAACTTCTTTTGTAATACCTATTATTAATAAGATTGATCTTTTAATCAGCATATCATACTTTGTATCATAGTACAATTACTTTATCAATCAATTATCTAACACTTAATCACATAACTAAATATTAAATAACTCCTTACAATATTAGTATTATTATCATCCTTTGCTAATTCTTTAATCTATATATCATATACATTATGATTTAACACTTACTTTTTTATTTCATAAGTTATTCTTTAACATCTAATAAGTCGCATACTAATCCAGCAACTTGGATGCTAAATCTAACAATCAAATTACCAATTCAGCAGACTGGATTCCAAATCCAGCAACCTAAATTCCAAATTCATCAACTAGATTACAATCCAGCGAGCTGGATTCAATATATTTTCAATTCAGTAAACTTGTTTTCAATCCAGCAAGCTGGATTCATCAGATTTTTCAATCCAGCAAGCTGGATTCCATATCCTTTTCACGAAAATACCAAATCAACTTATTATTTTTCTATCCTTTGTTCAAACACATATACATATATTTCATACACAAAAAGTATTTTTTTCATAATTTTCCAACTTCCTTTAGTATTTTTCAAAACATATTTTTAGTTAATTCCTTAAGAAATTAGCTACCTCGTGCTTAACTCCAGAAATTCCCATCTCTTGACATAATCTTATACGTGTTAACGTGAGCCTCCAGTTTAAATTCCGTGGCCATCGGAGTTATAGAACTCCGGTTATAGCGATTTTCGTCGGAAAATCACAAAAATTGAAATGGTCATAACTTGGTCATTTTAAGTCGGAATGAGCTCATTTTTGGACAGGAGGTACTTAATACCATATATTTTCATGTCCCAAAAGGCTGGAATTTTTCTGGCAAATTAAGTGGCCGAAATTTTCTTTTTCAAATTTTGGGCAGAAGTGTTTTGGTGTTTTGCAGTTTTGGAGTCCTTTGCTAAAACTAGTCCATACGGAAATATACAACTCCTTTTTCAGTGATTCCACTTGAAGATGTTAGAAAACTTATAGTTCTAACTCTAGGACTTGACCACACTCAAAAATTCGAAATATAATAGGAGATATGGTCATTTGAATTTCATGTTTCGTTTTTACAAAAATCTGACTTTCCATCCTTTGTGGTTTCTAAGAAAACTTCTATGTTCTCACATAATAACCAACATACCTCATCATACTACCTACTCATACTTCATATACCCATGAATCTACCATAATACATGATCTATTTCATCAATCAAGCATCAAACACAAAGTTAAACACCATAAAGGCTAATAAAAAAATTAGGTTCTCTACATTTTGAAAAATCTAGTTTCTATCTCATACTTTAGATTTAACTTTTGATCCTCAAAAAAGTTAGATCTAAATATGAAACACTTATATACACCTAGATCTAAGGTTTTAAACCTCAAGATCAAAACTTCAAATTATAAAAAAATCAAATCAAACTAAAAAGAAATTATACTATATAAGTAGAAATTTGGTTATACCTTTGCTTGATTTTCTTTTTCCTTCTTTCCAAACTTTGATTATGGAGCAAGATGGCTTGTAAAAAAAACTCTACCTCTCTCCCTCTCTCTCTATAGCCGAACTCCTAGACTTTCTCTCTCTCTTCTCTAGTCTCTCTCTTTCTTTCTTAGCTTTTGCTAGATAATAAGATGAAAAGAAAAAGATAAGACTTAGATTTTGATTTGTTGGAAAAGTAAGTATAGATATAAGATATGTAAGTATATTATGTGCCCAATACTTCTCCCCTTCTCTCTCTTAGTCATCTCCTAGATGTTTCTTACACTTAATGCTTAATGTGTTGGTTGAATGGAACTTGAACACTTGCTATAAGTTGTCCACTTACTAAAGTAAGTCATCATTACATTCTTCCCCCCTTTCTCTCCTCTCTAAATTTCGGCCAAGTGGCCTTTCTATCGCCCAAAGTTATTTTCATTTTATGCTTTAATTAACTTACTTAATGTCCAATATGTCCCCTCCCACTTGGGCTAAAGGTTGGGCCACTTCTTTAATTCTTTGGGCTAGAAATTTTAATTCTATGGACTTGCAAATCAACATAGTTCTATACTTAGTAATTTTTATTCATTTCCCAATATTTAAATAGGGTTCCATTACACCCATTAGCAAGTTAATTTCTTACTCATATATTTTTAATTTCATAACCCAATTAGACTTGCTATTCTTTAGGTTATAAGATTAATTAATTGAGATGTATCAACTAAATCTCTTAGGACTAGTATATGTTTCTAAATACTATCATTCTCTTAAATTATAACACATTAGGTTATTTAATTATCATACCTAATAAATGTATTAGGTTACATAACTTTATTCGTCATCTCTTTACAAAATAAATGTATACACATTATATAATACATATTTACTCAATCACGTACATAACTCACATATGTCATAACATATCCCTCTAGTGTATTAACTTGATAGCCCTAATTGAATTAATAAGTTATAAACACTCACATAATCATCAATACAATTACTTAAGGATTGTAAATCCTTTTAATTTAATAATCAAGGCTAACATTCAAGTCATGTTAATTTCTTACATAACTTTCATTACTCTTCCTTGAAAATGATTAAGTATACTTCTTAGTTAATAAATTAACTATCTAGCTTCATTATCATATACATTTATATGATTCAAGTACTTTCTCTTTATTTTTATTTTTTTACAAAAAAAATAATTTATTCGAAAAATTTGAATTATGTGAAATTCTGGGTTCTCACATTAGATTAGAGATACACTCCATTAGATTAGACATTAACCCTAGTTCTTATTAGTTTTGGAGATTGAAACAACTTGGAGATCATTGAAGATCAAGAGCAGGAGCAAGAGGGGAGCATCAGATTTGCTGACAACAGATTCTATTCTCTTTTCTTATCATACTTTTATCTTTTAATGTATATTCAGTTGTGGATTTTTGATTTTAATTCATTAATTATGAACTAACTCTTTCATTAAGATTTCAATTGAACATTTTGTGTCTATGAATTAATTATTTGATTTATTCCAATTATTTATGTCAAGGTGAATTGTTTATCTTGTCTTGCTCTTATTGATTAATTATCTGATCAGTAATTACCTTGTTACTCTAGAAGGAAATGAAAGAGGAATTCTAGGGTTAGAACTGGGCATGATAACATGTGACTTAGTTATTTGCATAGTGAATAATTTGGTTTGTGAATTGAATGGAAATATCTGTTCACCGCATGTAACACATAAGGAATTGGAATTGAAGGAGTTTAATTCAATTGTTTTGCATAGGAATATAGCAATATTAATCTGGATTAAATAGAAGTCAATTGCTCACTTGGAAAATGACTTTTGACATTTGAGAATTCCTTTTAACAATTCAGTAGACATAATAATTGGGATAATTGGATAATTGATTTATAGTTCATAATTGGAGAAATTGAAGTCTTAATCTTTATTTATTTTAATTAATTTTAGAGTAATCTAGTTTTAATTGATTAATTTAGTTTTCTTAATTAGAAAAATCACAATTTATGGTTGTTTAAATAAAATTGATTTGGTTAAGAGTTAGTACTTGGTAATTTTTATTAAATAATTCCTCGTGAGAATGATACTTTTCTTATCACTTTATTACTTGTTGACCGTGTATACTTGCATGTATATTTTGATTGTGAAATCGAAAAACACTCGCCCCCCGGCTGATAAGTAAGATAATAGCCCCGGCGAGGATTCCCTGATCCAGCCCACAATGATCTTCGCAGACAATCATCTAGGAAACCATTGGTTCAATATACATGGCCTTCTGTTTAAAACAGTAAAATTCATAAAGGAAAGGAAAATAAATATATATAGTTATGAACTATATATCTGATCGAATAATGACAAGCTTGAATCTCGTACATAAGCAACACATAAGAGCTTTATAGAGCATACCTTTCGTTTTGCGGCATCCCTCTCGGCAATAATGTGCATGATCATCCTATTCATAGAGAAGGCATTCTGTTCCTTTACCTGATACTGTGGTATCATATTCCACTGCAACAGTATAGAGGAATGGCCGGGCTAATCAACAGAAAGTTTTATTTTAGCAAATGAATCAAAGATTTATGCATGTCTTCACTATAATTAAGAACAACTTTCACAACTTTCAATCTATTGTTGGACAAGAACCTGAGAATAATCATACATCTTTCTTAGTAATAAAAATGAATAATCAAAATAAGAATGGTGCTGACTTAATTGGCTAAGTAAAGAAGCATAAATTGGCAGTACTTTTTTCCCCCTTTCTACTTACAGCTCATTGACATTGACAAGGTTGTTGAGACTTGAGATAAGAAAAGTTTGGCATGCTTAACCTTATGCAAAGTCCTATCACTGAAAACTAGTGCAAGCTAAAGTATATTGCCTCCAACCACTTAAGTTTAAGTTTTTCCTGACATTGTTTGAAGTAAATAAGGAGGTTGAAGGAAGAAATATTTTTTGAAAAGTGAGTATCTAGACAGCTACTGAGCTACCTTCTTCCAAATGTGGCCCCTGCTTCTAAACAGTAATGCAGATAATACTCCAAGAACAGCGCCAGAAATTAATAACAACTAATCAACTATATAATTTAGTACATAGAAATTACCAAAATGACAACGTTCACAAAACAAATTACTAGTAAATTTAAGTCTTGTGATTTCTTAACAACTTATATAAGGTATTGTAGCTACCTGATCTTTAGCACCCAATAACTTATGAATCCAAAAAGATGTCTAAGGACAATGTTACTCCCACAGTCCCAGTCTACTATTAATCCAAAAATTGTCCAGAGAGAACTTTAATTTGGGGACAATACAAAAATTATAAAATGTCTACTCAACTGAAACCTAATACAAGCACATGCCGCAAAGTTTTTTTTTTCTCTCCTCAGTTTTCAATTATAGATGTTTTAGGGTTAGTATTAAAAACATCAGCACTGATGTATAATAAAGTATTTACCTAAAAGTAGCGGGATATGAAGAAGCCCCTTGATCTTCAGATGTTTGTTTTGGCGACATCACCTTTCAACACTTGAGCTCTCTATTACACTTTCTCTCATTCTCTATTGTTCAGTAATGGGCTTCTACAGATGTTACCCAGGCATACAGTTGGGCTTCTACAGATGTTACCCAGGCATACAGTTGGGCTTCTACAGATGTTCATAGGGTCATATTTAGGGAAAACTTGGGGAAATATTGAATTGGGAAAACGTACCAAGCTTGAGAGAGACAAAAGCAGAGGGACGGCGACGGTGGAAGAGAGGGACGGCGACGGTGGAAGAGAGGGACGGCGATATCAGCATGGCGACGGTGAGGAAGAAAGTAAAACCACGGTCCACAGGAGAGAAAAAAGAAACAAAATTGAGATTTTCAGATCTGGAGACTGGGAGGGGGGCTAGGGTAAAACGGAGAAACTGATATAGTGATAGTTATTATAAAATTATTTTAACTTTTCAGTTCGGCAAAAAATTTTAAGCTCCGTGTTTTTTTAGATATATGACGTTTTTAAAAAAATACGTTATCTAATTAAAATTAAAAAAATATCTTTTTAAATAGATAACGTTTTTTTACATATATTTACAACGTTTTGTTAAAAAATGTTGTGAAAAAAAATATCACAACATTTTTTATAAAAATATTGTGGTTTAAGTCTTGTCTATTTATTACTTTGTACTAGTGGCTGTAAAGTCCTTTGATAGATAATAGGAACATATGTACGAGGACTTAGAATGAATTGATCAATTATGCTAGTTTGATCCTACATAAGTAAAATAGCTTTGTAAAGTCCTTAAAAAAGAAATGATGTACAAGGACTATAAATATAGAAAGATCAAGCTTGTTAGGTTGATCTTATAATGTAATAGATAGGCTTGTCTGATCATCGAGCACTGCACTAGAAATCATAGTCTTCCAGGACTATCAAGGAAAACTCGAGAACTATCGAGGCAGAATCGTAGTTTGCAAGATAGTAGATCTCGGAGTTCGTAGATTGCCAGGAGAGACGAGGAAGGATCGTATTATGTCGAGAAGAACTTCCCTGGAGCCGTAGTCTACTGAGGAAATCGTGTTCAGAATCATAGAGACATCCTGTCTAAGAGCCGAACGAGCATCTGCCAAAGCCAAGTCAAAAATCGTAAACCACACTCGAAGTCGTAGAGTCTACTGATCATACCTGAGGCAGAGATCGTAGTCGAGCAAGATTAGATGAAGACAACAAGCATAAAGACAGAAATCATAGAGTGCAGAACTAAGGCTTCAACAAAGGTGCTCACAATGCCAAGGCAGAATTGTAGAGTAAACACAATTCTCAACAAATGAGCACTCCCAGAATATCCAAAGAATGAAGCCTATGATCTGAGTTGCACAGATGCATTCCACCTGAAAGAAACCAGAGAGCACTCAACAAATGGCATACGTGCTAATAGAAGATCTAAGCACCAACCCAATCAACATCCAGATTGAGTTGTGAAGCCATTCAAGATGAAATCTTCCATAAGTTGATCAGAAGAAGACTTCAGTAAAAGTAACTGACTAAGGAAAGTCAGCAAGTGTAGTAGCTGTCACCAAGATCGTAGTGTTTGCGAAACAAAGCAGGAACTGATGAAGTATACATAGAGATACTGGTCAGCTTATGAAGAACAAAGCTAAAGTGATTAAGCATTGGGTCAGTCTATTGATGATAAGTGAATTGGAGATCACAAGGAGAAAGCGAGCTGGGCATGCCACAAACTTGATGTGTCTTGCTATTCAGAAGAGACCAGAACAAGGAGTTAAGCTATCAGTTCTTGAGATCAGTCGAAGCGAATAGAAGTGTTGAAGCACTACACAAGAGAAGGAAGATGTGATCTACATTGAAGACCCAATGAACACTCTTCAGGATCATAGTGTTGTCTCAACCTGTCAATGAGCAACATTCAATAAGACACACTACGATCAGGTCCAAGAACATCTGCATCAGAATCGTAGAGTTCGATCATCCAAAGATTGAAGCATTGGCAATGGTTCAATCTGACAACTGATATTCGAACATTGCTAGTTGAGAGCATCGATGCAAAAAGACAGCTCCTGATGTTCTAATCATGAAGTCAAAAAGGAGAAATAAAGATGACTACCTGCCCGAGACATCAAAGTGACATATCTGACGTGCTAGGTGAAACAGAAGACTGCAGTGTCAGAAAGTCATAAAGGAGCTACCATGTCACATCTGCAGTCTACATCAAATAACTCAAGATCTGTGAAGCAATTCAAATAGCTCCCAATGACTACATTCCAACGGGAAGGTTGTGAAGGAGTATAAATCAACAAGAGCTTCAAGATCAAGAGTTGTTGAGTTGCATAATCTTTGAGTTGTTGGAATGCTATATTGTTGACTCTACGAGTTCCACCAGAGCTTAACAAAACAAGTCTTAGTGACAGTGAGACTACAAAGGTGGAAGTGGAGCAGATTTAAAGAAGGACTCAAACAGACTAAAGCTTCCCTCAACAAAGATGTGAATACCACTAAAGATGACAACTAAGCTGAGAGCCGAGAAGGACAAGAAGATAGCATTCAGAAAAGTGGCAGAGCATAAAGAAGATCCAGAGAGCCACTTTACGAATCACCATGAACCAAAAGCTGAAACAGAACACGTGCAGAACCATGTCTACAAACCAGTCAAGAAGGGTTTAGGGAATGCTAAGTGCCAGACGAAGTCTACCAAAACCTCAAACACTTAGCAAACCTAAATGGTTATGGTGCACAGATGACATTGGATGAAGATGGGCAGAACAGAATGAAGATCAGCTACACCAAAGAAGATGTGGTCCAGACTCAAAGCAGAATGCAAAGAGGACCACGCCAAGCTGCTAAGTACAAAAGATGGTCAAGCTTAAAGACATTTTGGCAGTAAGGCACCAACACCAACAACGATAAAAACAACAACAAGTAGCCAGGGCTTGAGGGGTCCTAGTCCGGAGGGACAAAATGAAGTTCCAAGCCTGCTGGGCTTGAGGAGTTCCTAGGGAACTAGAGGAGTTCCAAGCCTACTCGGCTTTAAGAGTTCTTAGTGAACTAAAGTTTCAATGCTGCTGGCCTTGAAGGAATCTTAGTGGTTCAGGGTGTTGCCCTTCCTTAGTGGAAATCCTACTAGTTAAAGCAGAAGAGTGGATTAGGAGCTTGAGTCTTTAAACCACTTAAAATCCCTTTTGTCTTTTACATTCAGTCATTTACTTTCTGTCATTTACATTATGTACCTAACTGCTATAAATGATATGTATGTATTAACTGCTTACAACTTAACTAACTCTACGAACAATGTATGTATGATCATGAATATATCAATGAAGGGGATTTTTTTACTTTTTTCATTGAGCTTGAAAAGATTCTTATGTTTGTCATATGCTAATTCATTGGCAATACAAAATAAACGAGAAAAGTATTTGAAATTAAAAAGGATCTATTCAACCCTCCCTTCTAGATCTATTGTGTGCCTACTGGGAACTAACACATTTCACACACATCTCATATGAATTTCATATATAATTTGACATTCCATATCATAGCATAAATCAATCAACAATTATCAACATTATAGAGTAAATAGGAACTAAAAAACTTGCCTAGCTCGTAGATTATCAACTACAACTTAACTTCTTATAGCTATCTGCACTTCGTGTAATCCTACATTATTGTATAATCATGAATTCATACCCATTTGTCATATACATTCATATATTCTCAATGAAATAATAAATTTTACATTGTTTCATTTCACTTCTTCAATATACACTTAGGATAGCTAAGTTGCTAGTCCATTCCGCTCTCATGCTTATTCCTTCAAAACAATCTTTTTTCATCTTTTACAGTCTTTAAGTAAAATATATATAGGCATGCTCTAAAGTCTAGACAGTTAACAAATTGTTCTTGACCACTCTGCAGCACAGCGCTGTCGCGCTGATAATAAGCTTGGGAGTGGCGCGACCGCACTACTCCCTACCAGAATTAGAATAGAGATTTTCAAATGTCCAGTCTCTTATGAGCACACTAACATCCTTGAACACACTAAAGACAATGTTTAAACCGGATTTGGTTTCCCACATTTGTTTACTTTGAGGTTAACTTCTAAAACTTTTAGTTTTCTTTTGAATTCATTTGCTCAACTAGGATTAACATGTTCAATAGTCTGTGGACCAAGTTGAACACCATCTCAGGTATCTAAAATAGACGTTGAGATAATACTCAATTCAAGCTTAAATATTCCTTTTCAAAACTCTTTAATCAAGACTAAATAGGTTTATTCAAGAAAGGACAGCAATGTTAGTCATTAAACTACATAACGATACTAAACAATCCTTAATGCGCATGCTCCTGTGTATCAAACTCATTTACACATAGTTAGTACAGTCCCCCTTTTGAAAACCTACTTTAAATCATGCTTAAATAGCTTATGTTATGCATAACTAATTGGGTGCACATATCATTCATGCTTAAAGGCAGAAAAAGTACTATCATGCTTGAACATAAAGTCAGAATACAAGGGACACAATGTTCATTGCTTTTCAAAACTTATAAGTTTTCTTTTAAAAACTCATACTAAACCTAATTAATATACAAAGTAACTTCGAATCATATTCTATACTCATTTGTACACTTAACTAAGCCATATACACATGCTAAGAAGGTCAGAACTTAGAGGTCAGAAGATTCCTCAAAGTTTCTTTTCAAAGCTCCTATTAAATCATGCTAACATAATACATTGCATGTAAGACTACTTGAACATCATACCAGACTTATTTTTATACTTCCCTAAGCAAAGTCCACATGCCTAGCATGCCAAAAAAAAATTCAACCACTGACAACTAGCGCGGTCGCACTGGTTTTGTATGGGGAAGTGGCGCGGCCGCGCCACTTCGGGGCAGACTCAGACTTTGCTCTATTTTGCAAAGTTCGGAACACGTAAAATATACTTTTCAATTTAGCATGCTTAGACCAACCATATAAGTTCCATATCATATGTTAAACTCAAATAACATTATGATACCAATTAGCAAACTAATTAACAAGAAATTCTAGAAATTTCTAATAACTTGACAAACTTTGAAGCCAAGAACATGATTAATAACATTACCTCTCTTAAAGTAGAAATGATAATTCTTGCTTCTAACTTTAGATTTTTCTCAACCCTCTCACTCTAATTGTACTTAACAGAGAATTCTAGTAACACAATTTGAGAAGAAGGAGCTTCTATTTTTAGAGAACCCATTACTCAATTGTTGGGTTTTGCCCTTGAAATCAAACCAATGGAAGAAGGAAGAAGATGTTGAACAAGAAGGAGTTGGTGGAAAATGGCTAACCACTCCCTCTCCACCATTCTCATAGACATCATTAGCAAGCATTCTAGCCTTTTTGGTTTCTCAACAAAGAGGGGAATAGACCATTGGCCTACACACGGCTGATGCAACTTTGGGATTAAGAAATTGGGACAAGCTATTTAGCTTACTATATTAGCAACAAGGCCACTTAATATACAAAGGTTATTTCCTTTTTGTGGCTCCTTAAGTCAATTATAAGGACTTAATATTACTTTATTATGTTAAGTTATGGTATATACACATATACATTTACACACCCACATTTATGAAAGTATATTCATACTTTAAATATATATCAATACATATACTCATGTACCTCATGTACATTAGGTTATTCCAAATAATATTTAAATTGGGCTATAATTTGTGATGCCCCCAAATTCAGACCACTCATGTCTGGAATTCGGTGTATCACGTAGTACAGATCTAATGACTAAATAAAATCTCATGCAACAGAAATAACAGAATAGATTGCATTTATTTAATATAATCATTCATGTCCTAAGGTTTCGTAACTTAAACATCTCATACATACTTTAATCATAATTAAACATAGTTTAGACATAACTAATACATAACACAATGTTTCTTATCATAATCATATAACTTCTAAATAACTATGAAGCTACTCCGTAGCTTTGCCCTTGCCATTATCTGTGCCCGAGGGTCTGCCTTGCTCTGACTTAACTGAAATGTTTTTAGGGAAAGCAAGAATGAGCAACAAGTTTGTTCAACAAGTAATATAGCAATAAGGGTGCTCAATATAATTTCAATGTCTCAAGGGTCCAACAATAATGACAGTTCAAGGATAGCAAGAAGTATCAATGGATCTCAACAATAGTCGTTAAGGACAAAAAGATATCAATAAGATTCAATGCTTAACCAATTCGGGATTTCAAGTAAAGAATACTGAACAGTTACAAAGGACTATGAACTTCTACTATAATTAATAGTAATATACTGATAATCTAACAAAATGAGTACAACAGGTGATTAGCCTAAAGTACCCTACGTTATGCACATCGTTTAATCGTACTCAAGTGCGCACGTCGGTCTTCAAACAAATATAATTTCCCCTTCAAAGAAGGTTGTTTATCTCAGTTAATACAAGATTCCGCACCAATCAATTGGTTTGGATCGCTTTCAAATTATTATTTAGGTCTAGCCGAAACAAAGGGCATAGACCGCTCTTTAAATATATATACAAACAATTATAAGTTCAATATTCTAAATCAAAGTTCAAAGAGTATAAACAATTTTATTCTAACTACGAAGCATTATGTCATAAGATAAGAATCGTACTTTCAATTATTTACTTATACAACCAATAATAGTACAAGCTCAAGTAATGCTCAATAAAGAGTAGGGTTCTAGTTCTTGTACAAATTCAAAGTTGTGTAAGATAGGAAACTTACACCAAAGAAATAAGGTTAATGTGACGCCCCCAAAATAGGTATACATCACCCATCTTGGGTCGCTAGATACATGCTACAGAATACAAATACAAATTTAAATGTACAACATGAGCTGTGAGTTTTAATACAAATATTGTCTTCTAGACAGTATTAAAACTCAAAATAAGTCCTCAATACATTTATTATCACACTATTTCCCATAATAGTGAGAACTACTAATACAAACATCTCGACCGTCACTCCATTCCCCGACTAGTCTCAGCTATATTCTCATTTCCTGAAAAGAACAATGAAAGCAAAGGGTGAGCTCAACTAGCCCAGTAAGAAATATTATGACTAAGATATTGCAGAATAAATTATCGTTAGCCTTCAACAGTGTTAAATTGATAAAATATAATATACATCAAGTTTAACTGCAGCGGAACAAGCAATCCTTTAGAAGAGTCAAGTAGAACATGAAATCTACTATCTTCTATGATTTAAAAAGAATTTATCATCAAATTTATCGTTGAGACTCAGCTTAATAAATAATCCAAATCATCCATCCCTGAACTACGGCCAAGGATATTCTTTAGTATCACGACCACAAATTATCCATGCACTACGGGCTAAGGATAATCGTGTATTCATTAATGGTCATGATTATGCCAACAACTGTCCATCATTGCACTATGAGCCAATGAGGACTTTTACCACATTATTTGTAACATTATGGTCATGATTATACCGAATAATCCCTAGTCATAATAATACCAAGTCCATCTATGCACTAAAGGCCATAAATGACTTTCAACATAATATAAACATGAGGATGATGACAATGATATAAGATTTCAATAAAGCAAGTTCAACTTTAATTTATCCAGAAATCAATAATGTCCAAATTGTCAACATGATACTGCTTTGTGGAGTAAAATTCAAGAATAATATTGTACCAAAAATAATTTGGACCGAAAACAAATCAATTTTTATCATGAATAGTACCCCAGGTGAATAGTACTCGAGTGAATAGTATTCTGTGAATAGTACTTCTAGAATAGTAACCCCGTGGATAGTACTCCGGCATAAAAAAGTTAAAACTTATCAAGAATGCTCAGAATAATATTTCCATGAAAAGATACTGGATGAAGCGTAAATATCAAAGATATTCTACTAATTTCATGGAGTTTAGAAGCCAAAACTTTAACAAAACGAGTATAAAATTCGAAATCTGAAATGAAATAATATTACTTACATACTACATAGTATGGAAGAAAATATTATTTTAAGTGAATATTGAACAAAAATAACATCCCTTACATTGAAAAGAAGAGTATTCTAACTGGTATAGCGAGAATATTCTTCAAGAAAACTTTCACTATTTTCTACGCTTAAAGCTTTCTAAAACTCGAAAGAAATATGCTCAGTATTATAGAAGAAGAATTCTCTAATTCTGGTGTGATTTTCAATTCTAACTAAGCATCCTCTTTATAGGAAAAAGGAAAGGATACTATTTGAATTTTAGAATCATGGACTGCACAGTGGGAAGGCAAAATTTTTCACGGGCAAACTGGCTGATTTTACTATGCACTGCATAGTAAAATACTATGCAAATAAAATATAATATATTCTATTTTTCATAAAAAATAAAACTTATTATAATAACCAGTCTTTTCGAGTCTTCTCACATTCCTCGCTCCAACCGAATTTTGTATCTTTCCGAGTCAGCTGAGTTAATGGAGTAGTGATTCGAGAAAACCCTTCTACGAATCTCTGATAATAACCAGCTAAGCCGAGAAAGCTACGTACTTCGGTCACTGATTTAGGTTGCTCCCATCTTTGAATTGCTTCAATCTTTGTCGGGTCAACAGATATTTCACGACTTGATACTACGTGCCCAAGGAATGCTACTTCCTCAAGCCAGAACTCACATTTCTTAAACTTGGCCTATAACTTGTTCTCACGAAGCTTTTGAAGTATCAGCCTCAAGCGTTGCTCATGATCTTCACGGCTTTTGGAGTAAATGAGGATGTCATCAATAAATACGACTACAAAGTGATCCAAATATTCCTTGAATACTCGGTTCATCATATCCATGAAGGCCGCAGAAGCATTAGTCAATCCAAAAGACATGACTAGGAATTCATAATGCCCGTACCGAGTTCTGAATGTCGTCTTTAGAATGTCATCGATTTTAATCTTCAATTGGTTATATCCGGAACGAAGATCAATCTTTGAAAAGAATTTGGCGCCTTGTAACTGGTCAAACATGCTATCAATATGAGACAACGGGTACCTATTTTTGATGGCGAGATGGTTCAACTCTCGATAATCAATACAAAGTCGCATACTCCCATCTTTCTTCTTCACGAATAGAACAGGAGCACCCCAAGGAGAAGTACTAGGACGAATGAAATCGATGTCTAACAATTCCTGTAATTGGATCTTTAACTTCTGAAGTTCAATAGGAGCCATTCGATATGGGGCTTTGGAAATGGGTTTTGTACCGGGTTCAAGGTCGATACAAAATTTAATTTCACGCTCTGGGGGTAGGCTAGGAAGTTCTTCAGGGAATATGTCATGAAATTTATTAACAATAGAAATATCATTCAAAACTAACGTATTTTTGTTAAATCCATGACATGAGCTAAGAAAGCTTGACATCCATTTTTCAATAAACGAATAGCTTTATGGCTTGAGATGACAGTGATTGATTTTAATGGTTTGGTTGCCTGAATTCGCAAAATAGGTTGGTTAGGAATATGAAAGCTAACAACCTTACGAAAATAATTAATTTTTACATGATGAGTAGTTAACCAATCAATCCCTATAATTACATCAAATGCAAGTATTTTCAATAAAATAAGATCGACAGGTAATGTGAGGGTACCAATTTGAACCAAACAAGACTTATAAACATTGGATGTAATAAAGGTTTCTCCCAACGGAGTTTCAATAGATAAGTCAAAGTCTAATTTCTCTGGAGTCAAATTTAAACGTTGAGCGCAAGTAGGAGAAATAAAAGAATGGGTAGAACAGGTATCAAATAAGGTATAAACTTTGCAAGAGTTTATGATAAGCTTATCCGTGATGACCTCATTCGGATTCCTCGCTTTTTAGGAGATTACAACAAACGCTCTTCCTTGAACTAACGATTTTGTCTTATCTGGGACGGCCTTTGATGCATCCATCCCAGCTGGACTTAACTTTGGTGCATGACAAAATTAGGCTAGGTGACCTTCTCTTCGACAATTATAACACGCTTTGGACTGCATCGCGCAGTTTGGACTGATGTGTCCCTCCCCTCTGTATTTGAAGCATATGATAGGTGGTCATTCTCCTTCCTTAAGAACGGGTGCTGGTGCTGACGTCTTTCCATCATTATTGAATCTCCTCTTCTTGAAATGTTCACTCTTATTGTCTTGGCCATGATTACCACTGACGTGGTTACCATTTCTGGCATGTTGATTCCCTCCATGCTTGTTATCACCGCTTCGATAACTACTACCATTGGTATTATCATTTTGTCGGTTGCTCTCCCTTGGTTGGGATGTCTCATTATCGTGCTCCAATAACTGAGCCCTATTTACAACATCTGAATACAAACACAGTTTGTGAGACATAAGATATTAACGTATCTCAGGTTTCAAACCTTTTAGAAATATCCGTGTCATTCTCTCCATGTTGTCAACTAAGTGGGACGCAAACCGGGACAACTCGGCAAACTTGCCTTCGTACTGCGACACGGTCATGTTGTTTTGCTCCAGTTTAATGAACTCTATCTCTTTCATGTGACGAATACTTTCGGGAAAGTACTTGTCGTTGAACAGTTCTTGAAACTTCTCCCAAGACATCTTCAGTGCTGCATGTTGAGTACTCTTTATAGATTCCCATTAGTAATCTACCTCTACTCGCAACATAAATTTGGCAAAGGGAACCTTTTGCTCCTCGGAGCATCCCAAGACATCAATTATCTTGTTGATATGTTTTGTCCACGTCTTCACCTTAAGTGGTTTTGGCTTTCCAAAAAACTCCGATGGTCCCAGCTCTTTGAACTGTTTAGCAGTGACCGTCCGAGAGTTACCAGTGTTTCCACCTGCATTTTGGACAGGAGTCACTCTCGCCTGATGTTGCATGAATTTCATAAAGCCTCTGAACATTCCATCGTTCATCATTTGATCGGTGTTGTTGTTTGCATGAGGATTGTTGCCTTCCTAATGCACATTATCCTGATTATTGATCTGTGGTGACTCAACGGTCTCCTGTGCTCCATTACTTTTCTCGACATTCTCAGATGTCATTTTCAAATTCTGCCACAAAACAAGGGTTAATTGACATGTCACATAGTATCCCTATACTCTGACCGACCAATTAAATAACAAATAAACTTAGGTAGGTCATACTAGTGAACGAATTCCCCATCTCGCCCCTCCTAGTTCTTGTCTCACATCTCAGCTAGGGATCATATCCCTAAGCTTTGATACCTACTATGACGCCCCCAAAATAGGTATACATCACCCATCTTGGGTCGCCAGATACATGCTACAGCATACAAATACAAATTTAAATATACAACATGAGCTATGAGTTTTAATACAAATATTGTCTTCTAGACAGTATTAAAACTCAAAATAAGTCCTCAATGCATTTATTATCACACTATTTTCTAGAATAGTGAGGACTACTAATGCAAACATCTCGACCATCACTCCGTACCCCGACTAGTCCCAGCTATATTCCCATTTCCTGAAGAGAACAATGAAAGCAAAGGGTGAGCTCAACTAGCCCAGTAAGAAATATTATGACTAAGATATTGCAGAATAAATTATCGTTAGCCTTCAACAGTGTTAAATTGATAAAATATAATATACATCAAGTTTAACTGCAGCGGAACTAGCAATCCATTAGAAGAGTCAAGTAGATCATGAAATCTACTATCTTCTATGATTTAAAAAGAATTTATCATCAAATTTATCGTTGAGACTCAGCTTAATAAATAATCCACATCATCCATCCCTGCACTACGGCCAAGGATATTCTTTAGTATCACGACCACAAATTATCCATGCACTACGGGCTAAGGATAATCGTGTATTCATTAATGGTCATGATTATGCCAACAACTGTCCATCAATGCACTACGGCCCAATGAGGACTTTTACCATATCATTTGTAGTATTACGGTCATGATTATACTGAATAATCCCTGGTCATAATCACACCAATTCTATCTATGCACTACAGGCCACAGATGACTTTCAACATAATATAAACATAAGGATGATGACAATGATATAAGATTTCAATAAAACAAGTTCAAGGATAAATTTTTAAAGTTTTATAATTTAATTTATCCAGAAATCAATAACATCCAAATTGTCAACATGATACTGCTTTGTGGAGTAAAATTCAAGAATAATATTGTACCAAAAACAATTTGGACTGAAAACGAATCAATTTTTATCACGAATAGTACCCCAGCTGAATAGTACTCGAGTGAATAGTACCCCGTGAATAGTACTTTGGGAATAGTAACCCCGTGGATAGTACTCCGGCATAAAAAAGTTAAAACTTATCAAGAATGCTCAGAATAATATTTTTATGAAAAGATATTGGATGAAGCGCAAATATCAAGGATAATCTACAAATTTCATGGAGTTTAGAAACCAAAACTTTAACAAAACGAGTATAAAATTCGAAATCTGAAATGAAATAATATTACTTACGTACTACAGAGTATGGAAGAAAATATTATTTCAAGCGAATATTGAACAAAAATAACATCCCTTACCTTGAAAAGAAGAGTATTCCAACTAGTATAGCGGGGATATTCTTGAAGAAAACCTTCATTATTTTTACGCTCAAAGCTTTCTAAAACTCGAAAGAAATATGCTCAATATTATAGAAGAAGAATTCTCTAATTCTGGTGTCATTTTCAATTCTAACTAAGCATCCTATTTATAGGAAAAAGGAAAGGATACTATTTGAATTTTAGAATCACGGACTGCACAGTGGGAAGGAAAAATTTTCACGGGCGTACTGGCTGATTTTGTATGATTTTACTGTGCACTGCATAGTAAAATACTATGCAGATAAAATAAAATATATTCTATTTTTTATAAAAAATAAAACTTATTATATATATATATATATATATATATATATATATATATATATATATATAATTACAATAGTAACCTCCCATGACAATTCTCAGTATTCTCCCCCATTTCAATTTTCTTCCGTGGGCCCCATATGTGGCCCCCACATGTGGCCCCACCTTTATTATATTAAATAATTTTCTACCGATTATTTTGAAAAATAGATAAATGGGGGTCCATAAAATAAGCAAAATTTAATTAAATACCTCATAAAAAATTCCCTTCAATATTTTTAACAACATTAATCATCATTATTATAATTCGGAATATTTAACAACTAGATCGTTCCCAGGAAAGAGGTGGCTTTTCAATAAGGAATTCTCCCTATAGGCGTGCAATTAGGTGACCAAACCTCTCCTCGACAGAACTTTCTAGACATCGTCAATTTTACAAATAATAATATGAATAACTGTATTGTCTCAATTATTGATTTAATAATATAAAATATTATGCAGATGATACTGTGATAATAATTGAATCAATAATATGAGAGATATGATGCAATAATTACTATAGCAATAATTGAGTATAACTGAGTGACTTCTCACGTAAGCATCAATAATCAATACCGTGTGCTACTATGCAACCACACGTATTACTGTACTTTTAACACCGGTTATTTTAATAGTTAACGGTAAAACTTTCGCCGTTATTTTCATAAAAAGATATTTATGTCGTTTTCTCATTCCGACAATACTTCCGTTGTGGGGTCCACCAATGATTGTGCCGTCGTATAAATATTCCCTATGAAAACGAATATTCTTCGACCAATTGAATATTATATAACAACTTGCTTACTTTATAAAATTTATAAATATTACCCACAACTATAACATTATTTCAAAATCACACCTTAATATTCAAAAATGATATTTATAGAAGAAAAAAAATTTATCTTTATTCTTAAAAGTTGGGGTCTTACATTTAAATACTTGCTTAATATAAAATAGAGTTTGAATACTTGCCTCAAGCGTAGTTTACCAAAGTATAGCTAATAAACACTTTTCGAACCCTATTATAACATAATTACGTATATAGGATATTCATTAGTTATGTACATTCGATGTGTAAGTTTATTATACACATATGATTCTAACTTAATTGTATAATCATATACGTAAGTCATTATGTACTTTACATACACCTAAAACAAAATTAGTTTGTAAGACTATGCAATCAAATAACATAGTTCCTTAATCATCCTTTGACTTAACGTTTAAAAGTTTATAAACACATCTCAAACATATGATTCTATTGCTAGTATACTTATTGATACTTTGAATACTGTGTTTAGACATGCATTATAGATTAAGACAACAATACAAACATGCATCACATCTCATATCACAAACAGATTAGACAGACAACACTACAGGGTGGCGCAGTTTTGCCCTGCTTAGGCTTAGGGACGACGCAGCTGCACTATCCTCTAGCCTGACCAGAGTTGAGCTTCTACTCTCCTGGTTTTAGTCCAATACATTAACAATTATCATGCACACATGCTAGAGGGCTTTACATACACGTATGACCATCCTAAGTCCACCTTTACTTGTCATGGTCTTATTTTGGGATTTCTAAGTAATTTAGGCCAAATAGGGTCATGGAATCACAATGCTTACTAGGTTAACCATATGTCCACATAAAGAGATCACATAATATGTACTACGCATGCTTATAAGTGTTCACTTCATTTATCCATAGCTAGCATCGTTTATCACTTTAAAACATGCTTAAACTCATGCTTGGTTAACTTTCATTACATCTAACACATAAGAGTCATGTTTAGAGACACAATGAACATAAACATGCCATCTTCAATATTCAGTAGTTAACTACTTACAAAAATGCAATTTAATTTGAAAATAAATCTGAGTTTACTTTTGAAATCATTTCAAACTTGAAGAATGAAATCTAAAACTTTTTTAAAACTCTTTTCATATATAGTTAGGTTATGTTTGCATACTCATAAGATCAGAACATACTCCATGTGGTATTTATAGATGTTAGTCTCAATATGTCAAATTTTCTTTGGAAAAGTCATTTAATTCAAAGCCTAAACAATTTGGTCGTGAACAAAGGAACTATAAATCATAACTTATGCTCATTTATGTTCAGAATTCAGTCGTATATGTATACTATCAAGCTCAGAATTTGCAGAACATGAGTTTAATTAAAATTCATCTTTGAAACTTTAAATTTTTGTTATAAAACTCCAAATAAACCATGTTGGACAATTCATACTCCATAAGAAGGTTTTATACCACATGTTATACTTCTTTTCATGCATGTATAGGTCATAATACCAAGTTATAAATAACACAGCATAACAAGAAACCAAAATCTGATTCTAGGGAATGGCGCAGCTGTGCTGCACCCTAGTATAAACTGGGCGCAGCTGCGCCCGTCCTGGACCAGAACTAGAAAGGTGCTCTGTTCTGCAGAATATCAACCCAACTTCAATTTCTTCAGTTTAAACATACTCAAGTTTATTATTAAAGGTTCTATATATGTAAACATACTTCGCAAACACTTTGGTAGCACAATTCCAAATTCAATTCACAAGAATTTAGTAGAATTTTCCATGATTTCCCAATTTTGGAATTAAGGATTGAAAGCAAGACTTTACCTTCTTAGAATCTTAGTTAGCCTAGTTTCTACCTTCTGCAATTGCTAGACTCCTCCTCAAACAAAAAACACTCACACTCTAATTCTTGGAATTTTACAGACAATTTACAACAACGTGAAATGAGAAATGTAGCTGCCTTATATAGAAGAATGCATGACCAGTTACTTGCTTTACACTAAAGTCTAAGTCTATGAGGTAGAAGAAGAACACAATGGTTATGGAAAGGTTGTTCAACCACCACTTCCCAGCCATTTGCATAACAATGATCACCTAGTTTAAGGTTATTGTTCACAGCTTGGTAGTTACGTAAAGGAGATATGGAACACTATTTGGGAACTGATTTTGGGACAATGCATTAAAAGCTTAACAACTTTATTAAAATTCTTAGTTTGGTTTCTTTAATTCCCAAAATGTAATTTTAATGTTTTAATGCTACTACACTATGAAAAATTAGGGGTTTAATATATACTCATATGATATAATCCATGTACATTGGGTCCACATAATTTAATATTTAATGCAAATAAAATAACGCAGTTAGGTATTATTGATCGGGTATTCCCATAGATATTATTATTACTCACATAACCATATTATGACACTATTCAATATTAAATGACCATTTTAAACATTTAATCTCTTTCCGAATTTCTGGAATACACAGTTAATTAATTAACTTTATATTAAAATGTCAAACATGATTTCGTTGTACTACTTTGTACTTCATGTCATTAAAATGTACTCTTATCATATGCATTTAATAATGTCACATATTATAATAATGTTCCATTTAATTTCTACAGTAATAACCAACCTTTCCCAAACTGGCCACTGTCGCAGTTGCGCCAGTTTGTAGTGCAGAGAGGGCGCAGCTACGCCGGTCCCTGGCAGCGTCAAACTGGTTTAGCTCTATGCCAATTCTGACCTCTACCATGATACTAGTTCCACATTACATGAATTAACTTCCATATTGGTAATATTACTAGTTAAAGAGTCTATCACTTCATACATGGAATTATACAGTTAAACATAATTAATTATTTCCCTTATTAAACCATTTCTCTTTTAATTCACTTAGTAAGTTTATTTGGCCTTCATTATGCCACACTAGGCAAATTCTCATAAGCTTTATATCAAGCTCTTCACCAATTTCACCACATTACTTTACTTTCATAGCGTTCAACGGTTAACTTAATTGAATAGGATTTCTATAAACAACACCAACAACAATATTTATTTATACTCAAATAAATACTCAACTTTCATTAATTTATTTATCAATAATATTTGAAAATTCTCAGGTATTACATCCTCCCTCCCTTATAAAAATTCCGTCGTCAGAATTGGTACAAAGTTACACAAATAGATGGGGATAATCCATTTGCATCTTATCTTCTAATTACCACATGGACTCCTTGGCGTCGTGGTTTCACCAAAGTACTTTTATAGAAGATATAACTTTATTTCTTAATGTATGTTCTTTCCTATCTAATATCTGGACAGGAATTTCTTCATACGCCAGATTCTTCTCCACTTGAATGGGCTCGTAGGAAATCACGTGTTTGTAGTCAGGCTTATACGGATGCAACAAAAAAATATGAAACACGTTGTGGATGTGTTCCAACTCAGGTGGTAATACAACTTTGTATGCCACTTCGCCCACTCACTTCAATATCTCAAATGGTCCTATGAACCTCAGACTTAATTTTCTGTCGAATCGTATCTTTCCCTTCCAGGGAGATACCTTTAAGAATACGTAACTTCTGACTTCAAAGTTGAGATCTTGACGATGTAAATCCGTGTATTTCTTCTGGCGATCCGGTGCAACTACTAGTCTAGCTCTTATCACTGTCACTACATCTGTGGTTTGTTATACTAACTTTGGTCCCAACATTAGTCGTTCTCCAACTTCATCCCAACATAATGGCGTTCGACATTTTTTCCCGTAAAGAGCTTCGTACGGTGGCATGCCTATGTTCAAATGATAACTATTGTTATATGCAAATTCCACTAGGGGTAGGTGGTCGTCCCAATTTCCCTTGAAGTCCATCATGCAAGTTTTAAGCATGTCCTCCAACTTTTGTATCGTTCACTCACTTTATCCGTCTGTCTACGGATGATAAGCATTACTCAACCTCAGCAGTGTTCCCATCCTTTCTTGTAAGCTTTTCCAGAATTTTGACGTGAAGCACGGATCTCAATTAGAGACAATTGACATCGGCACTCCATGTCATGAAACAATTTCCTTTACATATAGCCTTGTTAACTGATTCAAATTATATCTGATTTTGATCGATAGAGAATAAGTCGTCTTCATTAGTCGATCTACAATAACCCAAATGGCATCAAAACCTTTCTGCATAATTGGAAGTCCCACCACGAAGTCCATCATAATGTGCTGCCATTTCCACTATGGTATTTCCAATGGTTGAAGTAGACCACTCGGTCTCTGGTGCTCAGCTTTGACTCGTTGACAAGTAAGACATTTATTAACGCACTCTGCGATTTCTCGTTTCAAATTGGGCCACCAAAAATTTTGCCTCAAATCTCGGTACATCTTTGTGCCGCCTAGATGAACAAAATATGTCATATTGTGTGCCTCATGCAAAATTTTTTTCCTCAACTCGGTTATCGCTGGCACCCACACTCTCCCTTCGAATCTCAAAATACCTTCTTTATCCATTTTGAATCTCTCTTCTTCATTTTCTGTATTCCTCTTCTAGATTTTCTCGCACTCTTCATCTTTCTCTTGTGATTCCTTTACTCTGTCCAACAAGGTTGGACGAGCTTCCACTGCAAATAATTTTTCTTCAGACCTCTCCGGTCCCTTTACTTCTATATCCAATTTCTCTATTTCTCTTATTAACTCCTCTTGAGTTGTTAGTTGAAATAACTTCTCCCTTCCTTTCCTTCTTAGCACGTCGGCTACTACGTTTGCCTTTCCTGGGTGATAAAGAATATCGCAGTTATAATCCTTGATTAATTCTAACCACCTTCTTTGACGTATGTTCAACTCCTTCTATGTGAAGATATATTTTAGACTCTTGTGGTCCGTGTATATCTCACATTTCTCTCCGTACAAATAATATCTCCAAATCTTTAACTCAAAAACTACTACTGCTAACTCCAAGTCGTGAGTAGGGTATCATTTTTTGTAATCCTTTAGTTGTCGTGATGCATATGCAATGACCTTGTCATGCTGCATTAGCACACATCCAAGTCCTTTGTGCGACGCATCACTGTACACCACAAATCCTCCCATATCATCTGGTAATGATAATACAAGTGCTTTGCTTAGTCTCTTCTTCAACTCTTGAAAACTTTCTTCGCACTTGTCTGTCTACATGAACTTCAATGTCTTCCTCGTTAAATTGGTCAACGGGGTTGATATCTTAGAAAAATCCTAGATAAATCTTCGATAGTACCCAGCTAACCCTAAGAAACTTCTTACTTTAGTTGACGTCTTTGGTTGCTCCCAATTACTCACTGCTTCTATCTTTGCAGGGTCTACTAAATTCCATCCTTATCCACCATGTATCCTAAGAATTGAACCTTCTTCATCCAAAATTCACACTTGGAAAACTTTGCATACAACTTCTCCTTCCTTAGCGCCTCCAAAACCATCTTCAGATGTTCTGCGTGTTCTTCTTCTGTCTTTGAGTAGATCAAGATATTATCGATGAAAACTACTACGAATTTATCCAAGAATGGCTTGAAGACTCGGTTCATCAAGTCCATAAATGCTGCCGGAGCATTTGTCAACCCAAATGACATCACCAAAAATTTGAAATGTCCGTAACGACTTCAGAATGCCGTCTTTAATTTGTCCTCCTCCCGTACCTTCATTGGTGATAACCCGTCCATAGATCTATCTTCGAGAAACACTTCGCTCCCTTCAGTTGATCAAAAAGGTCTTCTATCCTTGGTAACGGATATCTATTCTTAATCGTTACTCTATTCAATTCTCGGTAATCGATACAGGGTCTCATTGATCCGTCCATCTTCTTTACAAACAACAATGGTGCTCCCCAAGGAGACACACTCGGTCGAGTGTAACCCTTATCTAGTAACTTACAATTGTGTCATCAATTCCTTCATTTCTACTGGCGTCATTCGATATGGGGCTTTTAAAATTGGTGCAGTTCCCGGTGCTAAGTCTATTACGAATTTGATTTATCTATCTGGCAGAAGACCAGGCAGATCATCTGAAAATACATCTTGGAATTCTCTCACTATGGATATATCCTTAATTTCTATTCCCTTTTTCCGAGTATCAACAATGTAAGCTAAATAACCTACACATCATTTTCTTAACAATTTCTTGGCCTGCATCATCGTAAGACAACACGATTGCTTAAGCGATGAGCTACCATAAAACACTACCTTAGACTTATTCGGAGTCTGAAGGTTTACACTTTTATTTTGACAATCAATTACAGCCGCATGGTTATACAACCAATCCATTCCCAAAAATACATCTGACTCTCCCAATCTTATCGGGATCAAGTCTACGCTTAATTCATGATTTCTAACGTTTCCACGACAATTTCGTTAAACATATTCTATAGGGATTACTTCCTTATTTGCAACTTCTATGTTTAGAGGACTTCCTAATCATTCTCGGGGTAATTTAAGTCGACTAGCAAATTCTTTAGATACAAAAGACTAGGTGACACCCAAATCAAATAATATATATGTATTTATATTATTGATCGGGATAATACCTGACACAACGTCCTCTGCAACTACTGTGTCCTGGACAGTCATGTTAAAGGGCCTGGCAGTTGGGCGGTTAGATGGTGTCGGTCCGCCAATCATCAGTTTGTTGCTTCCTCTTTGCTTGTTGATTCCTCCACCGCTCCCTTTCTTTGGGCAATCTTTAATTAGGTGGTCTGCCGAGCCACAAGAGAAACAACCTTTGATCTTCTTGGGCTTCGGGCAGTTAGGTGAAATGTGCTCTTCTTGGCCGCAGTTGTAACAAGTACTACATCCTTTCTAGCACTCGCCCTGGTGATTCATCCCACACTTTGGGCATCCCTCTGCCCTCTTGCAAAACTCTCCACCAAACTTCCCCACTTGATTGTTGTGATTTTTGTTGTTGTTGTTTTTCTCCCACTTCGTCTTTCCTAAATTACTTTCCTCGCTGCTACTTCCTCCACGGCTATCTCCTCCCATGTTCTTACCCTTCTTTCCTTGTTATACAAAGTCAAAACTTCACTACCTCCTTCTGTAATAATGGCCTTCTCCAGCAATGTCGCCAAAAAATCGATCTGAAGAGCTTACACCTAGTTAAACAACCAAGGTTTCAGCCCTTGCTCAAAACGTCTAGCTTTCCTCTCTTCACCTCATACTTGGTGTTCTGCAAACTGGGCTAGCTCATTGAACTTAGCTGCATATTGTGCCACCGTCATATCTTCATGCTTTTTGGGAAATAATTCTCGAAAAAATAAGGTCTTAAATGTCTCACATGTTATTATCCCTCCTCCTGCTCTTTTCTAATTCGCCTCCCACCAGTAATTCGCCTTACCCCTCATTATGTAAGTAGCAAGCACCATCTTCTAGTCTTCACCCACACGAGCGATGGTGAAGGCCTTCTCTATCTCTTTGATCCATGTCTGAGCCACGATCGGTTCGGTAGTACCTACGAATTCCGGAGGTCCTACACTCTTAAAGTTCTTAAAGTTTGTGACTGGACCCGCTTGGGGATTGGGTGGTACTGGTTCATTTCTTCCCCTAAGAGCCTCCCCTAATTAATTTAATAGCCTTTGTATAGGGTCTACTTGTCCTCTCTCATCATTGACCGACTCTTCTGGTGCGGTTGGTCTATGTCTGGGCGGCGTTTTTCTACATCAAAAAATTTTCATTTTTATTATCTAATTATATTACTTAAACATTTCTCAAATGAAAAATGAATAAGATTTTATAACGCGTTTCTGAAATAAGATCATTTATATTCATATGCCAAATCATTACATCACATGATTATCCCTATTATACTTCTATAAATGTTAACACATTTCCCCTAATATCACAAAAGATGGGGACAAATACTAGCATACTACCCCTCTAACATTTTTCAAAAGTTTGGGGTTTACATAACTATCCCATAATTCATACAAAAGATTGGGATTACAACAACAGATCATAAATGGCTACAACTATTACTACTAATTTACTAACACCTAGACCTCAATCTAACATTCTGCGCTCCACAGCGCTATTGTACTCCTTCTAAGTTATGCGTGCCACCAAATCTCAGCTTATAGTGTGTCGGGTCTGTCCCTGCTCCGCTGGGCAATGATATACCCTATCAATAAGCCTTTCCATGGTCGTGCGCAAAGCATAGCCTATCTTGTTCATTTTCCTCCTCTTAAATCTCACCTCATCTTCTAAATCATTAGCCCTATCATTGGCTTCCTCCCACTTCTCCACAAAATGAATCCTCTCCATCACTTCCATCTCTAGCTGTTTACGGAGAGCCTCCATCTCAGCCTTCTCGCTATGCTCCCTCTGTTCAGACTCCTCTAGCTTACCTTCCAATTCCACATTCCTAGCTATTGAACGGTGAAAAAGAGTACCTATATGTACTCCCACTTCCTTGCGATACACAAGTTCTACTTCCAACTCCTGCATCTTCAACTTCCTCTGGTGGTTCTCGTCCCTTAATTTCTGGAACTCAGACTCCCTCTCTTGAGCCTGAGCCTCCAGCTCCTCGACTCTACATCCTAACTCCAAGATTTGTTCCTCATAGTCACCTAGCATCTGATCCTCAAATGCATTCTCATTAGGATCTTCTGCAGGTTCATCCTACATGGGTTCCTCCTCTGGATCCGACTCTATGGGAAATGGCTCCGTCTCCTCCTCCTAATCATCATCATCAATAGGAGCCACTACCGAAATGGGCTCACCTATCAATGGTGCCTCAAACACCACGTGTATATCATGGGGCTCCTCCTCTACTACTCGGCTAAGTCCTTCCAAGTTCGTCATCCTAAAACCACAAATACAAGATAAGCAAACAACAACTCCATGAGGATGTTAAATAAAACGTAAGCTCATTGTATATAATGAAATTATATTCCATAACACACTAAGTCTCTTCCTAGGAAAACTCTACATGAGTTTCATCCTTTCCAATCTTCTAAGTTCTCCTAAGTTATAATCTTAGGACTCTCACTCCTAAGGTTTATAACTACAGCTCTAATACCAACCTGTGACGCCCCCAAATTCTAACCACTTAGGTCTTGAATTCGGTGTATCACGTACTACAGATCTAATGACTAAATGTTGGTCAATTTCGCAATCGATAAAACACGCGCAAGCATATGTGGTCCACAAGTAATATATGATAAGTAGAGTGTCGTACCCACAAGGACGAAGTAGTCATGTACTAAAGTATGTTCAATAATGTCTTATCTAAACAAGTAATTAGAAATGGTGTGTTAAACTATGTGATTAAAACTATAGAAATAAGAGATTGGGTTGTACAAGGAAGTCAAGCTAGGATTACAATTCCCCTAATGTGTCACCTAATCTCCTAACTCTCCACATTACAAACGAATCAAGGAATGGTCAATTGAGAACAGTAGCTACACATAAACGTCTGTCGAGTATCAAATGTACATCCCTAACTAGATGAATCACAATATTTCTATGGAAAAAATAACTAAACTATGGTTAATAAGCTTAATCTCAAGGGCTACACAAGGCTAATAGAGATATGTCTATCCTATCAAGTAATTTATGCACACATTCCCATAGGCATGGTCATAACAAGTGTTCTTGTATTTAAGAGCTAGACATTAATATCCATTTTTCAATATCCATTAACATCTATATCAATTTCTTTGTCAAGCAATCAATCAATAAGCATGAAATACAAGAACCCATTCCAAAATGATTCATTAATATAAATAGGAGAGAAAGTTAATTATGTTATACAATAGGTCACATTGCAATCCTAGAAATGGAATTAGTTCATGACTATTGTACTAATACACATTTCCAAAGTATTCAACATGCTCATAAATACACTATTGAATGAAAGATTTTAAATAAGAAAACTCCTGTAGTGAAGTTTTTTATCTCCAAGTTTTCTCTTCTCTGTGTAGAATCTGAGCTGTGAAGGATGCAATGGACTTTTCTTCCTTGAAGAACAGCTTCTTTCTCTTCTAAGCTAATTAAACTTAAAAACCTATTCGATACTCTGTAAATAATAACTGATGGCGGCTACTCTGTCTGAATATTAATTTCTCATATTTTAGGTCATTAAAAGCAAGTCTCTGCCTGGACATTGGAGGTGGCACTACAGCACGGATAGTATGCTATGGGATGGCGTTGTAATGACCGAGAAAATCGGATTTATTGTAAAATAATTTTATTTAATTAAATAATGAATAAAATTATAGTATATGTTATTATTATGTGTTAGTAAGATGAAGGTTGTTCTATAACCTAAATGTATCGGAATATCGTAGTATTCTGGCTACGTGAAGGAATTAAAGTGTTTGAATTTCCAAGACGAAACTAAAAGCTTTTCGAATTTTTTTTTGAAAAAATACTATTCATCAATTTTTGCTCGGGAATTATTTTTGAACTGCCAAGAAATACGTAACGATAGAATAATAATGAATGATGGCATACGTAATAATATTTCAGTTATGACAAACACAGTTTTTCGCTTGCGTACTAAGTTTGAGAATGTTAAGGAACGTAAGGATTTGAATAAATGATGATCGTATAATAGCAAATATTATACGAAGCAAAGAATACAAGTATGATACCAAGTATTATACTAGTATACAAAGAATGACATAATGTATTTAACGAATGATTATACGACTAAGTATACGCGAAGAATACGTAGACTATACGTTAAAAGGCTTTAAGCTAATTGTAATGTACTAATAGAATTAGAGTAGGATTTGTGTATTAATTGGGAAAGCCCAAGTGCAAACTTGTTAAGGCCCAGTGATGTGAAATGCAAGCCCAACGTTAGGCCCAAAGTAATTAAACCTAAAGCCCAAACCAAGAACCAGACCCGTAGATCGAACCGATGAGTCAATGGGTAAGAAAACCCATGGGGCAACCCATATGGGCCCCATAGGTGAGTCATGGCTGGCCATGTGTGGTGGCCAAGCAAGAGATAAGTTTTGTGGAGGCCGAGTAATGAATAGTAAGGAGGTGATGAAAGGAGGTGGAATGGCCTAAATGACCATAATACCCTAACTTTGTAATTCCTATAAATAGAGAGCTAGATAATTCATTTGTTGCTTGTTCAAAAACACCAACATCCTAGATTATTGAGAGAAAAGTAAGAGCTAGAGCTTTGAAAATTCAAGAAGAAAAGAAGAAGAACCAAGCTTGATCATCAAGGGTAAGAACCTCTAGACCATTAATCTTCCTCGCATCAATTGTAGCTTGATAGAGAAGTGATGGTTGGTGGAGTATGTATTATAAGAAGTGATAAGGATGGCTAATTAATGGACTTAAACCTTAATAAGCCATATACAAGTGAATCATAATTATCTAAGTTATGGACTAATAAAGAACATTGAAGAATTTATCATGTATATGATTTAATGAAATATGTTTGGTTAGGACGTTAGAATGATGAGATGAATCCATTTTGAACGGTGTAAAAACCTAAAGTAACGAAGTTATGACAAAATTTACGAGATTAGACGATAATCGTCGAAATCAAGAAATTTTCGGATTAAAAGTCAAAAGTCACCATTGAACTCAGAAACGTTGGTTTTCGATGGGGAATAGTCTAAGTTTACATTTTAGAGTTGCGGACTTGAAAATGACCAAATTCTGACTTGGAACGAAGAAACGAGCTTTAAACGTTCACGAACGTTTAACGAATGCTCAATAAGGAACTAATCGGTGAATTCTGAGTTAAAAGATTCAAAAATGAAAAATTTTCTAATGAAATCATAAAGCATGTGATTTGTGAGCTAATGACTTTTGAACAAGCCAATTCGAACTTAGGATGAATAAGTTATGAGCCCAGAAAATTCACACCAGAAATCAAACTGTCAAAATTTCCTGAGGCTCAGGGTCTGCGCCGTAGCGCGGGCCAAGGAGGAAAAGCCGGCGCCGCAGCGCCAGGCCAACCCATGAGACACTAGCAAAGGCTTTGGCACCACAGCGCCGAGGTCGAGGTAGAGGTACTGTAAACCCATGCAGCAGCGCGAGTTGTATGAAGAAAGCTGGCGCCGCAACGCCAGCAGTAAAACAGAGTCAATAAGGAATTAATATGAACGTAATGCATGTAGAAGTTAATTTAAAGCAAATTATAACTTTAGTTAACTTAAAGTAACATCCTTAAGGAAGATTAAACGTTAAGAATGACAACTAAAAGTTGACGAACGATTACTAGAATGTAAATACAAGGTAATACTATAAACTGTAACGAACGTTAACCAATCTAAGGAATGATTAGATTGAGAAGAAGGGTAAGATATAGTAGTAGCCATACTTAATTATATATGACCTAATGTGGTATGTTATGTGATCATGTATTGTAGAATCCTTAAAGACTCAAAGGAAATGTATAATTACTGTAGAAGACGCTGAAGGTAAGTATTCTGACCCTTGTCTAAATTCTCTTGGACGAGCTTTGGAATTCATGTATCTTACGCATAAATTGATGTATAATGGAGTCGAAGCCAATTCCTTCGGCTAAACTTAATGTGTTTTGTGGATTTCTTTACAATCTATCAAACCATTGTCAATGTTGCTATCTTTTGCCAAACTTTTTTGGTATTGATTTCAAAGAAAGACTGAGAATGATAAACAAATGTTTTGTCGTCAAACGATAGGCACGTGCGGTTGCCAAAACTTAAACGTAGATACATTTAAAGAAAGTAGTATTGTACAACATAGAGTACTATATATTGATCACCTAGACGTGCTTGTAAGATATATCGGACTTACGGACTTGGTGTCGGGTTGTCCTTTTCAAAGAAAGAATAAGATGCTCAAGGTCTTGGACCAATATTGATGTTTAATGAATGTTGTTCATTGTGAAACATTTTAAAGAAAAGATAAGTGTTATTTTGAATTATTGATAGTAATTCATAACTATTGATTCAGTTATAGAAGATATACGATTTATATGATTCAAGCCTATTGTTTAAATGAAATTGTCATACTTGCTGAGCTAGTTATGCTCACTCTTGCTTGAACCATATGAATGTAGCTAAGACCGAACGGACTGAAGGATCCGGTAAAGATAAAGGAAAGGCTAAGGTAGACAACTAGACTGTTTTTGTAATAGTATTGTATGGATGTTGTAATAATTTGATATTATGACAAGAACACATGTAATGGTTATAAAGAACATGTGAATGGTAATATTATTTTGGAATATATAGAAGACATATTCACCCTTTTGAGGCATTTTAATTGAATGTATGTGTGAACTGTAGCACCGTATAGCACCATCTGTCGGGTTGGAAGATACCCGGATTTTGGGGTGTCACAGGTTGGTATCAAAGTTGTAGGTTATAAAACTTAAGGGGGGAAACGAACCTTACGCCATAACCTTAAGAAAAGTTAAAGAAGTAAAAGATGAAGTTAACCCTAAATATGCATTAAAAATGATATGTGTTTTTATTATTCTACTGACGTGTACTAATCAAACTAAATTATTTTGTTGTAGATGTTAGGAAATAATGAGATGTATAGGGATATACATGTTATTAGCGAGGAGTCCGTAAATCAAGTAGAGATCTTACCGACCCTTATAGCAGAAGAGCCAGAAGTGGTTGTAGTCGAGTTTGGAGACTCGAGAAACTTAGACCTCATGTGTTTATTTGATGGCATGTCGGAGGAGGAGGAGGTGGAGGTGGTGTCTTTTAACACCATAGCACCTGCAGAAGAGATGACTCCAGGGGAGTTAATGAACGCACTGTTCATGACAATATTGGATAGAAATATCCAGTTAGGGAAGGAGGTGAGAGAGCTGAAGAAGGAGGTCCAGGAAATCCTGGAGGATAAGAAGAGCATGGAATCAATGTGGGAGGAAGAGCACGACCAGAGAGTTTTGGCGAAGGATAAGGTTCATGAACTGAAACAAGAGGTCTTTGAGCTCAGGCAGGAGCTAAAGACCAAGAAGCAAAAGATTGGTACAATCTCCTATATACATAAGAGGTCGCATGCGAATTTTCAGCAACAAATGGCTGGGTTTCCAATAGAGGAAGGGCAGACTCGGTATACCATCAACTGAGATATTATAGCCGGTCTTGCCAATGCGGATTATGAGATAGCCATAAGGAAAATGTAACCTAGTGAGTAGCTAGAGTAGAGTTAGATATGTAAACATGATGTATCTAGTAGTGACATAAAACCCTCTTTTGTATATCAAAGGGTAGTCTTTTGTAAATCCCAATTTTTGAAAAGTAATTACGGGAAAGTAATGTAATCAGCTAAGGTTGTGTAATGATGAATGATGTAGTATTATAGTACAAGAAGCAAATTAATATAAGCCTTTTATAGAACATATTATGCAATGAGTGTGACAACCCAAGAATTTAGAAAATTATTAAAATCTTAAATGATGGATTAAAGGTTAAATAATAAACCTAGACAGAAAATAAGTGAATGGATTTAAGATTTCCGAGAAGGAATTTTGTGAATTTAAAATTTTTATAATGAATTATTCAGGATTAAGGGTATAAGTGAATAATTATCTGGATTTATGTGTACATTTTGTGGTATAAGGGTCAAGTGTTGACCAGATAACCTATATCAATGGCAAACCCTAATATTATATTAAGAATGTCAACGTTCAGTTAGAAAATTCTTACTATTTATAAGAAACCCTATAAACCGTTTCTTGAAACCCTAATTTCAGTTTCGGGAATCCGAAACTCTAATTCGGAATTTAAAAACCCTAAATTGAGAATTTAAAGGTACATATTTATTATTATAGACTTAATTAGGGAAACTCTAATAATTAATTAGAAAACCCTAATTTCAAAGTTTAAAACCCTAATTGTTCCGTTTGAAACCCTAATATACAATTATGGACCTAATTGCTAAATTAGCAGTTTTAATTAGGAAATATTAATCCTAATTAGCAAGATTGAATTTATGATTAGGAAATTTTAATATAATTATAGAATCCTAATTATAATTTAGAAATATTAATTTTCTATTTTGAAAATCTAAATTAGAAATTCTAGAAATTTGATTTTTTAAAACCTTAAGGGTTAAACCCTAAACCCTAAGGGTTTGGACAATTGTCAAGTATGCCATTAAAATTGGAAATCAAATAACCGAAATACCATTTTCTTAAACGTTAAGTAAAAGATTTTGCAATCTTGGTGAGTCATCACTCTATGTTTATCCCATGTGTGTAATATCTTGCCAAATCTGATATTCGGTTGCCACCTTGCAACATTACATACATTGAATCTAAAATCAAAGATAAAAGTTAAGTAAAATATTTACTTTACTTTTCATATTATCCTAGACCTTCTCTCTCTATATTTTCGAAATCTTAAGAGAGTATGAGACCAAAAGATAAAACAATATCAGTTCATAGCTTTCCAAGAATAGCAACAAGGATCAGATTCAAGATCAAGCATTAGAAAGGTATAAAAAACCCAAACTTTTTAGATCTTCAAGATTGTAGTTAATGTTGTTGTTTGTTGGTTAGATATGTGTTAGATGGTGTCATATAGTGATCTGGGTTGTTGGATCATGAATCCATAACATCTAGAGGCACGATTTTGAAGTTTTTAGAAATCTAGAAAAAGTTAGAAAAGTGGCCTGACAGCCATATGTCAGGGCCTCTAGATTCTTCTGTGTTAATGACTTATGGTGTTTGAAGTTTTATATGTGTAGTATGCCATGTAGGCTTTAATCTGGAACTGGAATCAAGGTCATATCATATCTAGATTTTATGTTATAAGGAATCAAACCTCGTTGACCGTTCACAAAATCGGTTTCTGGGCAGCCCAGATTTTCCCAGAAAAGTCTGACAGTGTTTTACAGAGCTCTGATCTTGCTGTTGTTCGCTATTTTGGCCAAGTTGTTGTTTTGTTGTTGTATCCTTTCATGAGAACTACACATCTATGCTTTTATATTACTCAGATCATGTATATAATCAAAGATATAAAGGGTCAAACATAGGTTGACCAAACTGCTCAAGAATATTTCTGGAAAACCCAGAAATGTTCAAGAACAGTTTTTCTGGCCTACGTTGATGGGTCCAGATCTCGCGTTGGTGATGTTGTTGAGTTGATCTAGTGAATTATTTGTGTTCCTTGACACCAAGACTACATGTCTGAACCTTTATATCACTCAAAACAGACCCATGATGTACGTTATAAGGATTGGAAAGTAGGTATCTCGACTGTTCTTCAATTCTGAAAAACCCAGAAATAGCGAAATGTCGAGCTTAGATCTCTCTGATATGTTGTGTGATGGCCATGAAACTTGATTTCGGTTGTAATATTACATGGATACTACAATCTTGAAACTTTAGCAGCCTAGAAATCTTAATAGCAAAGAATTTAAACCCGGTCAAACCCCCTAACTTTTTAACTGACTATGAGTTTCTGGGTTTCCTCAAGAACACCTATAGCGACAGTTTCGTCGCTATATGACCCTTTAGTGACATTTAATTTCAGAAATTAATTATTTTAAAAAATAAATTGAAATAAATAGTTTTTAATGATGAAAAATACAAAATAAATTCCTAAAAAATATTATAAATTCTAAAAATTAGTTTTTAATAATTTTGAATATATTTCATTAATATTTAATATTTTTGGAATATTAAGGGTATTTAATTTATTTATTTATAATATTAAATAAATTATTTCAAAATGTTTTTAATACTTGAAAATTCATGAAAAATTATATTATGGTATAAGAAAATATTTTAAGTTGTTTTTAATGACTTTTAATATTTTGTGAAGAATTTCATTAATTAATTAATATTAATGGTGATTAATTTATTTGATAAATATATTAAATAAATTATAGAAAAATAGAATTAATGCTTTAAAATTTATATAAAAATGATTTAAGTGTTATAAAAATATTTTAAGTTGTAAAATATAACTTTTGATATTTTGTCATGAAAAACATTAATATTTAATATTAATGGCAATTAACGAATAATGAATTTAATTGTTTAAAAATTATATAAATATGATTTTAAGGTATTAAAAATACTTTGATACATTATAAATATATTATAATATTATGTTATGATTTTCATTAATATTTAGTAATAAATAAATATTAATGATAAAGGAATTATGTGGTATTTAATTCTTATAAATACGTTATTAATGATTGAAAAATTAATATAAATGATAATAATTATGTGAAAATTATTATGAAACTTGGAAAATTATTTTGACTGATAATAAAATTATCTAAGATAATTGTTAAGTGTTTAGGCAGAGTTTAATTGAACTTAAACTCGATATTTATCCGACTAGGCCGTTGGGATGTCAGAATAGTACCGAACTCAACTCAGACTGAAATAGTTTGACTTGATACTAGGTCTTATGTGTATCATAGACTGATAGAATTATGTGATAACGTGTTTAGGTTATTTTATAATTGTGATGATATTATTCTAATTTGTAGATCGATATTATTTATATTAGATTTTTAGTCAAAGCTAAATAGATTGTGTAACGGTAAACATCGGAACATGCAAGTTTTTCTTAACTCGGCCTCGAGTTGTTTATTCGAATATGCTTATGGTTAATCATTGTTAATTACTATGTCAATGAATTATTGAATCGTACTTTGTGCATATTGCATGTATTCATCATGTATAAAAGGCTGATCACCTTCATTATCATTCGATCTAGATATAATTGATATGTTCATATTCAATGTTCGTTCAGCTATGATAGTTTGTTCATGCTGGTTCACAATTATATTGTAGAACTTTAGTCATCTTATTGTTCAATTCTTTCTATCATGATATATCTTTAATTTATTAAACTTAAACTTGCTGGGCAAACTTATTGCTCACCCTTACTATATCATGATTAACATTGCAGATTAAGACGAATACGTCGGATATAGGAAAGGAAAAAGCCAAGTTCAGCTTGGGACTATGTGTACAGCTAAATTGTAATAGTATAGTATGATAATAACATTATATGTTAGATAGTTTATGAATTGTGTATAAATAATTTATGTTTATATCTTCCGCAATAGTTATAGAATGATTGTACTAGATCCGCGATGATTTAGGACCCGAATTTGGGGCTCTCACTGTTGGTATCAGAGCTGTAGGTTATAAACCTTAGGTAGGGTTACCTGAGACTAATAACAGCAGTAATTAGGATAAGTACTAACTCAATTAGAGTTAGTGAGTCGGTAAGATTTAAAGACGAATCTCGATGGGTTATAAAAGATACCGAGTCCACTAACTCTGATAATAAAGTTGAACAGTAGTGATGAATAGATAGAGTCTAAAAGACTAAAAGTACAAGGACAGAAGATTGTAAAACAAAACGATCATAGTATAGAAATGAATCATAATATATACGATGAGATCACCCCGTGATCTAATAAAGTTCTAACAGGGAAAAGAATCAATCTAATGATTGAAAAGTTTACAGCAAGAGTATTGTGTATCCATTATACTATGAATTGGTATAAATTCAGGAAAGGATTATAAATACAGATTAAATAAAATTCGTATTGAGAATGGAGTTAAGATTAGGTAGGGATTTCAATTGAGGACTCATGTCAGCAGCTAAGTTGTATGATTCCTTGTTATGGACGGGGAATTGTACTTGGTGTAAAAACCACTTAGCTTTTGGTACTGATAATCATTGAAATGTCCGTGTCGCGCTATTTGTTATATACCTATTGAGAATGTGATTCTTTTCTCAGGTGTATAACAGATAGGTAGGGTATAGTTAGAGAATATAAGGTTAAGTACGAGTTCTTAAAACTCATACTTATGGTACGTTCGTGACTCGTATTTATATGAAATATTTATGAACCCCTCAGCAAATGGACGTTAAAGGTCTGACTAGGGCAAGTTCTTAAACTCATATGATTGTGGAAAGTTCCTGAACTCATGAGTGTGGTTTGACAAAGTAGGAATAGATATGTGTGAATGGAAAATTGAGGATAATAGGAATAGATAGATTGATTAAGCAACTGATCATTAGTGAAGACATAGGTTTTTTCCAAATCTTCTAGTAATGATAGACTTTGAAATTTTTGACATCAAGCTAAATACGCACTATATGTTTTTGAAAATGAATTTTTATTTTCAACTCTTGATGACCATTGTGTATGAGTGGACTTCGGGCCACCGACACATCGTTACCTGTTGAGATAATAAAACGGATTTCCAATGATTTTTGAACGGTTTACAGTATAGTCTATGCTATTTGTTTCGACTAGACGATAATAATTTGAAATATCAAAATATATTTTTATTTATCACTTATGTACCATGTAACCTGGTGCAGGGATGATAAAAAGTTGATGGAGTTGTAATACAGAAATACTTAGTGTTGAATTTGATCTAAAATCGTTATTCCACTATTGTATGATTTGATAACCAGGGATTTCGAATAATCTGAATTTTTCGAATAATTTTATTTATTTAATATTAATATTGATTATCAATTTTGTGACAAGTATCTGTGATACGAGTCTCAAGAAGTAGTCAATTTGTGTATTGACTAAGAAAATAAGAGTAGAGTTGTGCTTAACAAATTTAGAAACCCTAACCCTATGTTCGGATAGGGATTCGATAGAAAATATAATTAAAATAATTGTATCGATGAGTACGTGTTTGTACTATTTAGAATTATTGACCAATTATTGATCGGATAGGGTACAATATTAGTAAACCTTAATAAGGGAATAAAAACCTTAATCTCAAGAGTAGAAACCCTAACGCGTAGTTAGGAACCTTAATTGAATGCCAGGAAAACCTAATTTTTATTTCGAGAATTCTAAACCCTAATTAGAAAACCTTAATCCTAATTAGTAAGCCCTAAAGTGATTAATAAACTTTAATGTGTTTAGTAACCTTTAATATAATTATGAAACACTAATTATATTTTTTGAATCTTAATTTTCTATTTTAAAAACTCTAATTAGAAAATCCTAAAAAGTAATGTTGTAAAACTTAAGGATTAAAACCTTAGGGTTAAACCCTAAGGGTTGAGTCAATTGACTAGAATGCCATTAAAATTTTATGACCAATGACCAAAATGCCCTTTTTGGATTTTTATTAGGTAACTTGCATATCTTGCCAAATCAAGAGTTGGTGACCAACTATTGTTGACTTTGTGACTCAAATCTCAATAACTCAGCCAATTCTTGACAGCTAGGCTAGCAAAATACATTGCATCCAAGTATACATATAGATTAAGAAAGAGAAAGTGTACTAAATTTGGTCATTTGCACTCAAGCTCCCAACAACTCTCTCTCTCTCTCTCTCCAAAACCTCCGAATTTCTTAAGTGAATCAATCACTAGATAACCTCTTAGAACACCTAGATCAGATTTGAAGAGCTAAGATCAAAGATTGGATAAGAAAAGGTATAACCCTAACTCACCATTTGATCTTGCATGCTAAGAAAATATTTGTGTTTATGTGTTTAGATTCATGCTAGAGGATGTTATATGATGATCCATGATGATACATCATAGATCTATAGCATCAAAAGGCTTTAAAATGGAGTTTTTGAAAAACTGTTCTTGAACCCTAAAGTCGTCTGACAAGCTAATGTCAGTAGCCGTAGATCTCTGTATGTTTAAGATTTTTGTTGTTTTAACAGCCATTGCATGTCTAGATCGCAAGTTATTAACGGTCAAAACTCGTTGACCGAGATTGACAGGGTGATTTCTGGGTAACCCAGAAATCGTAAACTCGTGTCTAACAACCTTTTGCAAGGCCCGTATCTGTCAGGTTATAAGAGGTTTGATTTTATTGTTATATGCATGTTGTAGACTGTAATATGGACTCTAGATCCATGGCTTTAGATCGTTTAAATAATCAACAAATCGAACAGAGTGGACGGTCAAACTAGGCTATCCGGTCACGAAGCTGTTTTATGGAAATTCCAAAAATTGTTAGAAGAAGCCCTCTGACAAGGTTTGACCGAACCATAACTCGTGATTCTGTTATAGTCGAACTGAAATCATGATATGTAGTTCTTCCTTGACATGTGTACTAGAGGTGTGGACCTTAAGAACATCAAATTGATGGTCAGATCATGGAGATAATCGAGCCTCAATATGGCATGTTGAAACTGCATGGGTTTCTGGGTTACCCAGAAAACCAAGAAACACTCTGACAGTAACTTTGGAGAATCAGATCTCTTTGTTGAGTTGTTGTATGACCTAGATTGTTGATGTTAATTGTAGTACTACATGTATACTCTAAGATCTAAGTTTTAGATTGGACAGAAACAAGATAGGTAAAAACTTAAACGTGGTCAAACGTTGACCCTTGAACACTGATTGTCAGTGTTCTTGAGGCTCAAGAACACCTACAGCGACAGAAAGTGTCGCTATAGCCAATAACGACGGTTTTGAATATTTTTAATTTCTTATTTTCTGGAAATTAATTAAAAATAGAAAATAAATTCTAAAAATTACAAAAATGGTTATAAAAATTATTTAAAAATTTTGAAAAATAACTTTTAATTATTTGGGATATTTTTCATTAATATTTATAATTATTTGAATATTAATAATATTTAATTTATTTAATTAGTGTATTAAATAAATTAGAGAAGAATAATTTTAATATTATAAAAATTATTTTAAATAAGAATAAAGTGTTTAGAAATATTTTGAGTTATAAACTGTAACTTTTAATTTTTTGAGTAATTTTCATTAATAATTTAATATTAATGATAATAGATTTATTTAATTATTATATTAAATAAATGAATTAAAAATGGTTTTATTGATTTTAAAATCATTTAAAAATGAGAAAAATGATTTAAAAATATTTTAAGTTATAATTAATGAGTATTAACATTTTTATGATAAATTCATTAATATTTAAATATTAATGGTAATGGTTTAAAAATGATTTCAATTATTTTAAAAATCATTTAAGTATAATATTGGTGATTTAAAAATATTTTAAGTTATTAATAATAACTTTAATATTTTGACAAGTAGTCATTAATATTTTAATATTATTAAATATTAATGATGATGAAATTAATTAGTATTTAAATCATTTAAAAATGATTATATTGTTTGAAAAAATTATTATAAATTATAATAATTGTTTAAAAATTATTAAAAGCTTCCAAAAAATATTATAAATGATATATGATTTATCTAAAATAATATTGAAGCTTTGAGACCTAGTTTAAGTGGCAATAAATGTGTACATTATCGGATAAGGTGACCAAGACACTGAGAATAGACCGAAGTCCAACCAGACCAAACTAGTTAGACTTGATAAGTGTTTATATAGGTTATAAACACTGATATGACTATATGGTAATGTGCCTAGGAGAAAGATTGACTATAAATTACAGTGATACATATTATGATTTATTGTTCTAATTGTGAGATAGATATTATGATTATAGGTCTTGTGAACGCAGATAAATATATTGTGTAGCAGTAATCAATAGAGAAGGCAAGTTTTCTTAACGCAACCTTGAGTTATACTTTTAAATATTATGGTGGTTAATTATTGCTGATTATACAACGTCTGAGAATTATTGTTGATTATTTGCAGTTAGTGCATGTTTATAAATTCACATTGAATTATTGATTTTGAAAATATGATTGGGGAATAACTGTTATTGGTTATTCACATCCGTAGAAGTTATTATTGATTCTAAATAGTACAGTTGATTTCTGTCTATTGTAGAATCGTGTTGAGCAATGTCTTAGCTAATTATTCTGGCTAGACGAACATTTGTTAGAACTTGATAGGTTCGAGAAGAGAATTTAATTATTATTGACAGATCGATGCCAATTATTTTGGCTAGATCGAGAAGTGATTAGATATTAAAATCATTGTATTTCATTGTTATAAATCAAACTCTGATTATAAGACTGAGAAGAACAACCATTTATACAAAGGGAACATTTTTGGTCGTATATTCGGCCTTTGCGCGCGTGTAAGTATTATGCATAATATAGGATACAAGGAGTTGGCCGCTCTAAGTACTTGCAGAGGGGTATAATTAAATCTATATGGTTATCTAATACACCTAGTATATCAAAGTCAAATCTTTGATAGTTACTCGAGAAGAAAAGTTCAAGATCCAATGGATCACTCAGCATAAATTCTAGAAAATATTTCCATCTTGTTGTTTGGGTATATCAAAGTAAATCTTTGATAGTTACTCGAGAATAGAATTTTAAGATCATTTAAGATCATTCAGTATAAACTCTGGAGAATATTTCTAAATTATTATTCAATTGAATGTTGTAGAAACTTTAAAAGCATTGTATTCTTTCATTATTGTGTTGCATAGGGTGCGAGAAGATTGGTTAGAGAAGAATAAATTGTTCAGCTATTTCAAAGTTCCCTGAACTTTGGTGTTATTCTATCAAATTAGATAGTTTGTTATTCTTGTTTCTTATACATTCGTTGTACGTCTTAACTTGCGGGGCAAATTTGTTGCTCACCCTTGCTAAATAAAATATTTTAGCTAAGGAAGAAGTGGCATGAGGTGCTGTGACGAACAAGGGCAAAGGCAAAATGCTGGAGTAATTTTAATGAACATTATTATTATATTATGTTTATAAACCCTTTTTTGTATATCTAAAGGGTATGTTTGTAATATAAAGGTTATATAACCTGGGACTAATGTATTAATATCATCTGTTAATGAGATATGTATTGCTACTTATAAATAAATGGGTAATTAGTGACAGTAGTATGCACACAAGCCAATCATATTTGATGATAAAGCATATACTTTGTAACAATCTTATTCATTTATTAATATAAAGTATTAATTTATTAAAGGCTTTTAATTATCTATATGATGCTGCTTTATAATATGTGATAAACTCATAGTTTTAAGTAATGCTTTTAGAATAATGATGATGATCATTCTAATGAGATCTAAATTCTTAGAAAGCTTAAAACTAAAATAGCTTCCAATCGTTGCATTACTAAATTGGGGATTAGTGAATCCAGATAGATTGATACATATGTTGCTTGCTCATTGGATGAGGATGATTGATCTCATGATCATTTGTGTGAAAATACTAAAGCAAGTATGTAGGTGCTTATTGAAGAATAAGTACACCGAACGTGGCTCGCTAAGGAATACCTAATGGAGTTTTACTTGCATTTCAATAGGAATTCTTATAGTGATCGTAGTACATGTGATCCTTAGACTTGAGATCATCATAGTATCTTGTGTATAATAAATTATATTTTGACTTATTCCTTAAGACTCTTAGGGTATATCAAAGGGTATGCTTGGGTATAACAAGTTGTACATGGAGATAATGTATGATCAATAAAGAATCTACTACTTCTAGTAAAAGAAGAGAAATGTCCTATGTAATTCGATAAATGATAACTCAGTAGTCCTTTGGCCAAGGCAGAATGAAATTAGAAAGAAGTTTCTAGTTTACATTATTTGGAGTTGTGCATTTAAGAGTCGAAATACATATAATTAAATGAATTAAGACTTGACAGTAATTCCGTGTCTTATATTTAATTGGGACATTGTATGGTGAAGGATTGAATTATACGGTAACTATTTACTCAAAGGTTCTTTTATGATTAATGTTGAAATCTATATTATCTGAAAAGTCATTAATCAATAGAGAGACTTATCCCTATTATAAAATAAATATTATTTATTTAAATAAATAAATATTTTAATTTATTTATTTAAATAAAATTAGAATTGTTCTAATTAATTTATTCATAACCGGTTTAATATGGAGAACCTAAAAGGTCACACCATAAAAGGAAGAATAATTATTTAAGAAGTTAATGGCATAATCGTAAGAATAAGTTAAGTATATTTAATTTAATCTATGGTGACAGAATAAATTAAATAGTTTAATATTTATTATTTAATATTTTGAAAATATTAAATATAAATTAATAAGAAGAGTCTTATTATTATTATTATTATTATTATTACTATTATTATTATTATTTAATTCCTAAAGGAGTTTGGAAATTAATTAAAAAAAGTACTCTCATTTATTCCTAATAAGATTAGGAGACAAATTAATTAAAAGAGTTTAATTAATTATCCTTAATAAGATTAGGGAGCTTAATTAATTAAAGGAATTTAATTAATTAAATAATACTATATTTTCTAATTAAATTAGAAGGCTTAACTGATATCTTTATAAGAAGAGTCTTATATCAGATATCTATATATGTGATTCTAATTGTTGGAGAGTACGCCTTTTCTGTTAGGTTTGTAAGATTCATGAACGCAATCAAATTGCAAAAACAAGCGGAAGCATAGAAAATCAAAGTTTTAAAATTTTGCAAACTATATACACGGATCATCCTTTATGCGCAATTATTAATTAAACGAAAATATAAAGAACAAGAATCATACCCTTGAAGATTCGAGCTTCCTCGGGTACAAGTTCACCTCCAATCCTTTTCGCGTTCAACTTGAATCCACCGGGTTTGGTTCCTTCCTTTGATCAACGTTAGCCACCCAAGTGTTTGGCCTCTAGAAGTGATCCACCAAGGAAGAATAAAGATTCAAGAAGATGGGTGTTTGACAAAATTCTAGTTTTTCTATCTCTCATAGAAAATTAGTGTACTCTCCAACAATTGGAATAACGTATTCGCGTGTTGTGAAAGTGCTAACCACCCTCACTCATAATAAGACTCCTCTTATTTATAGATGTGGACAACCCTCCTTAACAATTAAAGAATTGAGTTTTATTTTAATTAATTAAATTTTTTTAATTAATTAGGTTCCCAATATTATTAGGAATAATTAATTAAACTCTTTTTAATTAATTAGCCTCATAATATTATTAAGATATTTAAGAGTACTTTTATTAATGAATTCTCAAACTCCTTTAGGAATTAAATAATAATAATAGTAATAATAATAAGACTCCTCTTATTAATTTATATTTAATATTTTTTAAATATTAAATAATAAATATTAAGCTATTTAATTTATTCTATCACCATAGATTAAATTAAATATACTTAACTTATTATTACGATTATGCCATTAACTTCTTAAATAATTATTCTTCCTTTTATGGTGTGACCCTTTAGGTTCTCCATATTAAACCGGTTGTGAATAAATCAATTAGAACAATTCTAATCTTATTTAAATAAATAAATTAAATTATTAATTTATTTAAATAAATAATATTTATTCTACAATAGGGATAAGCCTCCCTAGCGATCAACGACTTTTCAAATAATATAGATTTCAACATTAATCATAAAAGAACCTTTGAGTAAATAGTTACCGTACAATTCAATCATTCCATCATACAATGTCCCAAATAAATATAAGACATGGAATTACTGTCAAGTCTTATTTTATTTAATTATATGTATTTCGACTCTTAAATGCACCCACTAAATAATGCAAATTAGAAACTCCTTTCTAATTTCATTCAGCCTTGGCCAATGACTACTGGGTTGTCATTTATCGAATCACATATGACATTTCTCTTCTTTTACTAGAAGCGGTAGATTCTTTGTTGATCATACAATATCTTCATGTACAACTTAACGGTATGCTTGGGTATAATAAGTTGTACATAGAGATAATGTATGATCAATAAAGAATCTACTCCTTCTAGTAAAAGAAGAGAAATGTCCTATGTGATTCGATAAATGACAACTCAGTAGTCTTTGGCCAAGGTAAAATGAAATTAGAAAGCAGTTTCTAATTTGCATTATTTGGAGTTGTGCATTTAAGAGTCGAAATACATATAATTAAATGAATTAAGACTTAACAGTAATTCCTTGTCTTATATTTAATTGGGACATTGTATGGTGAAAGGATTGAATTGTATGATAACTATTTACTCAAAGGTTCTTTTATGATTAATGTTGAAATCTATATTATCTGAAAAGTCGTTAATCGCTAGGGAGGCTTATCCCTATTGTAGAATAAATATTATTTATTTAAATAAATTAATAGTTTAATTTATTTATTTAAATAAGATTAGAATTGTTCTAATTGATTTATTCACAACCGGTGTAATATGGAGAACCTAAAGGGTCATACCATAAAAGGAAGAATAATTATTTAAGAAGTTAATGACAAAATCGTAATATTAAGTTAAGTATATTTAATTTAATCTATGGTGATAGAATAAATTAAATAGCTTAATATTTATTATTTAATATTTTAGAAATATTAAATATAAATTAATAAGAGGAGTCTTATTATTATTATTATTATTATTATTATTATTTAATTCATAAAGGAGTTTAGGAATTAATTAATAAAAGTACTTTCATTTATTCCTAATAAGATTAGGAGACAAATTAATTAAAAGAGTTTAATTAATTATCTCTAATAAGATTAGGGAGCTTAATTAATTAAAAGAATTTTTTTAATTAAATAATACTATATTTTCTAATTAGATTAGAAGGGTTAACTGATATCTTTATAAGAGGTATCTTATATCATATATCTATATATGTGATTCCAATTGTTGGAGAGTACGCCTTTTCTATGAGAGATAGAAAAACTAGGGTTTTGCCAAACACCCATCTTCTTGAATTTTTCTTCTTCCTTGGTGGATCACCTCTAGATGTCAAACACTTGTGTGGCTAACGTTGACCAAATGAAGGAATAAAACCCGGTGAATTCAAGTTGAACGCAAAAAAGATTGGAGATGAACTTGTACCTGAGGCAGCTCGAATCTTCAAGGGTATGATTCTTGTTCTTCATATTTTCGTTTAACTAATAATTGTGCATAAAGGGTGATCCGAGTATATGGTTTGTAAAATTTGTAAACTCTTATTTTCCTCGTTTCCTCTTATTTTGTGCAATTTGATTGAATTCATGAATATTACAAATCTAACAGTTAGATGTTATTATATTGTGGATCGTGAGCACCAAACTCGGGGGTCAGGTAACCCAAATTTGGGGACGTCACAGGTTGGTATCAAAGTTGTAGGTTATAAACCTTAAGTGGGGTAGGGAAACCCTAGGATTATAACCATAAGCGAGATCTAGAAAACTCATTTAAAGTTATAAGTGAGGGATTGCCGAAGTGCATCAATAGTGAGATATGTGGACACTTAGTGTGAGAAGTTTGTACTAGTGAAGTACTAATCAAGTTATTTAAACTGATTATATGATGTCAGGAGAAGATAAAATGAGTACGAAGATGCTAGCGGCTGTTGCACCAGTGTCAGTAGGCGAGGTGCCAGCGCAAAGCGAGTCAGTTGAAAAAGTGGGAAAAGATGAACCTATGATCAATCTGGGGAGTGATCATGACGATTATCCCGAGATGTATCTAAGTGAAGATGAGGAGGCAGAGTCCAAAGAAGCTAAGATGGAGAAAAAGAATAAGATCAAAGTTGGAGAACAAGATCAAGTATCTGCAGAAGTTCAAGAACTTCGGAGTAAAGTATTTCTCTTGGAGGAGTTGTGGAAGACCGAGCGAGCACTACGCGAGATGACCGAAGAATGAAATGACTTGAAGGTGCAAGTTTAAAGGATGAAGACTGAAGGTGGTGGATCGTCTGAAGGAACTATCAAGCTAAAGGGAAAGAATAAGAGAAAGAGGGACAACAAAAGTGATAATTCTAAAAATTCAAACCCGAAGAAGAAGCAAATCTGTGGCAAGTATGGAAAGACTCACTTGGGAAAGTGCATGATGTGGAAAAACGTGTGTTTCAACTGTAAGCAGGAAGGACATATTTTCCTACATTATCCTAAGCCGAATATGAGGAAGTGTTTTTCATGTGGAAGAACGGGTCATGGATTCAACAAGTTTCCTAGCAAGAAGAAGACTGGTGAAGGGAGTGGGCGGTAGACAATTTAGATATAAGTGATCATATCTTTTGGTAGTAGGTTATGATATTAACGGTTGTAGTATCAAGAACGATGTGTAAGCATAGGTAAAAATATATATGCTTGTATGAATAAAATCTTTATTTTTTATACGAATATAAGATTAAGATTAATGTGTGTGTTCTTAAAACTCATACTTATGGTAAGTTCATGACTCATAATTATATGAAATATTTTAAACCCCTCAGCGAATGGACGCCAAAGGTTTGACTAGGATAAGTTCATACACTCATATAATTGTGGCAAGTTCCTAGACTCGTAAATGTGGAATGTTTGACAAACTGGGAATAGCTATGTATGAATGGAGAATTGCAACTTTTTGTGTAAAGTTGGAGAATTATAATTTTTTGTGTAAAGTTGTGTGGGTTAATCCTAAAATTTATTTAAAAATGGATAGTAATATGTGTTAAGTACTAAATATACTATGTGCTATTTGAATAAATATGTGTATATATGAGAAATTATGTTGAATTCTTATTGTGTTATTAATAAGAATTTGTGTGAATAAAGAGAATTAATGTAAGATTTTTATTTAAATAAGATCATGCCGCCTAGACGATAGAATCGAAATCAAAGAGAAGAACAGTCAGTGAATAATGAAGGAGGTCAAGCTGACTCGATACAGAATTTTACAAATATGATAGCCGAAGCTATGGGAAATAGAGCGCCAGCAGCAAGAGCGAGAGAATAACCAGCCAACAGATTGACGAATTTTAAGGACTTTAAAGCGGTAGGACCGCCAGAATTCAAAGGGACTATGGATCCGATTAAAGCCCAAATTTAGGTAAAAGAGATGGAGAAAGCATTCATTATTGCGTGGGTGGCGGAAGAGCAAAAGACAGCTTTTGCAACATATTTGATGAAGGGAGAAGCCAATTACTAGTGGGAGACTAATCCAGCGAGAGCTGGTACAGCTGTGGTGACTTGGACAAGATTCAAGGAGTTGTTCTTTGACAACTACTTTTTATCGAGTATGCAATCCAAGATGGAAGTCAAATTTTTAGAATTGAAGCAGGAGAACATGTCGGTTTCTGAGTATGCTGCCAAATTCAACGAGTTAGAGAGATTTGCACCTCATCAGGTGGACACAGAGGCGAGAAAAGCAAGAAGATTTGAGAATGAACTGAAGCCAGGGATATTCAACAAGGTAGCGGTATTGCAGATCAATACATTTGCGGCTTTAATGGAAAACGCGTTAATTACTGAAGGAGGGAGCAAAGCTGCATCTCAATTTCATCAGGAGAAGAAGAAGAAGACAAATGATGGAGGTAATAGTGGTGGTAGTAATTTGAATAAGAGAAAGTGGAGCGAGAATACCCAATCGGGTAATAAGAGAAAAGAAAATAGGAAAAGGAGGGAGCCATGTGCGACTAGTGGGAAGAACCATTCTGGAGTTTGTTCGAAGCAGAGGGGAGTTTGCTATAACTGCGGTCAAGAGGGGTACATGTCACCCAATTATATACAAGGTTGTTTTACGTGTGGATCGACTGATCATCTGGTTTGAAACTGTCCACAGAGAAATGTGGAGAAGGAAAGTGGCAACAAGCGACCCGATAGTGGAACCTTGGCGATTCAAGAACCTACTTAGCCAGGAAGACCATCGGCTCGTGCATTCAACATGACGATGCAAGATGCAGTGGCTGCCCAGAAGGTAGCGATAGGTAATAATTTCATTTAGAAATTTTATTACGCGAGAAATATGAGTTAAATATTACTGTGAGTTGTTTTCTTTTATAGATCCAAGTCACAGGTTAGAATAGGGGACACAAATTAATATTGTGTTTATAAGAATTAATTGATGATACAACTTTAAAAGATTGTAGAGAGTAAGACAGCGGTGATTCCGAGGGAGGAATCCTTATAAGGAGGGGAGAATGTGATAACCCGGGATTTCGAATAATCCGAATTTTTTGAATAATTTTTTATTTATTTAATATTAATATTGATTATCAATTCTGTGATGAGTATCTGTGATACGAGTCTCGAGAAGTAGTCAATTTATGTATTGACTGAGAAAATAAGAGTAGAGTTGTGCTTAACAAATTTAGAAACCCTAAGTCCGGATAGGAATTCGATAGAAAATATAATTAAAATAATTGGATTGATGAGTACGTGTTTTTACTATTTAGAATTATTGACCAATGATTGATCGGGTAGGGTACAATATTACTAAATCCTAATAAGGGATTAAAAACCTTAATCTCAATATTAGAAACCCTAACGCGTAGTTAGGAACCTTAATCGAATGCTGAGAAATCCCAATTTTAAATTCGGGAATCCTAAACCCTAATTAGTAAACTCTAATCCTAATTAGTAAGCCCTAAAGTGATTAGTAAACTTTAATGTGTTTAGCAACCTTTAATATAATTAGGAAACACTAATTATATTTTTGAAATCTTAATTTTCTATTTAAAAAACCCTAATTAGAAAATCCTAGAAAGTAATGCTATAAAACCTAAGAGTTGGAACCTTAGGGTTAAACCCTAATGGTTGAGTCAATTAACTAGAATGCCATTAAAATTTTATGATCAACGACCAAAATGCCCTTTTGGATTTTTATTAGGTAACTTGCATATCTTACCAAATCAAGAGTTGGTGACCAACTATTGTTGACTTTGTGACTCAAATCTCAGCAACTCGGCCAATTCTTGACAGCTAGGCTAGAAAAATACATTGCATCCAAGTATACATATAGATTAAGAAAGAGAAAGGGTACTAAATTTGGTCATTTGCACTCAAGCTCTCAACAACTCTCTCTCTGTGTCCAAAACCTCTGAATTTCTTAAGTGATTCAATCACTAGATAATCTCTTAGAACACCTAGATCAGATTTGGAGAGCTAAGATCAAAGATTTGATAAGAAAAGGTATAACCCTAACTCACCATTTGATCTTGCATGTAAAGAAACTATTTGTGTTTATGTGTTTAGATTCATTCTAGAGGATGTTATATGATGATCCATGATGATACATCATAGATCTATAGCATCAAAAGACTTTAAAATGGAGTTTTTGAAAAATTATTCTTGAACCCTAAAGTCGTCTGACAAGCTAATGTCAGTGGTCGTAGATCTCTGTATGTTTAAGATTTTTGTTGTTTTAAAGTTGTAATCTGTAGCTTGTCATGTGGTCTTTGATCTAGAAGTGGAATCACAGCCATTGCATGTCTAGGTCGTAAGTTATTAACGTTCAAAACTCGTTGACTGAGATTAACCGGGTGATTTTTGGATAACCCAGAAATCCTAAACCCGTGTCTGACAACCTTTTGCAAGGCCTGTATCTGTCAGGTTATAAGAGGTTTGATTTTGTTGTTATATGCATGTTGTAGCCTGTAATATAGACTCTAAATCCATAACTTTAGATCGTTTAAATAATCAACAGATCGAACAGAGTGGACGGTCAAACTAGGCCATCCGGTCACGAAGCAGTTTTCTAGAAATTCCAGAAATTGTTAGAACAATCCCTCTGACAGGGTTTGACCGAACCATAACTCATGATTCTGTTATAGTCGAACTGAAATCATGATATGTAGTTCTTCCTTGACATGTGTACTAGAGGTGTGGACCTTAAGAACATCAAATTGATGGCCAAATCATGAAGATAATCGAGCCTCAATATGGCATGTTGAAACTGCCTGGGTTTCTGGGTTACCCAGAAAACCAAGGAACACTCTGACAGTAACTTTGGAGGATCAGATCTCTTTGTTGAGTTGTTGTATGACCTAGATTGTTGATGTTAATTGTAGTACTACATGTATACTATAAGATCTAAGTTTTAGATTGGACAGAAACAAGATAGGTAAAAAATTAAACGTGGTCAAACGTTGACCCTTGAACACTGACTGTCAGTGTTCTTGAGGCTCAAGAACACCTACAGCGACAGAAAGTGTCGCTATAGCCAATAACGACGGTTTTGAATATTTTTAATTTCTTATTTTCTGGAAATTAATTAAAAATAGAAAATAAATTCTAAAAATTACAAAAATGGTTATAAAAATTATTTAAAAATTCTGAAAAATAACATTTAATTATTTGGGATATTTTTCATTAATATTTATAATTATTTGAATATTAATGATATTTAATTTATTTAATTAGTGTATTAACTAAATTTGAAAAAAATAATTTTAATATTATAAAAATCATTTTAAATAAGAATAAAGTGTTTAAAAATATTTTAAGTTACAAAATGTAACTTTTAATATTTTTGAGTAATTTTCATTAATAATTTAATATTAATGATAATAGATTTATTTAATTATTATATTAAATAAATGAATTAAAAATGGTTTTATTGATTTAAAAATCATTTAAAAATGAGAAAAATGATTTAAAAATATTTTAAGTTATAATTAATGACTTTTAATATTTTTATGATAAATTCATTAATATTTAAATATTAATGGTGATGGTTTAAAAATAATTTTAATTATTTTAAAAATCATTTATGTATAATATTGGTGATTTAAAATATTTTAAGTTATTATTAATAACTTTAATATTTTGACAAGTATGACATTAATATTTTAATATTATTAAATATTAATGATGATGGAATTAATTAGTATTTAAATCATTTAAAAATGATTATAATGTTTGAAAAAATTATTATAAATTATAATAATTGTTTAAAAATTATTAAAAGCTTCCAAAAAATATTATAAATGATATATGATTTATCTAAAATAATATTGAAGCTTTGAGACCGAGTTTAAGTGGCAATAAATGTGTAAATTATCGGATAAGGTGAGCAAGACACCGAGAATAAACCGAAGTCCAACCAGACCGAACTAGTTAGACTTGATAAGTGTTTATATAGGTTATAAACACTGATGTGGCTATGTGGTAATTTGCATAGGAGAAAGATTGACTGTAAATTTCAGTGATATGTGTTATGATTTATTATTCTTATTGTGAGGCCGATATTGTGATTATAAGTCTTGTGAGCGCAGATAAATATATTGTGTAGCAGTAATCAACGTAGAAGGAAAGTTTCCTTAACTCAATCTTGAGTTATCCTTTAAAATATTATGGTGGTTAATTATTGTAGATTATACCACGTCTGAGAATTATTGTTGATTATTCGCAGTTAGTGCATATTTATAAATTAAAATTAAATTATTGATTTTGAAAATATGATTGGGGAATAACTATTATTGGTTATTCACATCCGTAGAAGTTATTATTGGTTGTAAATAGTACAGTTGGTTTCTGTATATTGTAGATGTAAAGCCCCTCAAATTCGGGTACTTGAAACCCGAACTCGGTGCTTCACGATACCATTTCTATGAGCGGAATCATACTAATAATAATAACAATAATATAAATATCCAACTTAATTTACATAGTTATCAGAGTCTATTCTCAAGTGCGTTACCTTTAATGCATTCATTACATAACATGATAGATAATATATCTCATTGTCTTAATAATATCAAACTATTACATAAGATAGCATTGAATTCATTCAGCAACCTTTCATTTTCCCTTGTTCTTAGCAGAGCCTTTAGGTTGTTCACACTTAGCTGAAAATATTTAAATTAAGCAAAGATGAGCATTTGAGTGTCCAGCAAGTAATAATAATTATAATTATTAGCTAAAAGGATTAAATATTTTCTTTGTACTACCCTTCTACAACAAATCAATAGTTGTGAAGTAATCTGAACCGATAATAATAACATAACAACTCTCTATCAATTTTTTGAAACTACGTACTGACTATAAATAAGGTTTAGGTGACATACTATGAACATTATTTTTAATTTTCGAATAGGTTTAGCAGAACTTCATCCGCAAACCGTCATAACTTACGGGCACGGGGGTGATCAGCCCGTTATGCCCTGTATTGATCAATAATACATGCTAGAACGATGCTATCGTTCACTCTGTCCGTCTTGGGCGCATAAAAGTTTTTCCATGTTCGGGATGTTCATACTTAGTCAGAAATCCGAACCAAAACAATTTGATTGGATACAAAAAGGTTTTATCATAATCAATGATATTTCTAAATCTGTGTCTAGCTGATCAAATAGCTTAGACGACTTTTACTTAATGTATACATACTGACAATTAATACGTATATATATATATATATATATATATATATATATATATATATATATATATATATCAACATGTGATTAAATACAATGATTATCCAAGTGGGGACACTTGTATAACCATAATTAGAAATTAACGAACAAAATAAATATCTGAATTACAATATAATATCATGTTGATAAATAATGATCGGATATAATATATATATATAACAATAGTGTTAATAATCTGGTACAATAATAATATAATTCTGAAACTTTCTTACTCATGTCCATTGCATAAAGAAAATGCAAAGGTCGAATACTTACATGGTCTGCTGCTTACTGTAATAACCCAAGAATTTAGATATTTATTAAAATATTAAAAGATTAAGTTAAGGTTAAATATTAAACATAGACAGAAAATAAGTGTATGGAATTGACATTTTTGTGAAGGGATTTTGTTAATTTAAAAACTTTTGGTGAAGCTTTACACTGTTAAGGGTATAAGTATATATGTTCTGTGTATATGGTCTTATATGTGTACAGTATGTGGTTAAGGGTCAAGGGTTGACCAGATAAATTATATTAGTGACAAAACCCTAATATTATATTAAGGACCTCGACGTTCAGTTAGAAAACTTTATCGACTGATAAAAAACCCTAGCACCAGTTCTAGAAACCCTAGTTTCAATTTCGGGGATCCGAAACCCTAATTTGGAAGCTTGAAGATATTATGAGATTTTTATGTTATTGATTTTATATTTAATTAGGGATAACGCTAATTGATTATTAGAAACCCTAAATGTTCAGCTAGAAACCCTAATGTACAATTATAGAACCTAATTGCTAAATTAGCAATTTTAATTAAGAAAATATTAACCCTAATTAGCAAGCTTGAATGCGATTAGAAAATTTTAATGTAATTAGAAAATCCTAATTATAATTTAGAAATCTTAATTTCCTATTTTTAGAACCTAATTAGAAAATCCTAAAATTTGAATTTGTGTAATCTTAGGGTTAAACCCTAAGGGTTAAAACATAAGGGTTCTGACAAGTTACCTTTATGCCATTTGCTTTACAAGTCTAATGACCAAATTGCCCTTCTTGAATATTTTAATGGGGTGGAGTGTAGATCCAGCCCTACTTGTGGTTGGTGACTAACCCCAACTCTAGTCATGTGCCTATATCTCACAAATATCAGATTTCATTGCCAATTAGCATCAATTGTGACCATAGATTAAAAATCTAAGAGATTTCAAAGTAAGCCAAAGCTTACTTTATTTTTCATTTGAGCCAAGTCCATTCTCTCTCTCCCATCCTAAATTTCAGAGTGAAAGTGAGTGAGGAACACAGACAATATCAGCCTTTAGCTTGCCAATGACAAACATCAAGGTCAGAATCAAGATCAAACTCAAAAAGGAGGTATAAACCCTAAATTTGAAAATCTATGTATTTGATGTTAGATGTTGTTAATGATTGGTTAGATTTGTGTTAGAGGGTGTCATTTAGTGATCTGGGTTGTTAAATCCCAGATCCATAACATCTAGATGCTCGAAATTGAAGATTTCAAAAATCTAGAAAAAGTTGAAAATGTTGTCTGACAAGCCAATATCAGGGCCTCTAGATCGTTACATGTTAGGTGTTATGTGTGTTTATAGTTATATAATTGTTCTTTGTCATGAGGAGAGTAGATTGGAACTGGAATCACCTTCATATCATGTTTAGATTTCAAGTTATGAACGGTTAAACCTAGTTGACCGATCACAGAATGATTTTTTGGGCAACCCAGAAATTCTGACAAGCTTTTCCAAGCCTTAGATCTTGCTGTGTTTAAGTTGTTGTGCTATGTTGTTGTTTTGATGTTGTAGTCTGACATGAGTACTACAAAATCAATCCATTAGATCACTTAGATCATAACTATAGTGAAAGATAATCAAGGTCAAACTAGACTTGACCGTCTGTTTTGTTGCATTTCTGGAAAACCCAGAAAGTTGATGAACAAGGTTTTTGACATGGTTTGACCATGCCAGATCTTGCTCATGTGTTGATGTTATGATGATATGATGTAATAGAAATGTACCCTGTCATGTATGCTACACGATTTGAACATTAGAACACATTACATAAGCCTGGAACTTATAGATTCAAGGGCTCAAAGTGGACCCTCGACACTGCTTGAGTTTCTGGGCAACACAAAAACTCAAGAACACGCCTGACAACAAATTCTGTAGCTTAGATCTCATATGTTTATTATCTGTCGGCAATGAAAGTTGTTTGGACTTGTAGTGTGACATTAATACTATAACATTTACACCCTAGCAAGCCAGAAATCATAAAGACCAAAGATCTAGCCTTGGTCAAACATGGTACCCGGTTAACTGCCTATGCAGTTCTGGGTTTGGTGAAGAACACCTATAGCGATTGTTCTGTCGCTATAGGGCCCTTTAGTGACAGTTTATTTATGAAAATTAGTTATTTTATTTAATAAATAGAGAAAAATAGTTTTTAATTATTAAAATTACATAATAAATTCCTAAAAATTATTTTAAAGCCTGAAAATTAGCTTTTAATTATTCTGACTATATTTCATAAATATTTAATATTTTTGGAATAATAATGGTAATTAATTTATTTAATTATAATATTAGATAAATTATTTAAAAATAATTTTAATACATGAAAAATCATAAAAAAAAATATTATGATATAAGAAAATATTTTAAGTTATTTTTAGTGACTTTTAATATTTTGTGAAGAATTTTATTAATAAATTAATATTAATGGTAATTAATTTATTTACTAAGTGTATTAAATAAATTATGAAAAAATAGAATTAATGCTTTAAAAATAATATAAAAATGATTTAAGTGTTATAAAAATTATTTTAAATTATAAAATATAACTTTTGATATTTTGTCATGAAAAACATTAATATTTAATATTAGTGGAAATTATCGGATAATGGATTTAAAGGTTTAAAAATTATATAAATATAATTTTAAGGTATTAAAAATACTTTGATATATTATAAATATATTATAATATTATGTTATGATTTTCATTAATATCATTAATATTTAGTATTACATAAATATTAATGATAAAAGAATTATGTGGTATCTAAATCATATAAATATGATATTAATGATTTAAAATTCATGATAAAAGTTAATAATAACTTGAAAATTTTTATGAGCCTATGAAAATTATGTTGACTAAATAATTAATTGTCTAAGTTAATTGTGTTGCGTTTAGACAGAGTCATATGGGTATTAGGCTCGGTAGTTATCCGATTGGGCCGTCGGGATGTCAGAATTGTGTAAGATTCAACTCAGACTGCAATAGTTTGACTTAATACTAGGTTTTATATGATGTATAGACTAATTGGATTATGTGGTAATGTGTTTAGGTTATTTTATACTGTGATGATATTATTCTAATGTGTAGATTGGTATTATTTATATTAGGTTTCCAGACAAAGCTTATATAAATGCGTAACGGTAATCAACGGTTCAGGCAAGTTTTTCTTTAACTCGACCTCGAGTTGTATTATTCAAGTATGCTTATAGTTAATCATTTCTGATTGTCATGTCTAGGAATTATTAAATTGCACCCTGTGCGTATGACATGTATTCATTAGGTATGAAAGGCTGATCACCTTCATTACCATTCGGCTCAGATATCTTTGTTTATATTAAATGCTTGTTCAGTCATAAAATTTGTTCGTGCTAATTCACAATTATATTGTTGAATGTTAGCCAGCTATTATTCAAAATCTTTCCATCATGATATATCCTTAATTTATTGAGCTTAAACTTGCTGGGCAAACTTGTTTCTCACCCTTGCTATATCATGATAAACATTGCAGATTAAGGCGAATACGTCGGATACAAGGAATAGTCAAAGCCAAGTTTAGCTTGGGACTATGAGTGCAACTAGATTTGTAATAGTATTGTATAATAATAACATTGTATGTTAGATACGATATTGATTCAGATTTTAAGTAAGGTTCTCGACCTTGGGGATAGTGTATAATATTTATTGTATAAATAATTTATGTTTATATCTTCCGCAATAGTTAGAACTAGTGTACCAAATTTGTGGGGATTTAGGACCAGAATTTGGGGGCACTGCACTTACAATACGCAACTTAGTTTTTATCTTTTATATAATAACCTATCAGTAATAAGATCATTTTACTGATTAGAATAACATATCGTAACACATAATACTGTTTATTGCAGTCAGCACATAACCTAATCACATTGTCACACATATTCAACAGTCATTAAATCACAAATAAATAGTAATACAGTCAAAATATCTAAATTCAGATCAATTTCTGAAACATGTTGGTGTATCGACGGCTTTATCGGGTAATTATCGAGTCTAAGACTTTATCCTGTAACTCAATAACTGTAATTATCAGTCATATTATTTTCAAATGACTTATAATAATTTCTAAACATTTATTGTAATTTATCATAAATTTTCAAACTTCAGAATCATTATTAAATGATTTAAATATTAAACAATTCTATTATCATTAACATTTAATTAATATTAAACTATTAATGAAACCATTGCCAAAATATTAAAGTTATTTATAATAACTCAAAATATTTTTAAAGTATTAATATTACCCTTAAATGATTTTTAAAACATTAAAAATTATTTTTAAATAATTACCCTTAATATTAAAAAAATTAATGTACTATTACTCAAAATATTAAAAGTCATTAAGTATAACTTAAAATATTTTTAATTCATTTATATCATTTTTTAAATAATTTTTAAATTAATAAAACCATTTTAAAACCTTTTATCTAATATAATTATTAAATAAATTTAATATGATTACTATTAAATTAATATCTTTAATATTAAATTATTAATGAAATTATCCTTTAAATATTAAAAGTTATATTTTATAACTTAAAATATCTTTAAACACTTTATTTTCATTTAAAATCATTTTTAAACTAATTTATTTAATATAATTATTAAATAATTTTAATATCATTAATATTAAATTAATTAATAAAATTTACCTTTAAATATTGAAAGTTATATTTTCTAACTTAGAATATTTTTAAATACCTTATTATTATTTAAAATGATTTTTAATATAATAAAATCATTTTTAATTAATTTATTTAATTCGTTTATTAAATAACTTAATTATCATTAATATTAATTTATTAATGAATTTTTTCACAAAATATTAAAAGTCATTAAAAATTACTTAAAATATTTTCTTATGCCATAATATAATTTTAAATGATTTTTCAAGTATTTAAATCATTTTTAACTAATTTATATAATATTATAACTAAATAAATTAAATATCATTAATATTTCAAAAATATTAAATATTTATGCAATATACTTAAAATAATTAAAAACTAATTTTTGGACTTTAAAATATTTTTTAATAATTTATTTGGTATTTTTAATAATTTAAAACTATTTTTCTCTAATTATTTAATAAAAATAATAATTTTAAAAATTAAGTGTCACTAAAGGTGCTTTAGGCGACAAAACTGTCACTAAATATGTTCTTCAGCAAACCCAGATCTTCATAGCCGGTTTGTAGGGTATCAAGTTTGACCAAGTATAGATCTTAGATCATTAGGTGTCCGGGTCCGTATTTGTGTTAATGTTGTAGTACTTGTGACGCCCCCAAAATAGGTATACAACACCCATTCTGAGTCGCCAAATACATGGTACAACAAGCAAACTACAACTTCAATAATACAATTGTCGTGCAAAATATAACAACACATACTGTGAGTTTAAATACAAATATTGTCTTCTAGACAATATCCACACTCAAATAAGTCCTCATTACAATTATTCAAACACTATTTTACAGAAAATAGTGAGGACAACTAAAACATCTTTCTAGAACCATCACTCCATACACTGACTAGATCCTGCTATGTTCTCACCTCCTGAGAAGAAAAAATGGAACAAAAAGGAAAAGGGTGAGCTCAACTAGCCCAGTAAAGAATATTATGACTAAGATAATATACAACAAATTATCATTAGTATTCAACAGGGAAAAATCTAATAGAATATAATCGACAACAAGTTTTAGATCAACAACTACAGCGGAAACAGCAAACCATTAGAAGAGTCAAGTAGAGAATGAATTCTACTATCTTCTAAGATTTAAAAGTCCATCATCAATATTTTATCCCTGTAACATCAATTAATAATCATCTTTAACCAAATATTCATCTTTGCACTACAGGCCAAAGATATTCATTTGTATCACCAAGTCAGTCATGTTCATCTCAACACCTGTTCATCTTTGCACTACAGGCTAAAGATATTCATCAGGTAATCATACATCTTTTCACTACAGGCCAAAGATATTTAGTAATATCATCATTTAGGACTGAGGATGATGAAAAATATCTTAAAGAAAACGAATCCAGTGAGACAGAAGGACAAATACTAGGGCTTCGTATAACAGTTTATTCAAGATCAATAATACTTCATAATAATCAATTGTGAAGCAGAATTTAAAAATAAAGATCAAAACATGGATACAATCAAAGATAGTAACCATAATAGACATCTTGGACAAAAAGGAAAAATTTTATTTTTCGGTGAATAGTGTCGAATTCGTGAATAGTGCCGTATACGTGAATAGTAACCCCGACACAAAAAGTTCCAAATTTGATTAAAAAAAAACTCATATCAATATTTCAGCATAATGATATTGAAGAAAATAATATCATTTAAGAAGGAAATAATATCCCTTACCTCAAAATATCAGTACTTCTGATCGGAATATCGGTATAAGGCTGAAGGAAACTTGCACTGATGAATAGAAACTCACAAAGTATCTAATACTTCCAAAATACACTCAATAATCTAGAGAGAGAAAGAGAAAAAACTTGTTTCTGGTGTGATTTTCAATTCTAACTTAGCCCTCTATTTATAGGAAAATGTTAGCACGCCGAAGTAGACTTAACCTGCAACCTGATGGCTTTACCTGCTACTATTCCCACCCACCACATTTGAATAAAAATATCAGCACATTTTCACCAATCAAAAGTGGGGCCCACCAATTCTAGAATTTTCTGCCAAAATGACAAATTCCGTAACTTCTACAATTTCTGAACCAGTCATCTCGTAAAATTCATAACAAATCATACGTTCATTTTTAACGGTTCAAAATTTGTGGACATATACTCAACTTATATATGAATAACATATCCAAAAATTACCACGATCCAACAGTCGGATTAAAAATTATAACCCCCGCAATATTTCTCAAAAACCCTGATTTGATTTTTAATACCTCCATTCCGATAAAAATACTGATAAAATACCTCAACATTAACTCCTTCATTTTTAACCATAATAAATATATCCAACATTTATATCCACATAGAATATATATTTCCTTATCATATGAAGCAATAATTAATTATTCACAAATAATATTACAGAATCACATTTATGACAACCAGGTTGTTCCCAGGAAAAAGGGGGCTTTCCAATAAGGATTTCTCCTTACTAGCACGCAATTAGATGACCAAGCCTCTCCTTAGACAGAACTTTTTAGACATTGCCAATAATGCTATCTAATAATATTATTCAAATAATATGAATTATTGATATGATAATGAAAAATACTGTACAGCAAAAATTATTGAAACAACAATAATATAAAATATCAACGTAGCAATTATTGAATCAATAAAATAAAATATTGAACAGTAACTACTGTAACAATTATTGAGTAGTGCCTTCTTACATAAAAATCAATAATTGGTGCAATACCGTGTGCTACTGTATTTTAACCACCAGATATTCCAACAGTATTAACGGCAACAACTACGCCGTCAATTATAAACAACTTATACTTGTCGTTTTCTTCATCCAATCACTTTTCATTATGGGGCCCACACAAGGTTGCGCCGTCGTACGAATATTCCCTGACAGCAAGAATATTCCACGACCAAACGAATATTCAC